>CM076581.1:712782929-713219839 GCA_034641835.2 Pinus albicaulis
TTCCTCGACATCAGAGTTTGAGTGTTCTATGGTGGGCTTTTTCACTACATCATCAAAATCAAAAATATCTTCTAAAGGTGCCAGACCTCGGGGTATGTTCTTATCTTTTGCTTGTAGCACCTCTATTTCCTCATTATCTGCGTTTTTACATTCTTCGGTTGGATTTCCAATTTTTTCATTTAAAGTGTTTATTTCTATGTTACAGGGTGGTTCTTCCTCGTCTGAGGGCTCTTCACTTAGGCAGCTATCATTGGACTTAGATTCTGAATCGGAAAATTCAAACTCATTCCTGCCTATTAAGAAATCCTCAATCTGCTTATCTCCTTCAAAAACCTGCCAATATTTCTCATTATCAGGTACTGCAGATCTGAACTTCATCTGAATGATGATTTGTTGATCGCTGGGAGTCTTGTGATATGAACTAGCTATACAAGCTAATCCATTTTCAATTACATTCTGAATCCTAGGAATAAACACTAGTTCATATTCCACAAAGGTCTTCAATAAATCCATAGCTTCATTCCTATACGCTCTCAGCCTAGGGTGTTTTGCTGTTTATTCACCATTCACTTGTTTTATAACCAACTCAGAGTCTCCATGTACAACTATCCTACAGGCTCCTAATTTTTTCAATAGATTTAAGCCTAGGATAAGAGCCTCATACTCTACGATATTATTTATACATTTGAAGTTAAGTTTGAAGGCATGACTCTCTGCATAGTCACTCTCTGTGTTACGTACCCACACCTCTTCTCCTGCAGTTCTCCTGCTACACGACCCATCAAAATTTATTTCCCATAAGGTATCTTTCTCAGGCTTATCATCATTTTCCTCCCTAATGTGGGTTTCATTGGTCTATTTTGTTACAGGGTCTGTGTTGGACTGTGGATGGTTTCATTCTTCGTGTGGTGTACGAGTTAGTGAGGGGTGACTAGCCAGTTGTTTACCTTCTGTTTCTTGTTGACTCAGAGTTTTGTTTTCAGTGCACTGTCCACAGGTCTCAACCTTGTTTTCATCAGAGTCTAGAGTGGCCATTATGTTAAAATCTATGAGCGCCATCTCGTTGCTCGCACCTCTTTTTTCTGGTTCTGTCTCTCCCAAGGATTCATTGTTGCAAAGGATAAAGGAGTCCAGATCTGTGTGTACAGAGTACAGAGGATAATTTTCAGGCTTTTCAGGGTTTTTGACCAGGAATTTCATTTGTGCCTCTCTATACAGTCTCCTAAGCTGGCTAAAGACAGGGATCATGGCATAAGCCCCGTCCATCTGCATTGTACCTTGCAGCTTAGCTCCCCATGACCTCTATAGCAACATGCCATACCTAGGTGGCACATCTGCCACTACAACATCCATGACCATACATTTGGATGGGATCTGGGTTAAGTTCACACACAGGTCTTTGATTAGGCCAAGGAATTTTACTCTACTAGAGTCAAATGAATATAAATCTTTGTAGGGTCAGGTTATCTCTAGGCCTAACCTCTCCATAACTACCTTAGGCATTAAGTTGTGTGAGGCCCCAGAGTCATGCATTGCATTGTGAAGGATTTTTTCATGGATATTGAGACTGATATAAAAAGGATGTATGACCCCTTCCTGAAACTTCCCCTCTATCTTTGGACCGAACAGAAGGGCTGGTTGATCATCACTCAGATTGACAATGTCACTTTTTTCCCCAAGGTTTAAGGCTTTCAAAATTTGGCCTTTATATACATCCTGAGTGGCCAACTCTGAGAGTGGGATGGAGATTTTAATTTTAGCAATCTCATTCTCTATATTGAAGAGAGATTGGCTCATTGTAATGTTCAACTCTGTCTTTTTAGCCACTACTTTAGTGGCAGGCTCAGTGTGTTGATTCTCATTATGTATAGGATTAGGCACTGTTTTATCAGGAGCACTAATTGTAGTGCTAGTCCTGCTAGTTGGTTGACTTTTTTTATCAGTGTTTTTGTTGTATTTTTCTTTGTTCTTCCCAGAACTCTCAGCTACTGGTTTTTTACTTTCAGCAGTTGCTTTAGAAGATTTCTCAGGTCTTTTCTTGATGGTAACCTCAGAAGCCTTTGGTTTGGAAGTGTCTAGGCTCTTTTTTCTTCTAAGTTAATACTGTTCTCTGACCAGCATGATGGCATTTTCAAATCCTAGCCTGCAATCCTTAGATTCTAATCTTTACTCATCCCAATATGAGGGTGAGGGTTGATCTTCTTCCGTGGAACAGTTGTGGATTGAGCTATCTGTTTCAAACATATTTATTATGTTCTCCTCAGACTCTTCTATTATCCCCTCATCTTCATCTAGGAAGTTATCTTGAAATGGGGGTATAACTTGTTGATCTGATTCTCTTTGTCTATTGGGAGTGGTGTTGTTCCTTCTAAAGTTCTGGTTCTGGTTATGATTTTGGTTTCTGTTTAGATTACTAACTGTGACAACCATTTTTTCCATAATTTGTTGTAGCTTTTCCACGTTTTTAGATAGACGATCATAATTGGGGTCAGATGTGGAAGCTACGGTGTCATCTCTATATGTTACCCTTTTCTCAGCCCTCATTTTGGCTTTCTTCTCAATCAGGTTAGCCTCTACACTCACTGCTCCTTTTTGCATATATTCCAGTGTCTTGTAATCTCTCTCCCTAAGCTGGTAGGCCATGTCAGCATCAAAGCCTTCAGGATATTTCACTAGGGCCAAACCTTGGGGAGGTTTCATGTGTGGAGGAAGAGCGTTGTAAACTCTGTTGAACCTGGTAGAATAGTCATGGATACTCTCTCCTACGTTTCTCTTAAGGTTCTTGTATTCTGCTAAGATTTGGAGAGGGTTGGTCTTAACTTCCCATTTATTCATGAAAGTTTGATATAGAGCAGGAAGTTCTTGGATACTATTAGGGGGTAGGCCTTTAAACCATTTCTTCACATCACCTCCTAAGCTCTGGGAAAATATTCTCATTTTGACTGTATCATCATCTATCTCCATGTAGTCAAAAGAATCTTCCATCCTGTCTACATGGTGTTGAGCTGTGGTAGACTCTTTTCTAGTGAAGTGTGGGATCTTTGATTGGTAATCATTGGGTAAAGACACCAGAGGCTGGGGTAACATCAGCGGTGCATAGTAGGCTGCCATGATGATGTTTTAATGAGGAAAAGGGTTGGCTTGAGTAGCTGGTATATGGATGACAGGGATACTAGGACCAGCAGGAGTCTATTGAGCTGATTTAGGATGACTGAGTCCCAAGTTTTGAATGAAGCGAATATCAGGAGGTGTAGATGGAGGGGTCTCTCTATCCCTAATGTGATGACCACTATGAGATGGTGAACTGGGGAACTCAAGGTCTGGCTGATCTAGAACATTGAACGACCTAGTTCTTGGTAATCTGCTTGGTAGGTCTAGGTCAAGATGAATGTCTGATAGAGCTGTAAAGTCTTCTGGGGTAGAGTTAGATCTATGGATGTGTCTGGAAATAGTTGGTCCTTTAAGTGTAGGGGATTTCTTGAGAATTCTCTCGGGGTTGTCAACTATTTCAGGTGGGTTTGGGTCGGGATAATCTCTTGTATGAATGGCTCTTGAAGCCAGAATTTTGTCTTTGAATCAAGCAGATTAATCGTACTTGTTACTTCCATTATGGTTGATGTTGTTGTCGACTCTGGTCTCCCAGTGGAGTCTTATGTGAACCAAGATAATCAGCAGGCCTACTGATCACCAGTGGAGTTTTTTATCGTTGAAAAACTATGGAGTTCCCATGTGGAAGGTTCAGAGTGATTCAAGAATGGTATACTGACCACCACAATGATTAACCACCAAAATAAGGCTACTACGGTCTTCTTTGAGTTTGTGAAGTGTCTAGAGGTGTTTTTTACTCAATTCCCCAGTGGAGTCGCCATTATGTTGGGGTTCCCATGTTTTGGCAAATTTGGCAATACCAAAAGATGAGACAACATCAGAACCAATTTTAGACCTCAGGATCTATCCCTCCTGGGTCCAGAGAGGGATCTCTCTATATAGGCAAAGGTTTTATGTCTTTGAAGCTCAAAATTTAAGGTATTAGGCTAGTTATAAGCACGGGGTTTGTTTATTTGATTTTGTTTGGTTGTTGGGAATCAGAAAGAAAGGTTAAATATAAGACAAGGATGAGCAAAGAGGATTTTAGGAAAAGAAAGATAGCTCAGAGAACACTCGAGACCATTAGGTAATGGAGTCAGGAAAGGGTTTACTTGCTATTCAATATTCAGGCTTTCAGTTGGGCTAGTCATCTAAAGCATTGGATCTTAAAGATGATAGTGGGGCCTGGAAAGACAAGAGAGGGGGTGAAAGCAAGAAAACTTCCAAGGTGACCTTTCAGAAATTATATGCAGGGACAGGACATGCCATTGGACAACCTGTGATCCAAGACCTAAAAGGTTACCTCTTCAAACAAGGAAGCATTAAAGATTTAAAAACAAAGGTGAAAACCTGAGATCAAAGAGAGACTTTGAACTCTCAATGCTTCAGCATCCAACTTAAGGGAACTTGGAAAGGTTAAATTAATTGAAAAGGACCCTAGTGAGATAGAGACGGAGTTATAAACTCCCAGTATCCCAATTCATCAATTAAATCCTAACAAGAACATCTAAGAACAGATTCATTAATTCACACATCAGCTAGCAGTAAAGATAGCCACTACACTGGCTAAATTAACCTAAATCAGTGCTCAGATAACACATACAGTAGAAAACATTGAAGGCAGGGAGAGAAGAAACATAGGGTACCAAAAAAGGTTAAATCCTATGCCAGATTTCTGATGCATGCCAGAAGAACTGAAATGTGATGAACTACAAAGAAAAACCAAGACAAAGTAAGAAAAAAATCACCGCTGCTTCAAATCAGGATCCAAAGAAATGTGCTTGTCATATTAAAAAGCAACACCAGTCATGTAAAACATTGCCAATAGCTTGATATTCAATCTGAAAACATCGTCCCCAACCTACCTTACAACTCTACACAGAGAACATGTCTCAAGAGAAACAGCTTACAGTTCACGGATATCCGATCAACAACGATTGCAACGTTTTCTCATGAGTTTTTATATCAAAAGGAGAGGCAGAGGGGGTATATGAAACAATAAATGAAATATTAAACAGAGTAGGAGCAGTGGTTCGAAGCCCATTTGATTTTTAATATCTGAGCATTAAACTTCAGTACTCTTTGGATGAAAGAGTGGTCTTCGACAAGCTGCAATTTACTCCAAGTATGTCCTTGATGTATTCTCGACTGCAGTACTTGTGATACTCTGGTGAATTAAACAAAAGGTAGAATAATGATTATGGGGTCTGCCATACTGTGTAACCAATGCTTCTGGTAGCACCAGGACTGTGGTCAGGGCGGAGATCTTCTCAGGAACACGGTATAGAATGAAAGCAGTATGGGCACTTCGTCCTTTCATGGATAGAACATTCTGCTGATGGTGACACTGATATATTGTTTTCTGCACACTAGGCCTTCTGTGTGATTCATGAGGTCTTCAGTCTGGTACTTCACCTTTAAAACTCTGAATTACGGCTTAACATATTCGATAATGTGCATTAGAACTCCTTAACTCTATACTGATACTCTTTGCCGCTTCATGACTGTCTCTGTCACTGAAATCTAAGCTTTAATGGCTCTGGAAAGGTTTTACAGAGTTTAACTCTATTATTTAATGAAAATCATGTCATAACACCTTCCCAAGCTCTTCTTCATAATTTCAATCCCTGAAAATGGTCTTCTTTGTGTTCTGTGCCACTGTAACAGTGACTGTGAACCATGGCGGTTGTCCACTGCCCGTACCCTGCAATACACACAAAATTATTAAGAAATCAATGCTGGAGGGGGATGGATGCTTTGAAGGCCTGCGGAAAGATGGCGGAACTATGGAGGAATGGTGAAAAATGCAACAGAACAGTGAAAACAGTCCAGATAATGCAAAAATGGTGGAAGACTAGACATATGGAGGCTTAGTGGAGACATGCACAAGGACCGTTCGATCATGCATGGGGGCAATGATCGACGGCGGAAAATGAACGACGGAAGAGTTTTGGAAATCGGGCGAAATAAAAAATAAATGGGAAATTTCCGCAAAGGTAGGTGACGTAGAGCTTTGGCAGTGGGACCCGGTCTATGGCGGGGGCAATCGCTTGTGGGCCAGGGGTCTTGTTTGCTTCGGCTATCCCCTGAGGATCTTTGGGACATGATCACCATCAGATGGCCAGCCTCAGATCGGATGGCGTATGCGCATATCGCGTTGGGCCCGCAGTCGATATTTAACGTGCGATGAGAGCGGGTTTTCAAAATAGATTGAGGACACATGTTGACCGGTGACGTTGATCACTGCCGATCAGGAAAAAAAAACCCCCTTCCAAAAGCAGTGCGATAAAAACTGCCAGTTTTGCATAGAGATTTACCATGGGGACCTACTGGGGTGGCTAACTTGTGGGTCGTCGATCTGAAGAATGGATGGTCGAGATTAAAAGATGGAGTGGGAGGCATAGGGGAAAGTGAAACAGGTGGGAGAGAGGAGGCCCGTTGGATCTAAGGGGATCAACAGCTGAGATTTGATCGAGGGTGGACGAAGGAGGTTAAATTGACGGAGCTCGATTCAATCTTAACCATTGGTTATTGTGGATTCAACGGTTAGGATTGGATCACTGGACCACGATCGGAGGGAACGAAGAGTGACAAAACAACAGTTCCGACGAGAGATTATGTGAGATTGCGATGGCCGTTGGATTAAACTATGAATCGACGGTAGAGATCGTAATCGGAGGGTTTACAAAGGAATGAGGTGGGCATGGTAAGACTCTATGTAGACCATTAGATCTATTCAGGTCAACAGTGGTGGTTGCTTCAAAGGCTGACGGACCAAAAACACTATCGCATCGGAGATTTTATGTTTACAAAGGAAATGCGCTCTGCTCCAACTCTCCGATTGCGATAAGCGCTTTACAGCCAGCACTTGGTTTTAGCATCCGGGTCATGTGGGGAAGTTTTTTTGGGGTTGGGCGGAAGGGGCTGGCCTGTTTAAAGAGGAAAATGGGTTTTTTAGCCTTAGAGACAATGTTTTAAGGCCAAAAGGAGGTTTTCGGTAGAGGTAAGAGGGGAATTTGAAATAAAATGAAGGATTTTCACTTGGTTCGAAGGATGAAACAGATAGTTTAGGGGATTTGGGGGGATTTTGGGAAGCAAAGGGAAATTTTAAGAGTGGGAAGAAGATTAATAATGGGGAAATTTGCATGGGTACAAGGGCAAATGGGAGATTTTCTGAGCACAATTTTCCACAGGCATTGAGGCCTTTTGGATGGGAATAGTAGTGAGGATATTTTAAAAAGGAAATGGACGCACAGAGGCTTCAAGGATGAGATATTTTCATGGGAAATGTATCTCTTGAAGGCTCATAAAAAAATTTAGCCACCTGTTTTCTTGACAAAAATTTCATAGGTGGCTAACAGTGGCTCCACATGGGGATGGCTTCTTCTTGAAAGAGTCAAGAATTCAGAAAATAAATCTTTGGAGCAGGCCAGATGCCTGATCTTTGAGCCCTCTCTCTTCTTTGATTTTAGCTGTTACAAACATAATAAATCAGTAGAAACATTCCCAAACAATCTACCTACCCATCCTACAATCCTAGCATTTTTTCTTCAAGGTGCATTTGAATTTGCAGACCTTCTTCATCATTTTATTGAAAACAGAAAACACACTAATCTAATTCTACCCTTATCACTCCATGAGGCCAGATTAAACTGTTGGCCTCACATGTTTCTCTACCTAATCTAATATCTACTAGGATTAAACTGTCCAACAAATTTCTTCTCTACATTCTAAGACAGAAATTGAAAAACAGTCAAACTAGGATTAGATAGTCTAGTTTGTTGTGGATCCAAGGCATAAGGCAAAACTGCTCCTTGGACTGAAAAATTCGCAGAAAACTAAAAACAAAATCTTGAAGGCTTGGAATCTGAAACTTTGAAGCATCCTTCTTTCCTTTGTGACTCAATTTTTGAGCTTGTTAGAGTCACTTTCTTCTTCATTTCAGCGCTATCTTTAGGCTTGTTAGAGCTGACTCTTCTTCCTTATTTGTTGGTTCAGATTTTGGGCATGTTAAAACCAGTTGTCTTTACTTACTTTGGCTCAGGTTTTGATCATGTTAGAGCCAATAATTGCACTTCAGAGGTTCATGTTTTGAGCATGTATGAACCTCTCTTTCTCTCTTTTTTGAAACATTTTCTCTTTTTCTTTGAAAACAAAACACGGCAATGGTATTTACAATGGAAATGGAGACTAGAAATTGGAAATCAGCAGTAGTAATGTTTGAGCATCCTGCCATTGACAGGACCCCCAAACAGCTCTGTACCATCTAACTCTTGCAGAAAAAAGGCATTTGGACCAACAATGGCCTGGATGATGTATGGAACCTACCACAAACTGTCAAACTTTCCATGTTTTCCTTTGTCTTCTCTCCTTGAGTCCCACTTCAGAAATTTATCTCCAATTTTGAAGTCATAAGCCTTGGTTCTCCTATCAAACAACTTCTTTATATTTTCCTGGACCTTCAGGGCTCTCTTATAGACCTCTTCCCTTGTTTGCTGGAGATGAATTGTTTGGTTTATCCTCCTCACCATGCTATCTTCTTTTGTATGGATTTCTTGGAAAAGTTTAATCACTGGTACCCCAAGGCTGGTAGGAAACACTGCCTCTATTCCATAGACAAGCTGATATGCTGACATGCCAATGGATTTCTTCATAGTGAGCCTATCAGCCCACAAAGCATGCACCAAATTGTTGTTCCAGGAATTCTTGTTCTCTTCAAGCAGCTTTTTGATAATGGTCACCAAGCTTTTGTTTGATGATTCAGCTAACCCATTACCTTGTGGGTAATAAGCAGTTGAATGACCGAGTGCTATTTGATACTTGTGACAAAAATCAACCATTTTCTTGGATCCAAAAGTAGCAGCATTATCAGTGATTATTTTTCTTGGGCAGCCAAACTGAGAGAGGATGTGGTCTTCTAGGAACCTAATGATGATTGAATCTGTGGCATTCCTAGAAGGTATGGCTTCTATCCACTTAGTGAAGTAGTATGTGGCTGTTAAGATCCACTTGTGTTGTGCAGAAGAAGCAGGGTGTATTTCTCCTATGAAATGTAGGCCCTATTGCATAAATGGACCTTCAAAAGTGATGGGTTCTAAAGGTAGAGGTAGGAGCTTTCTTTTGCCTTCAAAAATCTGGCATTTATGGCAGGCAATTATCATCTTATGGATGTCATTGAAAAGTGTAGGCCAATATTAGCCAGCTCTGATTATTTTGTTAGTAGTGGCTTTCCAGTTCAGGTGGCCTCCACACTCTCCTGCATGGAACTCTTGTTTAATCCTCTCTGCTTTAGTCTCAGACAAACATTTAAGCAATAGGCCATTTGTATTTTTCCAGTATAAAGATTCATTCAGTATGCAATAATTTTTGGCTTTTAGCTTTAGGAATCTGGCCTTAGTCTTTGATAGTTCAAGAGGGCAATTGAGGTTTGTGAGAACATACAGGATATCAGAGTACCAAGGAGAGTTTTGAAACTGCTCCTCAATAGTAGGGTCAGGCAATCCTTCCTGCTCATCCAAGGCATCTACAATGTTTATGTCAAGGGCTTGCAAATTTGATTCAGCCATTAGTTGAGCTAAGCCCTGACCTTTGATCATTTTTGTGGGTTTTATTTCCAGGTCGTATTCCATTATGTACAACCTAAAGTCTTTCAAGGCCTTAACCAAGGCATAGGCTTTTTTTTCCATTATTTTATATATTAAGGGTGCATCCCTTAGATCTTTGCTGAAGAAAGCAATGGGTTGTTCCATTCCCTCTGGCTTTTTCTGCAGTAGGACTACAACCACTGTATGCTCGGAGGAAAATGAAAATATTAAGAAATCCTTTGAGAAATTTGGGCTGATTAGGATAGGAGCTCGGGTGAGTTCAAGTTTAACCGATTCAAAATATTTTTTAGCCTCAACAGTCCACTTAACCCCTACACCCTTTTTCAGCATATTATTCATATTCCTAAGGTGCTCAGCTAAGTTGGGAATAAACCTCCTTAAGAAGCTAATTTTCCCAATGAAGGACTGTAACTCTTTAATGTTTCTCGGGTGTGTGATTTGTAGTATTCCCTCAACTCTTTGTGGGTCTATCTTAATTCCCTTCTCAGATATAATGTGGCCGAGAAGCTTACCCTCTTGCAGCCCAAATACAGTCTTTTTAGGATTCAATGACAGACCGAACCTTCTACATTTTTCAAACACTCTTCTCAGATGTTTTAGGTGTTCTTCATCAGTCTTGGAATAGACTGTGATGTCATCCAGATAGATGACAATGAAGTGCCCTATTTCATCCGAAAAATCTATGTCCATCGCTCGTTGGAAGGTTGCACCAGCGTTCATTAGTCCAAAGGGTATTTTTACATATATAAAAGTTCCCCATGGAGTGGTGAAAGCAGTCTTGAGTTGATCTTCTGGGAGTACTAGAACCTGGTTATAACCTGAAAAACCATCTAACAGGGAGATCCGCCTTGAGCCAACTACCCTCTGCAGGATATGTTCCTTCTTTGGTAAGGGGTAATTGTCCTTAAGTGAGGCTCTGTTAAGGTTCCTAAAATCTATGCACAGTCTGATCTCACCTGTTTTCTTTCTCACAGCTACAAGGTTTGAGACCCAATCAGAGAACCTAACAGGAGCTATTCTTCCTGCCTCGTACATCTTCTTTATTTCCTTTTCTACTGCAGGCAATCGTTTTGGGTTAATTCTGCGAAGTTTCTATCTGAAGGGTTTCTGATTTTCTTTCAGGGGTATTTTGTGATGTATGATGTTTGTGTCATAGGCCTTCAATTCCTCGTAGCTCGAGGCAAACACATCGATGAACTCTTTGAACAAGTCAATATATTTCATTTTCATGTCTGCAGGTAAGGACTTAGCCAACTTAATTATCTTAGGCTTATCTTCAGTGCCTATGTTGCATTCCTCGACATCAGAGTCTAAGTGTTCTATGGTGGGATTTTCGCTACATCATTGAAATCGAAAAGATCTTCTAAAGGTGCCAGACCTCGGGGTATGTTCTTATCTTTTTCTTTTAGCACCTCTATTTCCTCATTATCTGCGATTTTACATTCTTCAGTTGGATTTCCAATTTGTTCTTTTAAAGTGTTTATTTCTATGTTACAGGGTGGTTCTTCCTCGTCTGAGGGCTCTTCACTTAGGTAGCTATCATTGGACTTAGATTCTGAATCAGAAAATTCAAACTCGTTCCTGCCTATCAGGAAATCCTCTATCTGCTTATCTCCTTCAAAAACCTGCCAATATTTCTCATTATCAGGTACTGCAGGTCTGAACTTCGTCTGAATTATGATTTTTTGATCGCTGGGATGCTTGTGATATGAACTAGCTATACAAGCTAATCCATTTGAAATTACATTCGGACTCCTAGGAATAAACAGTAGTTCATATTCCACAAAGGTCTTCAATAAATCCATAGCGTCATTCCTGTATGCTCTCAGCCTAGGGTGTTTCACTATGTATTCACCATTCACTTGTTTTATGACCAACTCAGAGTCTCCATGTACAGCTATCCTACGGGCTCCCAATTTTTTCAACAGTTTTAAGTCTAGGATAAGAGCCTCATACTCTGCAATATTATTTGTACATTTGAAGATCAGGTTGAAGGCATGACTCTCTGCATAGTCACTCTCTGTGTTATGTACCCACACTCCTACTCCTTCAGTTCTCCTGGTGCACGACCCGTCGAACTTCATTTCCCATAAGGGATAGTTCTTGGGCTTATCATCATTTTCCTCCCTAATGTGGGTTTCATTGGTCTATTTTGTTACAGGGTCTGCGTTGGACTGTGGATGGTTTCATTCTTCGTGTGGTGTATGAGTTAGTGAGGGGTGACTAGCCAGTTGTTTACCTTCTATTTCTTGTTGACTCAGAGTTTTGTTTTTAGTTCCCTGTCCACAGGTCTCAACCTCGTTTCCATCTTAGTCTAGAGTGGCCATTATGTTAAAATCTATGAGCGCCATCTCGTTGCTCGCACCTCTGTTTTCTGGTTCTAGCTCTCCTAAGGATTCATTGTTGCAAAGGATAAAGGAGTCTAGATCTGTTTGTACAGAGTACAGAGGAGAATTTTCAGGCTTTTCAGGGCTGCTGACCAGGAATTTCATTTGTGCCTCTCTATACAGTCTCCTAAGCTGGCTAAAGATAGGGATCGTGGCATACACCCCATCCATCTGCATTGTACCTTGCAGCTTGGCTCCCCATGACCTAGATAGCAACATGCCATACTTAGGTGGCACATTTGCCACTACAACATCCATGACCATACATTTGGCTGGGATTTGGGTTAAGTTCACACACAGGTCTTTGATTAGGCCAAGGCATTTTACTCTACTAGAGTCGAATGAATATAAATCTTTTTAGGGTCGGGTTATCTCTAGGCCTAACCTCTCCATAAATACCTTAGGCATTAAGTTGTGTGAGGCCCCAGAGTCATGCATTGCATTCTGAAGGATCTTGTCATGGATATTGAGACTGATATAAAAAAGAGGTATGACCCCTTCCTGAAAATTCCCCTCTATCTTTGGACCGAACAGAAGGCCTAGTTGATCATCACTCAGATTGACAGTGTCACCGTTTTCCCCAAGGTTTAAGGCTTTCAAAATTTGGCCTTTATATACATCCTGAGTGGCCAACTTTGAGAGCGGGACAGAGATTTTAATTTTAGCAATCTCATTCTCTAGATTGAAGAGAGATTGACTCTTTGTAATGTTCAACTCTATCTTGTTAGCCACTACTTTAGTTGCAAGCTCACTGTGCTAATTCTCATTATGTACAGGATTAACTTTGTTTATCAGTGTTTTGGTTGTCTTTTTATTTGTTCTTCCCAGAACTCTCAGCTGATGATTTTTTACTTTCAACAGTTGCTTTAGAAGATTTCTCGGGTCTTTTCTTGATTGTAACCTCTGAAACCTTTGGTTTGGTAGTGTCTAGGCTCTTTTTTCTTCTATTTTCACACTGTTCTCTGACCTTCAGGATGGTATTTTCAAATCATATCCTGTAATCCTCAGATTCTAATCTTTCCTCATCCCAATATGAAGGTGAGGGTTGATCTTCTTCCATGGAATAGTTGTGGATTGAGCTATCTGTTTCAAACATATTTATTATGTTTTCCTCAGACTCTTCTATTAGCCCCTCATATTCATCTAGGATGTTCTCTTGAAATGGGGGTATAACTTGTTGATCTAATTCTCTTTGTCTGTTGGGAGTCGTGTTGTTCCTTCTAAAGTTCTAGTTCTAGTTATGATTTTGGTTTATGTTCTGATTACTAACTGTGAAAACCATTTTTTCCATCATTTTCTATAGCTTTTCCATGTTTTTAGATAGACGGTCATAATTGGGGTCAGATGTGGAAGCTACAGTGCCATCTCTATATGTTACCCTTTTCTCGGCCCTCATTCTGGCTTTCTTCTCAATCAGGTTAGCCTCTACACTCACTGCTCCTTTTTTCATATCTTCCAGTGTATTGTAATCTCTATCCCTAAGCCGGTAGGCCATGTTAGCATCAAAGCCTTCAGGATATTATACTAGGGCCAAACCTTGGGGAGGTTTCATGTGTGGAGGAAGAGCATTGTAGATGTTGTTGAACCTAGTATAATAGTCATGGACACTCTCTCCTACGTTTCTCTTAAGGTTCCTGTATTCTCCTAAGATTTGGAGAGGGCTGGTCTTAACATCCCATTTATTCATGAAAGTTTGATATAGAGCAAGAAGGTCTTGGATAATATTAGGGGGTAGGCCTTTAAACCATTTCTTCAAATCACCTCCTAAGCTCTAGGCAAAGATTCTCATTTTGACTGTATCATCATCTATCTCCATGTAGTCAAAAGAATCTTCCATCCTATCTACATGGTGTTGAGCTGTGGTAGACTCTTTTGTAGTGAAGTGTGGTATCTTTGATTGGTAATCATTGGGTAAAGGCACCAGAGGCTGGGGTAACATCAGCGGTGCATACCACGCTACCATGATGATGTTCTGATGAGGAAAAGGGTTGGCTTGAGCAGTTGGTATATGGATGACAGGGATACTAGGACCAACAGGAGTCTATTGAGCTGATTTAGGATGACTGAGTCCCAAGTTTTGAATGAATTGAATATCAGGAGGTGTAGATGGAGGGGTCTCTCTGTCCCTAATGTGTTGACCAGTATGAGATGATGAACCAGGGAACTCAAGGTCTGGCTGGTCTAGAACACTAAATGACCTAGTTCTTGGTAATCTGCTTGGTAGGTCTAGGTCAAGATGAATGTCTGATAGAGCTGTCAAGTCTTCTGGTGCAGAGTTAGCTCTATGGATGTGTCTGGAAATAGTTGGTCCTTTAAGTGTAGGGGATTTTCTGAGAATTCTCTCGAGGTTTTCAACTATTTCAGGTGGGTTTCGATCGGGATAAGCTCTTGTATGAATGGCTCTTGAAGCCAGAATGTTGTCTTTGAATCAAGCAGCTTAATCCTACTTGTTACTTCCGTTATGGCTGATGTTGTTGTGGAATTTGGTCTCCCAGTGGAGTCTTATGTGAACCAAGATAATCAGCAAGCCTACTAATCACCAGTGGAGTTTTTGATCGTTCAAGAACTATGGAGTCGCCAGGTGGAAGGTTTAGAGTGATTCAAGAATGGTATAGTATCCACCACAGTGATTAACCACCAAACTAAGGCTACTACGGTCTTCTTTGAGTTTTTGAAATGTCTAGAGGTGTGTTTTACTCAATTCCCCAGTGGAGTCACCATTATATTGGGGTTCCCATGTTTTGGCAAGTTTGGCAATACCAAAAGATGAGACAACATCGGAACCACTTTCAGACCTCAGGATCTAGCCCTCCTGGGTCCAGAGAGGGATCTCTCTATATAGGCAAAGGTTTTATGTCTTTGAAGATCAAAAGTTAAGGTATTAGGCTAGTTATAGGCACGAGGTTTGTTGGTTTGATTTTGTTTGGTTGTTGGGAATCAGAAAGAAGGGTTCAATATAAGACAAGGATGAGAAAAGAGGATTTTAGGCAAAGAAAGTTAGCTCAAATAACACTCGAGACGATTGGGTAATGGAGTCAGGAAATGGTTTAATTTCTATTCAATATGCAGGCTTTCAGTTGGGCTAGTCATCTAAAGCATTAGATCTTAAAGATGATAGTGGCGCATGAAAATACAAGAGAGAGGATGAAAGCAAGAAAAATTCCAAGGTGACCTTTCAGAAATCAGATGCAGGGACAGGACATGTCGTTGGACAACCTGTGATCCAAGACCTAAAAGGTTAGCTCTTCAGACAAGGAAACATTAAAGATTTAAACACAAAGGTGAAAACCTGAGATCAGAGAGAGACTTTGAATTCTCAATTCTTCGGCATCCAAATTAAGGGAACTTGGAAAGGTTCAATTAATTTAAAAGGACCCTAGTGAGACAGAGACAGAGTTATAAACTCCCAGTATCCCAATTCATCAATTAAATCCTAACAAGAACATCTAAGAACAGATTCATTAATTCACACATCAGCTAGCAGTAAAGATAGCCACTACACTAGTTAAATTAACCTAAATCAGTGCTTAGATAACACATAGAGTAGAAAACATTGAAGGCAGGGAGAGAAGAAACATAGGGTACCAAACAAGGGTAAATCCTATGCCAGATTTCTGATGCGTGCCAGAAGAAATGAAATGTGATGAACTACAAAGAAAAACCAAGACAAAGTAAGAAAAACATCACCGCTGCTTTAAATCAGGATCCAAAGAAATGTGCTTGTCATATTAAAGAGCAACATCAGTCATGTACAACATTGCCAATAGCTTGATATTCAATCTGAAAACATCTTCCCCAACCTATCTTACAACTTTACACAGAGAACATGTCTCAAGAGAAATAGCTTACAATTCACGGATATCCGATCAACAACGATTACAACGTTTTCTCATGAGATTTTATATCAGAAAGAGAGGGAGAGGGGGTAGATGAAACACTAAATTAAATATTAAATAGAGTAGGAGCAGTGGTTCGAAACCCATTCGATTTTTAATATCTAAGCATTAAAATTCAGTACTCTTTGGATGAAAGAGTGGTCTTTGAAAGGTTGCAATTTACTCCAGGTATGTCCTTGATGTATTCTCAGCTGCAGTACTTGTGATACTCTGGTGAATTAAAAAAAAAGGTATAACAATGATTCTGGGGTCTGCCATACTGTGTAACCAATGCTTCTGGTAGCACTAGGACTGTTGTCAGGGCGGAGATCATCTCAGGAACACGGTATAGAATGAAAGCAGTATGGGCACTTTGTCCTTTCACGGAAAGAACATTCTGCTAATGGCGACACTGATATATTGTTTTCTACACGCTAGGCCTTCTGTGTGATTCATGAGGTCTTCAGTCTGGTACTTTGCCTTTAAAACATTGAATTACGGCTTAACATCTTCGATAATGTGCATTAGAACTCCTTAACTCTGTACTGATACTCTTTTCTGCTTCATGACTGTCTCTGTCAGTGAAATCTGAGCTTTAATGGCTCTCGAAAGGTTTTACAGAGTTTAACTATGTTCTTTAATGAAAATCATGTCATAACACCTTCCCAGGCTCTTCTTCATAATTTCAATCCCTGAAAATGGTCTTCCCTGCATTCTGTGCCACTGTAACAGTGACTGTGAACCATGGCGGTCGTCCGCTGCCCATACCCTGCAAAACACACAAAATTGTTAAGAAATCCATGCTAGAGGGGGATGGATGCTTTGAATGCCTGCAGAAAGATGGAGCAACTGTGGAGGAATGGTGAAAAATGTAGCGGAACGGTGAAAATAGGCCAGATAATGCAAAAATGGTGGAAGACTAGACAGATGGAGGCTTAGTGGAGAAATGCATGGGGACCTTTCGATCATGCATGGGGGCGATGATCGACGGCGGAAAATGAACAATGGAAGAGTTTTGGAAATCGGGCGAAATAAAAAAGAAATGGGAAATTGCCGCAAAGGCAGGTGACGTAGAGCTCTAGCGGTGGGACTCGGTCAATGGCGGGGGCTATTGCTTGTGGGCCAGGGGTCTTGTTTGCTTCGGCTATCCCCTGAGCATCTTTGGGGCGCGATCACCATCGGATGGTCAGCCTCAGTTCGGACGGTGTACGCGCATATCGCGTGGGGCCCACAATCGATATTTAACGCGCGATGAGAGTGGGTTTTCAAAACAGTGTGAGGACACGTGTCGTCCGGTGACGTTGATCACTATCGATCGGGAAAAACAACCCTCCTTCCAAAAGCAGAGCGATAAAAACTACCAGTTTTGCACAATGATTTACCACAGGGACCACTGGGGTGGCTGACTTGTGGGTCGTCGATCTAAAGAATGGATGGTCAAGATTAAAAGATGGAAAGGGAGGCATAGGGGCAAGTGAAACAGGTGGGAGAGAAGAGGCCCGTTGGATCTAAGGGGATCAACAGCTGAGATTTGATCAGGGGTGGACGATGGAGGTTAAATGGGTAGAGCTTGATTCAATCCTGACCGTTGGTTCTTGTGGATTCAACGGTCAAGATTGGATTGCTGGACCATGATTGAAGGGAACAAAGAGTGACACAACAACAGTTCCGACGAGCGATTATGCTAGATTGTGATGGCTGTTGGATTAAACTGTGAATCGATGGCAGAGATAGTCATCAAAGGGTTTACAAAGGAATGAGGCGGGCGTGGTAAGACTCTGTGTGGACCGTTAGATCTATTTAGATCAACGGTGGTTGTTGCTTCAAAGGCTGATGAACCAAGAACACTATCGCATCTGAGATTTTCTGTTTAAAAAGGAAATGCGCTCTGCTCCAACTCTCTAATTGCAATAAGCACTTTACGGCTAGCACTTGGTTTTAGTGCCCGGGTCATGTGGGGAAGTGGTTTTGGGGCTGGGTCGAAGGGGCTTGCCTGTTTAAAGAGGAAAATGGGTTTTTTAGCCTTAGAGACAGTGTTTTAAGGCCAAAAGGAGGTTTTCGGTAGAGGTCAGGGGGGAATTTGAAATAAAATGAAGGATTTTCACTTGGTTCGAAGGATGAAACGGATATTTTAGGGGATTTTGGGGGATTTTGGGAAGTAAAGGGAAATTTTAAGAGTGGGAAGAAGATTAATAATGGGGAAATTTGCATGGGTACAAGGGCAAATGGGATATTTTCTAAGCACAATTTTCCATAGGCATTGAGGCCTTTTGGATGGGAACAACAGTGAGGATATTTTAAAAAGGCAATGGACGCACAAAGGCTTCAAGGATGAGATATTTTCATGGGAAATGTATCTCTTGAAGGCTCATAAAACAATTTAGCCACCTGTTTTCTTAAAAAAAAATTCATAGGTGGCTAACAAAATGAACCCACAACACCATGGCTATCCAATAAATGGAAAGGCTAGGAAAATCCACTATCAATCCAAGAAATCCTCCACTCAAATGACATATCATGACCAAGAAACCACATGAATATGCCATGCATGCCAAAATTAGTGAGGAAAACATACATGCAACTCAGTACCTGCAAACATAATATGTTCTAGTAGTTGATCCCTGTTAGCCCCCCTATGAAATTCTTGACAAGCAAGCTGGGGGCTGTAGTGTTTTGGAGCATTCAAGGGATGCCTTTCCCCTGAAAATCCATCACCCTTGAAGTCTCTAGGTGCTATGCCTAAAATATTTTCCCCCTGCTAATCCATTTCTCAAAGGGCCTGATTTCCCCCTTGTATCCCTGCAAATGCCAACATTTTAATCCCATGCCCCCTTTGTCAAAATCCCCTTTTTCCTCTATTTCTCCTTTCAATCCTCTAAAATCCCCTTCAAATTCTACCCATGTCCCTGGTTTAAGCTTGATTCGCTATTCATCTTCCTATCGTTTCCCTTATAAGGCTTCAAAATGCGTTAAAATGGCTTTAAAACCCACTCTGAACCTTATATCAAGCCTAGCCCCTCTTCTGACAGCCCCACGCTCCTTTACCTTCCAAAAAACCCGGCGCTGTGACTGAGTCCCAACACTGAAAGGCGCTCATCGTATTTTTTCATCGGGCACATCCTCGACTGTCGATCTTGAAAGATCAGATGGCCATCATTTAATCTGCAGCTCCCTATGCTTCCCCGTTCATTTCCTACGTCATGCCATCGCCGTCCATTTCACATTGATCTAATAGTTCAGAGCCTACCCGCCCAGTGGACCCCGCCGCGCACTGTGCCCAAACCACCGGTTTCCATCGCACCGCCTTTGCGCGGTAGGTAGTTTTTCCCGAGAGCCCAGTGATTCCACTAAGCACCCGACACCTGTCTCCTATATGATGGCAAAACCGCCCTCCCATCATGCGTTAACGTTCGGTACAGGTCGCGCGGCGATATTCGAATCAGCTGTCGGATCTGCCCGGGGATCATCCAACGGTCATCGATCAATGAAGTTGCGCAGAGTTTAACTCATGACCTCCGTACCTCTAGCCCACTGTCCGTTGACCTCCACCGTCGATCTTCGCCACGATCGACGATCCCAATTTGTTCGCCCGCTGCTGACTTTTCCACCATCGCCCGGTTCCGCCACGTCATCTCCACGTGCACCCTCCATACAGTCTCCCATTCCATTGCATATATTGGTTCTTTTCGCGTTTTTTAACGTTTTCCACGTATGTTGGCTCTGCAGACCACCACCATCCACCAGAGCACGTTTCTCCATTCTTTATGCAATTTTCTCCCCCGTATCGTCATCCACACGACCTTTCTCTGCCTCCACATCATCCGCCACCCCATTCATGTTTTCCTTAACTTGTTTGTGTGTTTTGCAGGGTTTCAAAGAGGCAGAAAACCACCATGATGCATACGTACCTATTCAATGGCATGTTGCGCAGACAAAGAGCCGAGATGGGAGCTGGTACTCCAGCGAAATGTCAAAAGGGGTGGTGGAGCTATAATTTTCATCAAAGGACAGGTTTTTGAAAATCCGCAACCCCATCTGGCGCCATTAAAGCCCAGATCTTGCAGAATCGAAACATTTATGGAAGCAGTAGAAAGGCCAGCTTATCATTATAGTCTTCAGTACTCAGGACTGAAGACTTGGATCCATAATGCAGCAGTTTGAGAAGCGAAGCACCAAATTCAAAACCCAGAAAGTCAACCAGAAGTGTAATACCCGAGAAAACGTACCACCAGGGTTTTCTACAGAAGCAGTATGTTCTTTCTTCAATCAGAGGACAAAGTGCCCATACAATCTTCATTATACATCATGTCTGAGAGAATTTTTCACCCAGACAGCAGTCCTACATGGTCAGAAGCATTGGTGACTCAAGTAGGGCAAACCTCATTGTTTCTTATTGTATTTTTGTTATTCTATCAATAGTACCACACAGTACTGCAGTCAGAACACCTAAGCCATACCAGAGATAAATGCAGAGATTTAAAATAGGATGGGTTTCAGCCCTCCATTCATTTCTGCGTTTAATGTTACATTTAGTGCTCACCTACCTCCTCAGTCGATCTTTTGTTCATCCTCTGCTATAAAACACAGAAGGAAATGATTGTAAGGGTTGTTGATGAGATATCAGAGAAACGCAAGCATTTTCCTCTTGAGACAAGTTCTTTGTGTAATATTGTAAGATAGGCTGAGATTTGATGTATTCAGACTGAATGTTCAAGCTGTCGGCAATGTTGTACCTGATTGGTATTTTTTTTAATATGAGAAGCATATTTCTTTGGATCCTGATCTAAAGCAGCTGGTGATGTTTTCCTATCTCTGTGTTTTATTTCATTTCATTCCATTTCTTCAGGCTCGCATCAGAAGTTTGGCATAAGATTTACCCTTGTTAGGTACCTTATGTTGCTGCTCTCCCAGCCTTTTATGTTTTCTGCTTATATGTGTATCTAAATATTGATTCCAATTGATTTAACCAATGTAGTGGATGTTATTTCCTGCTCTCTGATGTATGGATTAATGGAATCTATGTTTAGATGTTCTTGTTAGGATTTGTTTGAATGAGTTGAGAACACTGGGAGGTCTAGAACCCTGTCTCTGCCTCACTAGGATCTTTCCATCTCAATTAAGCCTTTCCAAGATCTCTTGTATTACCTCTGATTTGGTCCAAGTAGGTCTGGAGTTAAATGACCTATGACCTGATCTATATACGAATTGGATGGTCCTCCTCCTTTCATTTTCAGTCCTTAATGTTCCATTTCGCCCATCATATTTCAAGATCCAAATGCTCTAGATGACTAGCCCGACTGAAAGCTTGCACATTGAACACAAGTAAATCCTTTCTTGACTCCATTGCCCAATGGCCTTGATGTTCTCTAAGTTATCTGTCTTAGCATAATCCCCTCTATGCACATCCTTGTCTTATATTGGACCTTCCTTTCCTGATTCCCAGCAACCAAACATCAAATAATCAAACAAACAAACCTTGTGCCTATAACTAGCCTAAAATATTAACCTTTGAGCCTTAAAGATATACACTTTGGCTATTATAGAGAGATCCCTCTCTGGACCTAGGAGGGCTAGATCCTAAGGTCTGAAAGTGGTTCTGATGTTGTCTCATCTTTTGGTCTTTCCAATCTGGCCAAAACATGGGAACCCCAACATAATGGCGACTCCGCTGGGGAAGCATTGAGTGCATTACACTTTGAACATCCCTATGCATTCAAAACCCACCACCTCTGTTTAGGTTGGCTTTTAGTCACACCTCTTCTCGGACAGCCTCAGTATCATTTGTTGTGTTTTCTTGTACCCCTAAACAGAGCCTGGACAGGGCCAGGTAGCCTCCGAATCTCATCCTCCTTTGGAGGTGACATATCTGGTAAATGCCCTCCCAGTCGATCTCTGGTTAGAGTTTTTTGTGTTATGAGGTTATCCTTAAAAGGTGATAGTGATTGAGCATTATGGTGGACAGTGTGACCCCTTAGACATATCCTAAAACTTCCACCTGGCGACTCCATAGTTCCTAAAGATCAAAGACTCCACTGGTGATCAGTAGGCCTGCTGGTTATCTTGGTTTCACATAAGACTCCACTGGGAGACCTGCCTTCATAACAACATCAACCACAACAGAAGTAATAAGTAGGGTTAAGCTTCTTGGTTAGAGATATAACATCCTGGCTTTTAGGACCCTTCACACAAGAGCTTTCCCTAATCCTAATCCACCTGAAATAGTTGATAACCCTGAGAGCATTCTCAAAGGATCTCCTACACCTAAAAGATTAACTATTTCCAGCCACATCTATAGAGCTAACTCTGCTCCAGAAGACCTTACAGCTCTATCACGCCTTCATCTTGACCTGGACCTACCAAACAGTTTACCTATAACTAGGTCATTCAATCATTTAGACCAGCCAGACCCTGAGCTTCAAATTTCACCATCTAATAGTGGTCAACACACTAGGGACAGAAGGACCCCTCCATCTACACCACCTGATATCCACTTCATTCAGAACTTGGGGCTCTCCCACCCTAGATCTGCCCAGCAAGCCTCTGTTGGCCCTAACATCCCTGCCATCCATATACCAGCTGCTCAGGTTAACCCTTTACCTCATCAGAATATCATCATGGCAGCCTGGTATGCACCCCTGGTTTTGCCCCAGCCTTTTTTACCCTTACCCAATGACTATCAATCAAAGATCCCTCACTTCACTACAAAAGAAGCCACAACTGCTCAAAAACATGTAGATAAGATGGAGGATTCCTTTGACTACAAGGAAATAGATGATAATACAATCAAAATGAGAATATTTGCCCAAAGCCTAGGAGGTGATGTGAAGAAATGGTTCAAAAGCCTACCTCTAGGCAGTATCCAAGACCTTCCTGCTCTATATCAGACTTTCATCAACAAATGGGAAGTTAGGGCTAACCCTTGCCAAATCCTAGCAGAGTACATGAAACTTAAAAAGAATGTAGGGGAGAGTGTCCATGATTACTCCACAAGATTTAACAGCATTTACAACGCCCTCCCCCCTCATATGAAACCTCCACAAGGTATGGCCCTAGCAAAATATCCTGAAGGCTTTGACGCTGATATGGCCTATGAGCTGAGGGATAAAGAGTACACCACATTAGAAGACATGCAGAAAGGAGCCATAACTATAGAAGCAAACCTGATTGAGAAAAGGGCGAAACTAAGAGCTGAGAAGAGGGTAACATATAGAGATGACAATGTAGCCTCCACTTCTGACCCAAAATATGATAGATTATCCAAAAATGTGGATAGCCTATAGCAACTAATGGAAAAAATGGCTCTCACTTTCAGTAATCAAAATCGAATCCAAAACCAGAACCAAAACTTTAGAAGAAACAACAACACTCCCAACAGACAAAAAGAATCAGATCAACAAGTTATTCCCCCTTTCCAAAAATTTCTAGATGAAGATGAGGGAATCATAGAAGAGTCTAAAGGGAATGTAATAAACATGTTTGAAGCAGACAATTCAATCCATAACTATCACTCAGAGGAAGATCAGCCCTCACCCTCTTATGAGGAGGAGTGGTTGAGGTCCGAAGATTACAGAATTGGATTTTAAAATGCTATCATGCAGGTTAGAGAACAATACGAACTTAGGAGAAAAAATAACCTAGACACTCCCAAACCAAAGGCTCCCGAGGTTACCATAAAGAAAAGACCTGAGAAAACTTCTAAAGCAACTGCTGAGAATAATAAAACAGCAGCTGAAAGTTCTAGGAAAAACAAAGAAAAGGACAACCAAGACACCAAAGAACAAATTCAGCCGACTAGTAGCACTAGCACTGCAGTTAGTGCTCCTGATAAAACTGTCCCTGACCCTGTACATAGTGATAAATCACAAATTGATTCTGCTACCAAGGCAGTAGCAAGAAAAACAGAATTGAGCGTTCCAAAGAGTCAGTCCGCTTTCAATTTGGAGAGTGAGATTACGAAAATCAAAATCTCTGTACCATTATCTGAGTTGGCCACTCAGGATGTATATAAAGGCCAAATTTTCAAAGCATTAAATCTAGGGGAAAACAAAGATACTGTAAATTTGAGTGATGATCAACCTGCCCTCCTGTTTGGTCCAATGATTGAGGGAAATTTTTAGGAAGGGGTAGTTCCACCTTTTAATATCAGTCTCAACATTCATGACAAAATACTCCACAATGCCATGCATGATTCTGGAGAATCACACAATTTAATGCCTAAGGTAGTGATGGAAAAGTTAGGCCTAGAGATAACCTGACCCTACAAAGATTTTTATTCATTTGACTCTAGCAGAGTAAAATGCCTGGGCCTGATCAAAGACCTGTGTGTGAGCTTAACCCAGATTCCTGCTAAATGTATGGTCATGGATGTAGTGGTGGCAGATGTGCCTCCCAAGTATAGCATGTTACTATCTAGATCATGGGGAACCAAGCTGCAAGGCACAATGCAGATGGATGGCTCATATTCCACTATCCCTATATTTGGCCAACTTAGAAGACTGTATAAAGAGGCCTAAATGAAATTCCTAGTCAGTAGCCCCGAGAAACCTGAAAACTCACCTTTGTACTCTGTACACACAGACCTGGATTCTTTCATCCTTTACAATGAACAATCTGCAGGAGAACCAGTATCAGAAAATAGAGACACAGACGATGTCACAGAGCCCATGGACTTTAACATAATGGCTACTCTGGAAGAATACGATGAGGAAAACCATGGGAAGAACTCTAAAAATGAAACTCTGAGTGGACCAGAAATAGAGACAGAACATGAACAACAAGACAGTCAACTCTCTGAACCCCACGCATGTCATGAGGAACAAAACAACCCACAATATAGTACAGGCCCTGTAACGCAACATAATGATGAGCCCCTGTGGGAAATGAATTTCGATGGGTCTTGTACTAGGAAAGACATTGGGGCGGGGGTGTGGATACGTAACAGAGAGTGACCACGCTGAGAGCCATGTTGTAAATCTACATTTCAAATGTACAAATAATATTGTAGAATATGAAGCTCTTATCCTTGGCCTAAATCTGTTGAAAAAATTAGGAGCCCACAGGATAGTTGTACGAGGAGACTCAGCATTGGTCATAAAACAAGTAAACGGTGAGTATTCAGCAAAACACCCCAGGCTTAGGGCATACAGGAATGATGCCATGGATATACTGAAAACATTTATGGAATATGAGTTGGTGTTTGTCCCTAGGGGTCAAAATGTCATTGAAAATGGATTAGCTTGCCTGGCTAGTTCATATCCTAAGACTCCAGCTGGCCAACAAATCATCATTCAGACCAAATTCAGACCTGCTGTGCCAAACAATGAAAAGTATTGGCAGGTCTTTGAAGGGGATAAACAGATCGAAGATTTTCTGATAGGCAGAAACGAGTTTGAATTTTCTGATTCAGACTCTAAATCTGAGGACAGCTGCCTGAGTGAAGAATCCTCTGATGAAGAAACCCCACCTTGTAACATAGAAATAAACACCTTTTCCATAGAAACTGGAAGTGCAACCACAGAACGTGAAAACGCAGATAGTGAGGAAATGGAGGTGCTGCAGGTCAGAGATAAGAATATACCCAAAGGTCTGGCACCCTTGGAGGACCTTTTTAACTTTGATGATGTAGCAAAAAATCCCACTTTAGAACACGCAGATTCAGACGTAGAAGAATGCAACATAGGCACCAAAGATAAACCCAAAATGATTAAACTGGCTAAGTCTGTGCCTGCAGACATGAAGAAGAGATACATTGACCTTTTCAAGGAATTCATTGACGTGTTTGCATGGAGTTACGAAGAATTAAAGGCCTATGACGCCAACATCATACAACACAAGATACCCCTGAAAGAAAATCAGAAGCCTTTCAGAAAAAAACTTCGAAGAATAAATCCAAAACAATTGCCTGCTGTTGAAAAGGAGATTAAAAAGATGTGTGATGCAGGTATAATAGTTCCTGTGAGGTTCTCTGATTGGGTATCAAACCTAGTGGCTGTGAGAAAGAAGACAGGGGAGATTAGACTATGCATAGACTTCAGAAATCTCAACAGAGCCTCGCTCAAAGACAACTATCCTTTGCCAAGAATGGAACACATCCTTCAGAAGGTAGTAGGCTCTAAAAGAATCTCCCTGCTAGATGGTTTTTCAGGGTACAATCAGGTCCTAGTACTCCCAAAAGATCAACTCAAAACAGCTTTTACGACCCCATGGAGCACCTTCATGTATGTGAAAATGCCCTTTGGACTGATGAATGCTGGGGCCACCTTCCAGAGAGCGATGGATATAGCTTTCTCAGATGAGATAGGACGCTTCATAGTCATCTACTTGGATGACTTGACTGTCTTTTCCAAAACTGAATAAGAACACCTGAAACATCTGAGGAAATTTTTTGAAAAATGTAGAAGGTATGGTCTGTCACTGAATCCTAAGAAAACTGTATTCGGGCTGCAAGAAGGTAAACTTCTTGGCCACATTATATCTGAGAAAGGAATCAAGATAGATCCACAGAGAGTTGAGGGAATACTACAAATCACACACCCAAGAAACATCAAGGAGTTACAGTCCTTCATTGGGAAAATCAACTTCCTTAGAAGATTTATTCCCAACCTAGCAGAACACCTTAGAAATATGACTAACATGCTGAAGAAGGGTGTGGGAGTTAAATGGACTGTCGGAGTGAAACAATCTTTTGAATCTGTCAAACTTGCACTCATCGAAGCTCCTGTTCTGATTAGCCCTGATTTCTCTAAAGATTTCCGGATCTTTTCATTTTCCTCTGAGCATACAGTGGCTGTAGTTTTGCTGCAGAAAAATTCTGAGGGTAATGAACATCCTATTGCCTTTTTCAGCAAAGCCTTGAGAGATGCACCCTTGAAATTCAAAATTATGGAAAAATAGGCCTACGCTCTAGTTAAGGCCTTGAAAGACTTTAGGGTGTACATTCTGCATTCTCACACCATTGCTTATGTGCCAAATATAGTGGATAGGATATCTTTTCCCAAGACCCTGATGGGAAAAGGGGAAAATGGATTGCTACAATCTTAGAATATGACCTCGAGATAAAACCCACCAAGCTGATCAAGGGGCAGGGCTTAGCCAAACTAATGGCTGAATCAAATCTGCAGGCCCTGGATATTAACATGGTGAATGCCTTGGATGAGCAGGAAAGCCTACCTGGTACAACTATAGAAGAGAAATTCCAAAACTCTCCATGGTATTCTGATATCCTTTTTGTCCTCACCAATCTCAATGCCCCTCCGGAACTGTCAAAAACTAAGGCTAGATTCACAAAACTCAAAGCCAAAAACTACTACATCTTGAATGAAAACTTATACTGGAAAAATCCAAATGGCCTATTGCTGAAACGTTTGTCTAAAACTGAAGCTGAAAATGTTAAACAAGAATTTCATGCTGGAGAATGTGGAGGCCACCTGAGTTGGAAAGCCACGGAAAATAAGATACTCAGGGCTGGTTATTATTGGCCCACACTGTTTAATGATGTCCATAAAATGATAACAGCTTTCCACAAATTCCAGATCTTTGAAGGAAAAAGAAAACTTCTTCCCCTCCCTTTACAACCCATTACAGTTGAGGGTCCTTTCATGCAATGGGGTCTATACTTTATAAGGGAAATTCATCCAGCCTCTTCAGGACAACAAAAATGGATCTTGACATCCACTGATTATTTCACTAAGTGGATAGAAGCCATCCCCACTAGGAGTGCCACAGACTCTGTCATTATTAGGTTCCTAGAAGGTCATATCCTCTCCCGGTTTGGTTGTCCAAGGAAAATAATCATCGACAATGCTGCTGCTTTTGGATCCAAGAAAATGGTTGATTTTTGTCACCGGTACCATGTCACGCTTGGTCATTCAACTGCCTATTACCCTCAGGGTAATGGTCTGGCTTAATCATCAAATAAGAGCCTAGTGGAAATCATCAAAAAGCTATTAGAGGAAAACAAAAAATCTTGGCATAACAAGCTGGTACATGCCTTGTGGGCTGATAGGCTTACTACAAATAAATCCATTGGCATGTCACCATACCAGCTAGTCTATGGGACATAAGCAGTATTTCCTACCAGCCTTGGAGTTCCAGTAATCAAACTTGTCCAAGAGATCCAATCAGAGGAAGACAGCATGATAAGAAGGATAAATCAGACAATCCATCTTCAGCAAACAAGGGAGGAGGTATATAACAGAGATGACAGAGTTCAGGAAAACATTAAAAAGCTATTTGACAAAAGAACCAAAGCTGCTGATTTCAAGATTGGTGACAAGGTTCTAAAGTGGGACTCAATAAGAGAGGACAAAGGTAAACATGGCAAGTTTGATAGCTTATGGCAGGGTCCATACATTATCCAAGCTACAGTGGGCCCAGATGCATTTTTTCTACAAGAACTTGATGGTACAGAGCTGTTCGGGGGTCCTGTCAATGGCAGGATGCTCAAACACTACTTCTGCTAAATTTCAGTTTCCAGTTTCATTTTTCATTGTATAAACCACTGCAGTTTCTTTAAAAAAAAAATTATAAAAAAATTATAAAAAAAAAGAGAGAAAAAGACAGCTGGTCCTAACATGCTCAAAATCTGGACCAACAAAGAAAAGAAGAATCAGCTCAAACACGCCCAAAACCAGATTTGAAATCAAAGAAAAAGAGGTGACTCAAATACGCTCAAAACCTGAGTTACAAATAAAGAAGGATAATTCAAATTGCAGATTTCATGCCTCCATAGTTTTTGTTTTCAGTCTTCTACAAGTCTTCACTCCAGCAAGTCAGACAGTCTTATCCTGGCTTGGCTGTTTTTCAATTTCCTGTCTTAGAATGTAGGAGAAGAAATCTGTTGGACATTTTAAACCCAGCAGATGTTAGATTAGGTAGAGAAGCATATGAGGCCAACTGTCTAATCTGGTCTCATGGAGCAATAAGGGTAGAATTAGAATAGTTTTTTTCTTTGTTTTGAAAATAAAATGTAAAGGGTCGGCTAGTTCAAATGCACCCAAAGGGAAAATAGTTAGGACTGTAGTTTGGGTCGGTAGTTTGATTGAGAAAAATGTTTTTGCTAATGTAACATATTCATATTGTGGCAGCTGATCAAAGAGAGGGATGTGCCAAACAGCAGGTAGCTGGCCTACTCCAAAGATCATTTCTGGTTTCTTTCCTCCTTCAAGAAGAAGCCATCCCCATGTGGAGCCACTGTTAGCCCCCCTATGAAATTCTTGACAAGCAAGCTGGGGGCTATAGTGTTTTGGAGCCTTCAAGGGATGCCTTTCCCCTGAAAATCCATCACCCTTGAAGTCTCTAAGTGCTATGCCTAAAACAGTTTCCCCCTGCTGATCCATTTCTCAAAGGGCCTGATTTCCCCCTTGTATCCCTAAAAATCACAACGTTTTAATCCCATGCCCCCTTTGTCAAAATCCCCTATTTCCTCTATTTCTCCTGTCAATCCTCTAAAATCCCCAAAAATCCCCTTCAAATTCTACCCATGTCCCTGGTTTAAGCCTGATTCGCTATTCATCTTCCTATCGTTCCCCTTATAAGGCTTCAAAATGAGTTAAAATGGCTTTAAAACCCACTCTGAACCTTATATCAAGCCTAGCCCCTCTTCTGATAGCCCCGCGCTCCTTTACCTTCCACAAAACCCAGCGCTGTGACCGAGCCCCAACACTGAAAGGGGCTCATCGTATTTGTTCATCGGGCACATCCTCGACCGTCGATCTTGACAGATCGGATGGCCATCATTTAATCTGTAGCTCTCCGTGCTTCCCCGTTCATTTTCTACGCCATGCCATCGCCGTCCATTTCATGTTGATCTAATGGTTCGGAGCCTACCCGTCCAGTGGACCCCGCCGCACACTGTGCCCAAACCACCGGTTTCCATCGCACCGCCTTTGTGCGGTAGGTGGTTTTTCCCGAGAGCCCAGCGATTCCACTCAGCACCCGACACCTATCTCCTATATGACAGCAAAACCGCCCTCCCATCATGCGTTAATGTTCGGTACAGGTCGCGCGGCGATATTCGCATCAGCCGTTGGATCTGCCCCGGATCATCCAACGGTCATCGATCAATGAAGCTGCACAGAGTTTAACTCATTACCTCTGTACCTCTGGCCCACTGTCCGTTGACCTCCGCCTTCGATCTTCGCCACGATCGACGGTCCCGATTTGTTCACCCACCGCTGACTTTTCCACCATCGCCCGGTTCCGCCACGTCATCTCCACGTGCACCCTCCGTACAGTCTCCCATTCCATTTCATATATTGGTTCTTTTCACGTTTTTTAACGTTTTCCATGTATGTTTTCTCTACAGACCGCCACCATCCACCAGAGCACGTTTCTCCATTCTTTCTGCAATTTTCTCCTCGATATCGTCATCCACACGACCTTTCTCCACCTCCACATCATTCGCCACCCCATTCATGTTTTCCTTAACTTGTTTGTGTGTTTTGCAGGGTTTCAAAGAGGCAGAAAACCGCCATGATGCATACGTACCTCTTCAATGGCGTGTTGCGCAGACAAAGAGCCGAGATGGGAGCTGGTACTCCAGAAAAATGTCAAAAGGGGTGGCGGAGCTATAATTTTCATCAAAGGACAGGTTTTTGAAAATCCGCAACCCCATCTGGCGCCATTAAAGCCCAGATCTTGCAGAATCGAAAAATTTATGGAAGCAGCAGAAAGGCCAGCTTATGATTATAGTCTTCAGTACTCAGGACTGAAGACTTGGATCCATAATGCAGTAGTTTGAGAAGCAAAGCACTAGATTCAAAATGTCGAAAGTCAACCAGAAGTGTAATACACGGGAAAACGTACCACCAGGGTTTTCTACAACAGCAGCATGTTCTTTCTTCAATCAGAGGACAAAGTGCCCATACAGTCTTCATTATACATCGTGTCTGAGAGAATTTTCCGCCCAGACAGCAATCCTACATGGTCAGAAGCATTAGTGACTCAAGTAGGGTAGACCTCACTGTTTCTTATTGTATTTTTGTTATTCTATCAATAGTACCACACAGTACTACAGTCAGAACACCTAATCCATACCAGAGATAAATGCAGAGATTTAAAATAGGATGGGTTTCGGCCCTCCATTCATTTCTGCATTTAATGTTACATTTAGTGTTCACCTACCTCCTCAGTCGATCTTCTGTTCATCCTCTACTATAAAACACAGAAGGAAATTATTGTAAGGGTTGTTGATGAGATATCAGAGAAACGCAAGCATTTTCCTCTTGAGACAAGTTCTCTATGTAATATTGTAAGATAGGTTGAGATTTGATGTATTCAGACTAAATGTTCAAGCTGTGGGTAATGTTGTACCTTATTGGTATTGTTTTTAATATGACAAGCATATTTCTTTGGATCCTGATCTAAAGCAGCTGGTGATGTTTTCCTATCTCTGTGTTTTATTTCATTTCATTCCATTTCTTCAGGCTCGCATCAGAAGTTTGGCATAAGATTTACCCTTGTTAGGTACCTTATGTTGCTGCTCTCCCAGCCTTTTATCTTTTCTGCTTATATGTGTATCTGAATATTGATTCCAATTGATTTAACCAATGTAGTGGATGTTATTGCCTGCTCTCTGATGTATGGATTAATGGAATCTATGTTTAGATGTTCTTGTTAGGATTTGGTTGAATGAGTTGAGAACACTAAGAGGTCTAGAACCATGTCTCTGCCTCACTAGGATCTTTCCATCTCAATTAAGCCTTTCCAAGATCTCTTGTATTGCCTCTGATTTGTTCCAAGTAGGTCTGGAGTTAAATGACCTCTGACCTGATCTATAGACGAATTGGATGGTCCTCCTCCTTTCATTTTCAGTCCTTAATGTTCCATTTTTCCCATCATCTTTCAAGATCCAAATGCTCTAGATGACTAGCCCGACTGAAAGCTTGCACATTGAACATAATTAAATCCTTTCTTGACTCCATTGCCCAATGGCCTTGATGTTCTCTGAGTTATCTGTCTTAGCCTAATCCCCTCTATGTGCATCCTTGTCTTATAGTGGACCTTCCTTTCTTGATTCCCAGCAACCAAACATCAAATATTCAAACAAACAAACCTTGTGCCTATAACTAGCCTAAAATCTTAACCTTTGAGCCTTAAAGATATACACTTTGGCTATTACAGAGAGATCCCTCTCTGGACCTAGGAGGGTTATATCCTAAGGTCTTAAAGTGGTTTTGATGTTGTCTCATCTTTTGGTCTTGCCAATCTAGCCAAAACATGGGAACCCCAACAATCCCGATGTCCTCTAGCGCTTTCCTACTCTTCCTTTGCCTTCTTGATCCAAATTTCCAAGTATGCCACACACTCCAAGAGTGCTCCAAGAAACTCTAAGTATCCAAGAGTATGAGAGAGGGAGAGAATAATGAGAGCTCAAAAACTTCACTTATCAAATGCCATGAACTGATACTCATAAACCTTTTTATTAATGAGGCCTATATTTTCTTCATTTTCCATTATTTTTCTTCATTTTCCACCTCACATGCAACCTATGACCTTTCACCTTCCTTTTCTCCTATTTTCCATTATTTTCATAAATAATTGGTAATAAATTCCAATTTTCCTTTCCAAAGCCTTAGCCATTGCCTTTCCAATTTCCATAGCCATAATAAACAATATGAACACCCGCACTAGGATGCTTTTCCCAACATTCAGCTTGGAATAAGTGTCCCATGACCTTGGTTATTATTTTTCCTTTATTAACTTTTATTACATGGAATTTTCACCAGGGTTGTTACAGAACCCTCCCCCTCGGGAGAACATCCTCCTCGGTTTTCAATGACACCTACAATGAATAAGATTATTGTAAGCACAACATATTTTCCATGGAGATTTATAACTTAGCTCTTTGCATTATTTAAAATGATCAACCTACTAAGAAGCAAACCAACATGACAAAATAACAAATATGACATCAAAATGACATGACACCCATACCGCTTATTGGAGCTTTATAAGATATCTCATGGTGTTATTTATATCCATACACATATGTACATATACCAAAACATAATAACAACATATACCAAAACATTAACTCAACCAGCAAGAAAGGAAGGTGTTACAGGAAAAATGACCTCCTCATCAGCTCAAAGGTGAAGGAAACTTGGAAGGAAGAAAATGACCTAGACAGAGAACCATTTTGCTAAGGTAACACACCTTAGAGATATTCAGATCGAGTTATAATGCATCCAAACCTTTCAGAGGGAGTGTTAGTGCATAGGTTAATGCATTTTCTTGCCTAAGGGGCAGCGTTACCTATTTTTTCATGAAGAAAAGGAACAAATCCCACGGTAACTGACTGGCATTTCCTGATTTTTCTCAAAAGGAGTCAGTCCAAAAGTAGCAACCTGCAGTGCAGGCCTCTTATTGGATGTTAATAAACCCAACTAAGAATCCATAGAGGTAAAAAGCAAGGAAAATCAAGGAAACATCATGATTTTTCCCTATTCAAATTGATTGAGAAGATTGGCAAGGTTTGTCCTCCCAAATTCCTATAAATTGGAAGCTTGGGCTTTCGGTCAAGGGTTGAAAGGTTGATCATGTGTAGAGAATAATTTTATTGTTGAGTGTGATGCTTAATGATTGGCAAGTTTCATTGAGAACTCTTGGCCCAAGTATCATTGCACTCTGAGATAGAGGAGAGAGAGAGAGGAGTTGGAAAACTGAGGGAAGCTTGGTTCAACCAACAAATTTAATCTTCCTTCTTACATATTAATATAAATATATCTGTTTTTTCCATTTTATATTTTAGCGTCACATTTATTGTTTATTTTTCTATGAATCATGATATAAATGGCTCAAATTTTCATATTTAAATGTTGATTATATACTTGTTTAGTTGCGAATAAGTGATACAACTCTAAATAGTACACATGTGCTTTTCTTATTTTTAGGATCTAGACTTGGATTTGGTGAGGAAGGACTTCAGCCATGCCTCTTAGTGCTCTCCAATATATTTTATGTCCACAAAGAGGTAATCCTTCTATATCTCACTTTGTCAATTATGCATTAGTATAAACATGTATGCAATGTCTTTGTGAACTATACAACTAATTTGACTTTCTAACTCGGGCACCGGGAAGAATCGAGAGGGATTTGCTTCAGCTTTCACCCATGCATTTTACCTCTAATAAGAATTGGTGACTCCGCTGGGGACTAATCCTTAGTTCTCAAATTGTGTGTTTCTGAGCCTTTAGTTCTTTCCCTTTGTCACTTCTTGTTATTCTCACATCCCTTTATGATCATTTCATATTCTTTGTGACCATCTCAGTAGCTCACAGTGTTCAGAACAGACCTTGCCTAGTCATTTTTTGCAACTTTTCCTTGAGTAACACACCCACTATTTGTTTTGGTGTGTTATAACATTGTTGATGCTTGGGAACAATGTGTTAGTCCTCTTATTAATGCTTTGTAGCCCTTGCTAGCCTGTGTTACCCAACCAAAATTTTTTGTTACACCTCTGCTGTGATTTCCATGGCTGTGGAGTTCATGGCTATCAAATTATCTTATGTTCTTTGGATCCCTGTGCTTGGTTTCTTGCTAGCAATTTAGTTTTCTTATTGGAAAATATAGTTAGTTGCATTTACGTTTTGAAAAGAAAAAGTTTTTTTAGTTTTTTTGAACACATCTCATTTCATTCTGAATTTTTTGGGTTAAATAGTTGTTAATGAGGATAGATAGATGTCTGAATCTTTTTGGGCTGAACTGCATTATTTGGATGTTTGCTGATGCATGGATGTGTGAAATATTTCTCCCTGTAGAATAAGATCCTCATCGAATTGAATATTAAAATCATTTTCTGCATGGTTTGAGTCAAAGTCTCATTACATTTCATACGTCTAATCCCTCTCTGAATACTAATAATCAAGTACACTAAAATCAAGCGCTAATAAAATCAATCATATAACTCTTTTTATGAGCTTACACCAACATTAGTTCAAGCTAGGATCTTGGGATAGGAGAAGTGAGAAAACTGCCCAAGATCACAAAACTTGAGACTAATGTATTTAAAGAGTGAAAATATGATTGCAATCATACTATTGGGATCACTCCACCACTACAGGAGTTAAGTGTGAGACAACACTGGGGTGTGTGAGAAGGTATTCTGCCTTCGATCACATAACAGTGGGCATTCTATATATTTGGGTTCCCCTCGATGATGTCAAACCTAGATTGGAAATCTAGGTGTTCTGTCCATATAGCATGCTATCTATGACCATGACCCCCCTGATAGTGTATGTGATTTGAGGTATCTTTATCTGCCATACTTTTAGGGACATACACAAGGTGACTGGGGCGGACTACCCTAGTATCTAACACAGACAAACCTACTATGTATTCGGTCTTTTGGAGGGTACTCGTCTCCACGAGAGTGCTTACACCCATCATCTGAGGTTTGGGAGAAGCTCTAGAGTAACCATAATTGTACATTTGACTAGCTCTCTCTATATGTTATTGTGATACTGGGTTTCATCTCCATCAAATGGTAGTACTTAGACAAGGTCTTAACCCTCTGGCTGCTTGATTGATTGACTTTAGAAGTTATTTTTTTTTAGGTGTGTGTTTCTAGTATCACTGAGACTTAATAATACATCACAATAAAACTTTGATAAAATTAACTGGTCATCGTGGCGTCTTTTTACCCTCGTTGTCTTTCTAGGCGACAACAAGGTCTCCCTCCATTGACACTGGGGGAGGAGTCGAGTCTCGGTGACCCAATTCCTTCTCCAAAAGAGCAGTCCCCAGTGTTTACCCCTGATTTTCACATTGATCCCTACAATACGGAGTTTCCTGAGGATCCTTTCACAGAAGGAGTCATACCTCCTTACAATCCTCCTCTCACTGACCCGTTGGGGCCATTTTTAATTCAAGTAGCACTAGTACCATCCATGTCTTCAATTTCACCCACATCCACTTCACAGTCGGCGATCGTTGGGTTGGTGCTGTTGGTGGCCAACTCGGTTCCACCACCATATTCCCTACCAGTTGTCAGTTCTACATAACTGATTAGCAACCCTAGTAGCCACCATATGCCTAGTCCTAGCAACTTGGTCACTACAACTACAAGTGGAATTCTGAACCCTTCAGTATCTACTCCTGTAGTGATTGCATCTGGACCCCCAGTTTCTGCTCCTGTTAGTGGGGCTACTTCGGTTCCCTTTAGCAACCCTTTCAGTTGGAATCCATTTTTGAGTTCAAACCCCTTGGCTACTATACCAAGGGCACTTCAATACCCTACATTTAGTGGGAAAAGTAGGTCCATATATTACTAATGCCATTCCTCTTAGTGTTCAACCTTATGGTGTAGGGTCTATGCCAATGGTCAATTATGTGAATAGTAGTATGCCACAAGCTAACTCTATCGTGTCTATATGGGTGAACCTTCCCCAAAATAAATTGGGGCAAGGGGAAAACTATTACCCTGGGGGAAACTAGCCATTTTTCCCCCAGTACAACATCCCCTATGGATAACAACCCGACATCCCTACACCTCCACTGTAGTATCCCAAAATAGGGAAAATCTACAACAATAAGAATATCTGAAGATATTCTTAAATTGGAGATCCAGCAAATAAACTCATGTGGTGTGTTCAAAAACACTTAGCCATCAAATGAGTGAAACAATAGCAAAATAAGAACTTCTACACCTTCCCAAGTGGGGAAAATGCAGCAATTTGACCTTGAAAACATTATTCCTGAAGTTTTTTGTTTTTACAAGGTGAAATAACATTTGGTTCCCTTAGAATATGATATTAGGCCCTCACATAAAAAATGGGATCAGAAAGAAATCCCTTTTGATATGTTAAATAAACCTCCCGGCTTCATATCAGCTCAAAAATAACCAAACCCCATGACTTAAGTTATGCAGAAAAGACTGAAGAAAATGTTAGTGTTATTTTATGAGGGTTCCTATAGTATAATGATGGAATAACATGGATCTGGAACTTTATGGAAAAATATTCCAAGAAAATGAAGATTTGACCTCCTTATTGTATTATAAAGCCAACCTGGCAAGGGTTTCAAGAAAGTACAAGTACAAAAAGAGCAGATCTGAATATTCAGCTCAAAAAATGAAATATTACTGCAACATTATAGAAATATAGCTGAATAATAGAAAATAGGGATGAGAATCCCTTCCTCTAGCTTTCCGAGAGAAGGGTTGGCCCTTTCCCTAGGAAACTAGCTCAGAAACAAGGGTCTTAACCCTGCTGCAGCAACTCTATGCAAAATGACGTAGTTCCTGCAAGGGACTACGCTGTAGGAGATGAGAAACACTTTGGCCTACTACCAAGATATGAAATTTGCTCAGAAATATTCCTAGCTGATTTCTCAAGAGAAGGAAGGCACCCTCTACTGAGAAACAAACTTGGAAGTGGTGTAAGAAACCTCCACTGCAACACCCTGAAACTCAGCAATATCCTGCTACAGAAATAACGTTGGGGCTAAATAATGGTGCTTGGAATCAAGCCTATATGTGGAGCAATACAAGACAAGCTCTCCCAAGAGGCCTCTCAAGGGAAGAGGTGGGATTCCTGCTCGGGAACACCCTGTGCTAAACAACACTACAACCCTGATAAACAACAAGAGGAAGCCAAGTCTAAACAGACAAGATAAAAATATCAAATACAAAGCATGAATAAAAAATGCTCCCGTCATCTCCATATATAGCAAGTGAGCCTCTCCACATTGGGTCCCATCCACATGTGCCATCAAGCTCATGCAAGTTGTCCTCCACCAAAATTGCGTTGTCCATCAAGGAAGTTCAACGTATCTAGACAACTTTTTTGACTTGGTCAAAGCTGACTGAATCAACATGATCAACACCCAAGGGTGTTCAAATTAGCTACTTATCCTTACTCCTTTCACATTTGGAGTGTTATTGATCCTTATAAAGAGGTTAATGGGCCTTCCTACCTATTTATTCACCTACCTAGTGATAAAACAACTCTAATATTCCATTTAGCTTGGAGGCAAAAATTTTGGAATATTACATCCACTCACTGGAAATTTTTATCAACAGATTCCTACTTATCCCGTTAGTAACACTTTGATGGGAAGACCCTATAGTCCAAATGGTCAGCCAAAACCTCCTTGTTTAGACTCGGGGGCAACCATGCAATTTCCATTTTTGGCAGCTTTAGACATCCCCGACCTATATAAATTGACCAATGATCCTATCAATCATAACCCGCTTTGGCCTCCAGTACCGCACAAGATTCCGTATGACATCCCTAATTTCGAAGGGAAACAAGGGGAGGATCCAGCTATTCACATCACCACCTTTCATCTATGGTATGTTTCTAACTCCATGGTGGACGATAGTATCTGGCTCAGAATTTTTCCCACACTCTCATAGGCAACACTGCCAAATGGTGCATCGATTTACCATGCACTGTAGTAAATACTTTTGGTGCCTTAGCAACATAATTTATTAATAAATTTCAATTACCTATTCGATATGAAATCAAAACTAAACTCTTAACCTCGTTTTTCCAAGACACCGCCACCCATATCTCTGATCACATTCATTAATGGAGACGTAGGCAAAGGTTAGTCAAAGCGCCAATCCTGGATCATCTATTATCGAACTAGTTTTGTAAGTCACTCTTTCCACCCCTTGCTATAGATGTTTTCTTGTCTGGTGCGGTCATAGAAGACCAATCCATCCACCGTGCACACAATCTAGATCTCATATATTCAAAATCTGGCATTATGTATGAGTTACTCCACCATGCCCCTGGTAACCTGAATCCTCTTGCTACTCAGTTACCCAGAGCGCATGTTGATGGCCTCGTTGGCGCAACTTCCAGTGTAGCTATAAAAAATCTCAGCAGGCAAGCTTCCCAGCCATCTTCGGCTGCCACCACCCCTACCCAATCGGCTGCTCTTCCCACCTTTGAGGTACACTCTGTACAATCTACACAAAAACCTAGCTGAAAGAACAAGAAGAATAATAAAAATACCTATCCTTCTAAAGAGCGACCCAATATTTAGAATAATCCCAATCAGAGAAACGCTACTAAAAATGACAAAGGAAAGGATAAACCTATGAGATTCCCTTGCAAAATTTGTGCACAGGACCACTTGACATATAAATTTCCTCGGCTGCAGGAATGCATAGATTTTATCACGTAAAAAGTCTCTAGAAGGACACCTATTGTCCTTCATAATCCCTTTCCTAATCCACAGTAGCAACAACAACACATTGTTGTGAGCCCACCACAACCCCCCCAAAGGGGAAATGGTGGTACTCATCCTTCCGGTGAAGGATCATGTGCCATTTATGGAATGGAGATTGTTGAACTCCAAACCTAAGCTTAAATCTATGGAAATCTAGTCACTGAGGCTCATGAACCTGGTTCAAGTTTGAATCCACCATTTCCTAATGATTTTCATATCTAAAGGCTTGCTTATGACCCTCTCATTCATCCCCCAAAGTGACCCTTCAACACACGACTCATAACACCTATGCATGTGCTACCCATAACTACAACGTTGTAGAAGACTTAGCGCAAGCACCATTAGCTATGTTTGCACTCCAAAATATGGAAACCTAACTAGCACATAAGAAATCCCTGCTTTCATCCATTGGTGGAATTGACCCCCTGGATTCTATGTTAGCCATATTCGACATGGAAAAAATTCAAACGCTATCTTTCACACCAGATTTCTTTCTAGGTTCAAGTTGTGTCAAAATGGAGACCAATCCATTACACTTTCATAGACGAAGGTGCTTCGACCTGCATAATTTGTGCATAATTTCAACTACGTACTCACTCGCTTTGGGTTCTCCCACTCTATCTTCACCATCAAATTCCCTCAAATCTTTCGATGGCCACACCTTCCTCCCAAAAGGCTACCTTGCTAGCTACCCCATTACACTTAGTGGGAAAATTATAATTGTGGACATAGAAGTCGTAGATCATCATCTTGACTATAATATTTTGTTGGGTTGCAGTTAGTCTTACACGATGAATGCCAGTGTCTCTTCGATTTTTCGACTCGTCCTTTTTCCATTGGATGGGAAGATAGTTATAGTGGACGAACTATCATTTTTCACCCCTGATTATTCTGCATTACCGAGTAGCCCTGTGCCCTTAGTAGGAGGCATTCCTAACTCTTACGTCAATATCGGTATCGGTCTTCTGAATGAATCTTCCCTGATGGTTTGTTTTCCTTTCCCATCACCTGATGTTCCACACATGATTTCAATGGTATCCACCATATCAGATGGCTCTATCGATCCCTGTATCCTACCGGCACCTTCAGAAATTGATTCCTATGGAGATCAGATGCCACTATCACCGGCTGAGCTGGCTTATCAAGCCATCCAATCAACTTCTAAACCCTCCACTGCTTTGGTTTAGAATAATGGGACCACCCTCACTCCCACCACAGTTCCTTATAAAGATCTCCTCGATGAAGTCCTGCCTACGGATGAAGCTATCTGAGAGATCATGTCTCTAGAGGAATGACCTTGGGGAGAGTTTCATCATCACGCTTCGAAGTCTGATTTGGATGCGACCACTATTCAAATCTCGTCTTTCGACCCACCTGAGATCGTTCCCTCCGCTTATAGGATTGTTTAAACTATCAATGTGGAAGGGAACATGGGAAATCTTTCCAATATCATTCTTATAGATATCTCGGTCAAAACGAGTATCGTGGAAAATATACTGATTGGCGTGGATTGCAGTCTAGAGTAAATTGCATGCTTCACATCCCTTTTCAAGGAGTTCCATGATGTTTTTTCTTGGTCTTACGATGAAATGCCTGGCATAGATTCTTTTATAGTCGAGAACGAAATCAAGATTTATGACAATGCCAAGCCTGTCTAGAAAAGGCTCCAACCTTTCCACCCTCGCAAAGCAGTAGTTTTCAAGATAAAAGTCAAAAAATCTTACACGTTGGTTTCATCTATCCCGTTCCTCTGACGGAATGGGTATCCAATCCGGTTCCTGTAGATAAGAAACAAGGCACCATCCATGTTTGTGTCAATTATCGTGATCTGAATGATGCTTGTCCAAAATACAATTATCCTGCTCCATTTATAGATCAAATTCTCGACAATTGTACCAGATGCGAATCTTTCTCCTTCATGGATGGCTTTTTGGGATATAACCAAATACTGATTAAAAAGAATGACCAGCATAAAACCTCCTTCATTTGTCCTTTGGGAACATTTACATATCATAAACTCCCATTCGGTCTTAAGAATGCGGGAGAAACTTTCCAAAGAGCCATGGACTACTCATTTCACGATATCAAACACATTGTACAAGCTTACTTGGATGACCTTTCGTCTCACTCCAAGAAACGAGCCCATCACCTTGTGCATCTTAAAGAAATATTTTCTCGGTGTAGGTTCTACAACATACATATGAATCTGCATAAGTGCATATTTTTTGTCGAGCCTGGACGTCTTCTTGGTTTCATTGTCTCCAAGCATGGGATTAGGGATGATCCCCATAAGATTAAGAGCAAACTGTGCTTACACATTGCCTAATCATTCAACAACTCCTTTTCAAGGAAGGAAAACTTCTTATATCGCTTCATCGTAAGCTATACCGAGATGACGAAAGGCTTCATGCAATTGCTAAAGAAAGGGGTACCATATATGTGGGATGATGAACTCAATTGTCGTTGGCTTCCTGGTGACTGAAATCACTTCTAAACATTGAAGCTTTCTACTGAGTAGGGACAACTAGGACAACTCTTATCCCAGTTTTGGTATCTGGTGGAACCATTTGGATGAAAGGACCAGTTTCCTTATAACTAATGGGTTGGTGATGGGTTGATTTGGATGAGTGAAAGTGGGACTAAATTTATTGAAATAAAACTATCTAATTTAAACAAAATACTGGTAAAGGAATTCTAAAACTAACCCGGGAAATCATATTTGAATACAACTTAAAATTATTCCAATTTAACAATAACCATAAAAATGTATTATCATTTAAATTGAAATGTGCAGAAACAAATAAAGATAACTCTGTTTAAGAAATTAAACAGAGTTATATTAGCACATTGCATTCATCATTGTATATCATCTATATATACTTATGAAAGATAACATTTCAATTACACTCAGAAATGATATATAAAGAAACGTTATGAAAACCAAATATATATATATGATAGAAAATTTTAAAGCGAATATCATAAGACAAAAGAAATCAATAGTGAACAGATAGAAATACCTTATTCATCTTGAAAGCTTTCAAATGAAATCTGATACTCTAATCCAGTAATTCTGATGCAAAATCAAATCCAAGGTACGGTAACACAAGAGTATTCTGAGATAAATCACCGGATGTGATCCTTTACCTTCTCTAAAAATATAAGGTTAAAGTCAGTGGAGTATAGAAATGTAATCTCCAAGTCAAAAATATAATAATTCAGGACCCTTCTCTAAATGCAGAAGAATCCAAATACTATTCAACTAAATCTAAAAATATGTGTACAAAAAATAATGAGATTCGGTTTAAATGGCCGTCTACCTACATAAACAAAAATATAGGTAGAACTAAAACTAAATCTAAAATTGAAAACTATTAACTAACTACTTATGATTATGATCTCTGAATTTGCAAGCATCCAACATTGTTTTGAGAAGAGGTGGTTGGCCGACTTCAGATTTCATTTGTCAAAAAGAAAAAGATAAAACCGATATAGCGCAATATTCTGACCAATTGGTGAGTCTGGCCAGGCACCACATATATTGTTGTGCTTGGTTACTCAGTACTGTCATTAGAATCCAAATTAATCTTTTGTCAACCCTTGTATTGATTTTGTTTTTCTTCGCATTTAATCTCCATTACATTTCTTGGTCAGTCTTTGTGAAGATTTCTGGTTATTTCTGATAGAAATTTGCTTGTGCAAACTCTGTTACACAATCGGTAAGGTAACTTCTATTTCTTTGTGGCAGATTCTTCTGTTGCTTTCTCTGCTCTTCTGATTTGGCCCATCTGATCCTTGAAAAGTATTTCTTTATGGTTTTCTGTTAATTGAGTCACACAAACTTTCTTCTTCTCTGTTTTCCTTCAAATAATGGTCATTTTTCATTAATTAAATCATAATCATTCCGTAAATCTATGACATGATTAGTGATTTTATCACTCTCTTGGCAAAAAGAATTCCATTGCAAGATTCTTTGGCATAATACTTCTTCTTGTTACAGTAGTTGATTGTTTAAAGAGATAGTTTCTGAAATAAAATCTGGAAGCTTAGGATCATCTTTGTGTTGATCTTGGATAATCTGTATTTGTTTTTCTTTATCAGCTAAACTTTTTTGATGTCCAATTTTCATTTCTTGAAGTTGTTGCTATAACTCTTCAAGTTTCAACTGTGCTTCATTATTGGCCTGTACCTGTTGCAATTGTTGTTGTAGAACTTTTATCTGTTCTTCTTTTTCATTTAGTAAGAAATTTATCTATCTCCAAATTAACTTTGTCAATAGTTGCGGAAGCATAAGCCCCCGTCATCTGAGATAACTTAGCGAGATTATCAATAGGCTCTGTGGTAGGATCCTTCCACAAAACATCTAATTGTTCTGCTTCAGTAGCAATTGTATCTTCTAATTTTCTCTTTTTCCTTTATTTCTTCACTATTGCTTTATACTTTGGGCTGTAGAATACCTCTAGAGGAGGAATGTCCTCTACATTAAGTACAATTTCAGAAGAGGGAGTGACACGTATATGCTCAGTTTCTGTGACTGTGCCACTTATTCCTGTGCTCAAAACTTTTGTTGTCTGTAAAGGGGTCTCTATATTCTGTCCTTCCACATTAATCAATTGATTAAAGCTTTCCCATTCCTTGTCTAATTCAATTGTGGCTGACTGTTGTTGTACATTGGTAGGAGAGGAGTTATCTGCTGAGAAGTCAAAATTTTCTGTTGAGAAAGTTCTTTCGATTAAGCAGTATCTTTCACTGATTCTTCATTTCTATCGTGCTCTTCATTAGACTTATTGGAACGTTCAGAAGTCTCTCTTTCATATTTTGACTTAGATTTATCTGTACCCGAACTGCCACTTATACTAACACTAGGAGTGGGTTCCCTTGCGGGTTCCACACGCAAATTTTCCAAAGGGATGGTGGTCAGTCTTCTTTCTCTGTAAACTTTAAATTCTTGAAATTGTTCTGGAGATAACTGCATCTGTGCTGAATGTAGAATTTCTTTCAGTGTGGATTTTTCTAGGAATATATCATCGAAAGGGTCCTCTTCTCCAGAAAATATCCTTAATTTGATTGCAGTGGTGAAATTTTTAACAACTTCATTGGGGTCAAATAACCTTTTTGCAAATTTAAACAATTGTAAGCGTGTAATATTGCTTACTTCCTTGAATGCATGTCCAATATCAAATAATGAAAATGTTCCACAAGCTATGTGAAATTGTGGCCAAATGGCTTTCTTCTTATCTTTTAAATCCTTTGTCAAACCTCCTTGACCACAGGTTTGGTATGCAATTTCCCGAGCTATAAGCTTATCAGAAACATATTAGGGTAAAACATGAAGTGAAGCAGAGCTTCCAAAAACCCTTACATAGGTAAACCATTCTTCCCCAAACCATCGTGCGACGGGGAGAATGTCGACTTCTGCTTTCGGGGAAAACCTTGGAGCATCTTTATTATACAATGTTTTGTGCAGAGGCAACATTATGCCGTGGAAAATCTTGTAAAAATGAGGAATAAACTTGGATTCCCATAATTCCTTGTGATACACATGAATAGGCAAAGGATCTTGAATCGTCCATTGCCAACCCATCAAAGGGAATTTAGAAACAAAGTGGATAGCATCCATAACATAAGCAAATAGATAAAAAGGAGGATAAATCCTCTGAAAAACACTTCGTTTAGACCGGTAATGGAAAATAGCAGTGGTCAAATTATCAGACAAGATTTTGGCCCAGTCTACAATTGTAGCGTTAACAACAGCATTCAACAAAGGGAGCCATTCAGGCAATATCATATTTATGTCAGGCTTTCCAAAAACCCTGCATAACATAGCAGCAGCAAAACAATATGGAGAGGTGAGTGAACCAGTACTGTACATACCGTGTTTGTTTTTCTTCAATGGTTCATCTCTTTTGGTCCATTCCTGCGTGCATTCCACCAAATTTTCATGTTCTTTAGCAAAATTCTCCATAAATTGTTTATTATAAGTCGCCTGAGGTTCCGGCAAATGATACATTAGCCTCAAATTTTCCGTAGTGAACGACCCAATGAGCTCTTGATCTAGAGTTCTAAATTGCCTGTCTGAAATATCGGTGCTGTCCAACACCCATTTTACCATGTCTGTATACGGAAGAATTCTTGGTCTTGCCGCTATCCGGTGCAGAAATGAACAAGCCAGTTCTTTAAGGGTTGCCTCAGATGAATTACTTGATCTTGAAGTAGTCGCGACTTGCATTACCCTAGGATTTTCTTCTTCGAGCAAATTATACATTCCTTCCCAGGTGGTGATACCGGCATCCTTATTGCAAGCAGTATCCGCATACAGTGAAGCCATTTCTTTGTTTTCATAATTTGAAATCTTCTCCTTCTTACCCATAATGCTCTGTGAATGCTTTATATAGTCTTATGTTCCTTCGCGCCTGTGATTTTACGAGTTAAGTGAGAGTAATGGCATGAGAAAGGTGATGAGATAGTTTTAAATGTAAAAGGATGATGAAATATATTATTTTAACATGAAACGACCTTTCAATCAAAACAGAATCCCATTTATCATTAATTGACAATCCGTTCATTTAATCCAATCATTAAAGCGCAACACGGATATTTATTCATGGAAGGGTTTTCTTTGGACAACGCACTTTTATGAATCTGCGACATTGTGATCTGCGATTTGCTGCGCAATATCGCAATATCGCAATATCGCAAATCGCAATTTTCTCAAAGCGTAACCATCGCAAAATCGCAAATATCGCAAAATCGCAAATATTGCAAATCGCAAATATCACATATAAAAAGTATTCGTTTAACATTTTTTTGCGATATGCGATTTGTGACCAGTATTTTAACATATATGTTTTTTAGGATCGCATTATCGCAATATCGCAAAGTCGCAGTTTAAAATATTCAGTTTTACAAAAGATATCTACTAGTTGCGATGGATGCACTATTTCGCTCAAAGAAAGATTTTATTGTAATCTATCATAAAATTAAGTGTTTCTTAAGGATTTTCTAAGGAATTTCCCTAAGTTATGATAGAAAGTTTTATTTGAAAAGGGAAACAAATAATGATTGATTTTTTGGATTTCTAAACTAAGGGTCCCCATTTATTTAGTATTATTACTAATATTAAATAAAAAAGGGGGGTTGTTGCTGGTCACAACAATTGGCGATTCACTGAAAGAAACAGTTATCTCTGAAAAAATAAAATGAACAATATATTTCTAGTAAGTAAAGATTTTTAAAGATAATGAAAACTATCTTAGGATAATTCAAATAAAATTTAACTATGAAAAAGAAATAAAAATCATTCACAATTTCTTTCTAATTCCTTAAGAACAAAAACACTTTTGGGTTATCTCAAGCTTTGATCGGTTTTAATAATGAAGTAAGTGGATTTCTCCAGGTTTGGTTTTATAATATACTCTATTGTCATAGGTATTGCCTCTGCTGCCTGCAAACATTTATAGTCTCGACAAGGTTACCTTTAAACCATTAACCATTCATTGTCCCATCCAACTAAAATTATGACTTTTTAAAAGATAAATTCATAAGAGATATTATCTCATGTTTTTGTCTTTTATTTATTTTTTATTTTTAAGAGCCATTGTTCTGGTTTGGTAGCCAGTTAATAACAATGCCATTCACTAGTTGTAATTAAACTGAACAAGCTGGCTCGTGATGAGACCCCTTGTCTTATATTTATAAGCCATTACCCTGTTTTGATATGCAGTATTGGTAATTTCAGTTTCATTACTTCTTATGAACATGGTAAGCAGGCTCGTGATGAGACCTCCTATCCCTTAAAATTTTCGTATAATTTCTTAGAATTACATTCTAAAAAATCACAACTTAAATGGATGGGGTGAAATAGTTTTATCCTTAAGAGTCAATGGATGACAATTTACAGAGTTTTTTGAGTACCAAGACTTTGAAAAATCTTTACTTTTATAGATAACCTTTCTCTACTTAATAAACTTATAATGATTTACATTCTCCTCAAGTTTTCAAAAGATCATGCAAATGATTGGAATAATCTTTCAAAGTTTAACATCTTATTTAAAACTATCCAAAGACTATAGTCATCTCTTTAAAAATTCTTATTTACACAAAATAAATATTTATAATATTCTTCCTAAGAAATTTTCTTATAGTAAACAGTCAATTAGAGACTTATTAACAACCTTTATTTGCAAAAACAATTAAAAACTTTGCAGAAAGGAATATGTACAATTAAGAAGGGGTTACCTCCTTATGAAAAGAATTTCTTTAAGACAAGCCCATTTACAGGAAGAGATTCTCTCTTTCCTGTTAAATCTTGGAGTATGAATGTATTTGAGCCTATCTTTTCAGCAATCTGAAATGGTCCAAGCCACATTTTCTGAAACTTGGTATGCTTACCTTTTTCTTCATGTGTTTTATCCCATTTCAGAACAAGATCACCAATTGACAAAATTTTTGAGCCAGTAGAACTTGCATCAAAAGAAGATTTTACAAGCTGTTGATATTTTTCATGAATAATTTTTTCTTTATTTCTATCTTCTTCTAGTTTAAAGATTTGATCATATCTCAATTGAATGGATGAAGAAGGATTTTCTTCAATAAATTGTACTAGGGATAATGATGGAAGAGCTAAATTTGATGGTGTTACAACTTCTTTTCCATAAACCAAATTGAAAGGTGAAGTTCCAATTGAAGCTTTTTGAGTAATACGATTAGCCCATAGTGCAAAAATTAAAGACTTGTGCCAATTCTTTTGATTTTTATCAATGGTCCTTTTAATGATTTTGATAAGATTTTTGTTAGTGGATTCAGCTAAACCATTACCTTGTGGATAATAATTTGCTGAATATTTTACTTTAAAACCTCTTTTGAATGCAAATTCCATTATACTGTTTCCGGAAAAATAAGATGCATTATCAAAGACAAGAGCGTTAAGTACACCAAATCTGGTTATGATGAATTGACCTATGAAATCAATAATTGCATCAGAATTGGCTACTTTCAAAGGGATTGCTTCTACCCATTTTGTAAAGTAATCAGTTGCTATAAGGATGTATTTGTGCTGTTTGGAAGAATGAGGTACTATCTCACCAATAATGTCAAGCACCCATTATTCAAATGGTTGCTCAATATTTACTAGTTGCAACGGAAAAGCTGGTTTCTTTTGTCTTCCACTAGTAGTTTGAAAAACTTTGCACTTCCTTACATAATCATGCGTATCTTTAAAAAGGGTAGGCCAGTAATAACCAGCATGAACTATTTTGTGAGCTGTGGTATCACCTCCAAAATGACCTCCTGCTGGTCCATCATGCAATTCCTGCAACACCTTTTCAGCTTCAGTCTTTTCAAGACATCTTAATAGGATTGAATCATAATTCTTTCTGAATAACACATTATCAATGATATCATATTTAATAGCCTTCAATCTTAAAGCACGTTTGCTCTTATAGCTGAGATTAGAAGGAGCATACCCATTTTTCAAGTAATAGATGAGATCAGCATACTGAGATTCAGAATCTGTAACACTTATCTGACTTACTTGAATATATTTATTTGAATCTTGATTTTCTGGTATGTTATGAGCTCCTGCCAATAATCTGCAAAAACCTTGTCCTCTAACAATCTTAGCTGGTTTAATATCAATATCATATTCTTGCAAGGCTGTTACCCAGTTAGCTCTCTTTTCTCCTACTTCTCTCTGAATTAATAATTGCCTCACTGCAGAGAATGGGACAATGATTTTTGTATGTGTTTTCAAGAGAAAAGGTCTGAAATGTTTGATTGATTTAAACACAGCGAAGGCTTGTTTTTCAACATCGGAATAATTAAGCTCAGCTCCTTGCAAATTTGAGCTAAAGAAAGAAATAGGTGCTTCAATTTCTTGATCATTGAGTTGTGTCAAAACGGCTGCATAGGATGTTTCAGTGGCCAAAGTATACAAAACAAAATCTTTAGAAAAATCCGGGGTATTCAATGCTGGTGCATTAATGATCGCTTGTTTGATTGCCTCAAAGGCTTCTTTCTCTTTATGCCCCCATTTGAATACTGAATTTTTCTTGATCATATTTTGCATAGGTAAAACAATTTGAGAGAAATCGGGAATGAATCTTTTTACAAAATTGATTTGCCCAAGAAATGATTGCATGGATTTTTTGTTATGAGGTAAAGAAATATCAAAAATTTCTTTCACTCTATCTGGATCAATATATATACCATATTTTGACACAACAAATCCTAAGAGTTTTCCTTCATCCAAAGCAAAGAAATATTTCTTTGGATTTAAGGAAATACCAAACCTTCTACATCTTTCAAATATTTGCTTTAGATCATGTAGATGATTAGTTCTCTTTTTTGAAAATACTGTTATGTCATCAAGATAAACAACAACTGATTTATTGATCAGACCTTTAAATGCTATGTCCATGGCTCTTTGGAAAGTTGCTCCTGCATTTATTAGACCAAAAGGCATTTTTTGATAAGCATAAGTTCCCCATTTTGTTCTAAAAGTTGTTTTCAATCTGTCATCTGGATGAACTAAAACTTGATTATAGCCTGAAAATCCATCAAGAAAGGACATGAGTTCAGAACCAGCTACCTTTTGAAGTATCTGTTCCATGGTTGGCAATGGGAAATTGTCTTTTAAACATGCCTTGTTCAAATTTCTAAAATCAATACAGATTCTTATATCACCATTTTTCTTCCTTACAGGTACCATATTGGAAACCCAATTGGAGTGCCTTACAGGAAAAATGATTTTGGCTTTTAAAAGTTTATTAAGTTCTGATTTGATTTGACCTTCGAGATTTGGATGAATCTTTCTTAACTTCTGTTGAACAGGTTTAATATCAGGAAGCATTGGAATTGTATGTTGAATAACATAAGTATCATACGTTTTTAAATCATCATAATTCCAAGAAAAGATATTTTTATACCTACTCAGAAGTTTAATGAAAGCATTCCTTTCCTCTGAAGTTAATTTGAGTCCTAAATTAACATTTTAAGGATTAGAGTCAGAGCCAAGATTTACTAATTCAAACTTCAAAGTGGAACTTTGAAGTTTAGCATTAGTGACTTTCTTGAATCTGTCTGTAATATCATATAAGTCTTCCAATTTAACAACAGATTTCAGAATGGGATTTTCATTACCTTTTGAGGCAATTTGTAAATCATGATCATCCTCATCAATAATTTGTTCATCATATGATTACTCTGAAGTCATGAAATTCAAAATGTCTTGATCATGATAGAATACTCTCCAATTTGTGATATTGTCTGGGACAGATGGGCGAAAAATCAATTCTACTGAAAATCTATCAGGACTGCAATCTTCAACAGGAAGGAGTTTGGATGCAACATTAGCTAACAAATCAGCTGATGTATTTTGATTCCTAGGAATAGAAAAAATATCGAATGCTAGAAAATGAGTGGTGAGATCTTGCACTAGGGTTTGATAGTGTTTAAGATGTCCTGAAAGACAATGGATAGTATTCCTAACTTGTTTTATAAAAATTTCAGAATCACTAGAGACTTTCAAGTATTTAACATCTAACCCTATAGCTTTATAAAGTCCTTGAATCAAGGCTTCATATTCTGCAGTATTGTTCGTACACTCAAATTTTAACCTACATGATAGCATGGTTTTCTCTCCATCTAGATCAATTAAGATGCATCCTGCTCCAGCTCCATCACTAAATTTTGATCCATCAAAATATAATGACCAAAATAAAGATTTATCTATTGGCTTATCTACAATTACATCAGAAATATTTACAATTCTGGACGAATCAGATTGTGAAAATTTTTCTATTTGAGAAACAAAAGTATTTACAGAAAAGGGTGATTATGGTGCTTTGAAGTTTCCAAGAAATGACTCAGCAAAATAACCTCCAAGAATATTATTGTTGAATGCCACAGGTTCATTAGATTGTTCAAATTCAGTGACAGTGTGCATCATATGTTTTTCTCGTTCAACTTTAATTTGATTTGGTTTCCCTTTGTAGGGAAGCCACATATGTGAATAATCAGTTGCGATATAACCATTAAGTTTTGCAGACCAGTCCCTGCTTAAGACTAATCCATAGAATTCAGGAATATCTGCAATCAAAATATCAATTCTTTGGACAATCCTAGGATCGGAAGCTAGTCTGATAGTAACTGAATTGATTTCTCCTACAACTTGAACTTTAGACCGATCCAATTGAACAATATGAACTGCCGATTTTTGTGGTTCAATATTCAATTTAGCACAAACAGAAGTAGGCATTATATTAGAGGATGCTCCAAAATCGATTAAACAATTATGCAGATTCTTATTGTACATTTCATAAGTCAAAAGAAAAGGAGGAGTCTGAGAATTTGATCTTTCTCCAATGAGCACAGTATCAGTAGCATCTACTTTGTCTGGTGGCTTACCAGTTCCTTTAGCTGCTTTTGCAACTACACCACTTGGTAAAGGAGCGATTGGTGTAGCATTTAATTCTTTCAATAGCAACTTCTGCTGGTGTTTTAGTTTGCTGAGTTCATGTAAGGAAATGTTGGCTTTAATATTTTTCATGTCTTCAACAATGTTATACTCCATAGGATCTGACACTACTAAAGTCTTTGTTGTCGATGTGGGAGGATTAGAAGAAGAAGGCTGATTTTGAGTAGGTAATGGAGAAGTTTTCTTTGCGGGGGATTTGTCTTTGGTACTTGGAGTTGTAATTTTCTTTTTAGGAGCTGTTTGTACAGGCTCTGATGTAGATTTACTCCTAGTACTTACAGGCATAGCTTCTTGTTCTACCTCACTATCAGAATTAGGGAGAATAAAATCCCACATTCCATGGAATTCAGCTATTTCTTCATTTTCATCTTCCTCTTCTGATACTGGAGGAGTATCTTCTTCTTCTTCCTCTTCTGATTCTGCATTAGAGATTGAATTGGGAGGTTTAGATTCAAGTTGATTTCTTTTGAAATTTCGGAATGGTTTTTTGGTAGAAGTTTCAGGTACTTGTTTTTTTATTTCAACCATTTCATTCGACATGGTTTTAAGAACTTTCTGTAAACCTTCCATGTCGTATGGGTCTTTGGCCTTTTTCCTTGAATCATCTTTGAAGCTGACCTTCTTGGATTTCCTTTCCTCAATAGCATTTTTCTTTTCTAGAGAAATAATTCGTTTTTCTACTGCAATAGCCTCTTTCATATTCTCGGCTAACATAGGTTTTGCAGCTCTATCTACAAAAATTGCTATGTTTGAGGGCAAAGCAATTATGTACCATTCACTTCTGACTTGTTCACTAGGCCTTGAATCTGTGTGGATTTTGTTCAAGAGTTTGTTGAATATCGCGTTGAAATCTTTAATGGGCTCCTTGGGTTCTGCCTTCAAATTTGAGAGATCGTTGATTAAAGTGGCTAATGATCTGTCATCTCCAAATTTGGTTAAAAAATTATCTGAAAAAATGGCCCAACTTGTTATGGATCCTGAAGGCAATGAAAAGTACCAGGATCCTGCTGCCCCTTGAAGAGTATAAGGGAATAGTCTGACTACAACATCTTCTTCTACGACTCCATTCAAATTTACAGCCAGCATAAATTTATTGATGTATTCTTCATCTTGAATGTTAAGCTCTGGACTGAACTTTGGAAGCCATTTTCCAGGATTGTCAAGTAAATCATGTAAAGGCGCAGGCATATTGACAGCCCCTGGACTTGCCCATGGTCTTTGTGCCATTATTGTAACAACTGTTGAAGAAGTAGTAGAGACTGGTGGTGTCTGAATAGAAGTTGTTGGAATAGATGATGTTGAGATTGATGATGATTGAGCAGATGGTGATTGAGTAGATGATATGGAAACAACTGCACTTTGTTGAGTTGGGGTTTCGGAAACACTGGGTGATTGAATATGAGATGAAGAACTTATATCACTTTCTGATTCCGATTGAGTTCTTCTTGTCTTGACTCTACTAGGTAAAGGGAATTCTTTCGGAGAAATACCAAGTTTTTCACTTTGAAGCCTAGTAAGAGGTTTTGAAGGAATAAATTTTGAGCTTACACTACCTTCAGATATTTCAGACTCATCTAGAGATAATGAGAATCCTTTCAATTTATGAATTAAATCTTGTACTTCAGGAGACTCGGGATTTTGATTGTCTGATTGTGTTGAGATTTTGGTAGTGGGTGTCTGAATACTCTTTTCAATTTCTTCTCCAGGATTTTGTAATTCAGAAGAAATTTAAGAAGTTAATGAGGGTATTTTTCTCTCAGAATGGCTTGTGGATAAAGATTTACTTGCCATTCATAGCTCATTCCCTCCTTCTAGCACCAAAAATGTTGAAGCCTAGAAAATATCTGCTTCAAACATTGGGGAAAACCACCCGGTCGGGACCTTAGGACAACTCCTTATCCGTTTGGTATGGTGGCTCCAAATGGATTGAAAGGACCAGTTTCCTTATAACTAATGGGTTCGTGATGGGTTGATTTGGATAAGTGAAAATGGGACTAAATAACTAAAATGAAACTGTCTAATTTAATCTAAATACTAATAAAGAAATTCTAAAATTAACCCGGGTATCATATATGAATACAACTTAAAATAATTCCAATTGAACAATAACCATAAAAATGTATTATCATTAAATTGAAATGTACTGAAACAAATAAAGATAACTCTGTTTAAGAAATTAAACAGAGTTATATTAGCATATTGTATTCATCATTGTATATCATCTACAGACACTTATGAAAGATAACATTTCAATTATACTCAAAAATGATATATAAAGAAACGTTGTGAAAACCAAATATATATAAACGATAACAAATTTTAAAGCGAATATCATATGACAAAAGAAATCAACAGTGAATAGATTAAAATACCTTATCCATCTTGAAAGCTTTCAAATGAAATCTGATACTCTAATCCAGTAATTCAGATGCAAAATCAAATCCAAGGTACAGAAATGCAACACTTTAAAGATAATTCTGCATAAAATCACCAGATGTGATCCTTTATAAAATATAAGAGGCAATGGAGTACAGAAATGTAATCTCCAAGTCAAAAATATTTTAAGTCAGGACCCTTCTCTAAATGCATGAGAAGGGTCTAAATACTACTAGCTAAATCTAAAAATAGATTATTACAAAAAATAAGGATTCGGTTTAAATGACCATCCTTTTCCTAGTAAAAAATACAGTAAAACTAAAACTAAATCTAAAAATAAAGACTATTAAGTAACTACTTATGAACTTGATCTTTAAACTTACAGGAATCTAGCATTGTTTTGAGAATATGTGGTTGACCGACTTCAGATTTCAACTGTCCAGAAAAGACAGAATCGGCAAGTATAGGCGCAATCTTCTCAGCAGAATTGATGATGCAATGAAGCGCACTATATTGACTGTGTGGTTTCACTAGGTATGTCCAGTAAGAATCCCAGTTTAATCTTGTCAGCCCTTGGATTGATTTTGCTTTTTCTTCCACCTTTTGTCTCCATTCTGTTTGCAATTGATGCGCCTGTGGAAGATATCCCGGAACATTTTCTGAAATCAAATTTGCTTTGTGCAAACTCTCATTTACACAATCAGTAAGACTTCTTGCTGTTGTAGCCGATTCTTCTGCTGCTTTCTCTGCTCTTCTGATTTGTGCATCCTAGTCATTGAAAAGTATTTCTTTATGGTTTTCATTAATAATTGGTGCACCAGCTTTTCTTCCTTCCTCTGTTTTTTTCCATACCAAATAATCAGTAACTTTTTCATTAATTAAATCATAATCATTTCGTAAATCTACGACATGATTAGTGATCTTATCACTTTCTTGACAAAAAGAATTCCATTGTAAGATTTTTTGGCATAATACTTCTTCTTGTTGCAGTAGTTGATTGTTTAAAGAAATAGTTTCTGAAACAAACTCTGGAAGCTTAGGATCATCTTTGTGCTGATCTTGGATAATCTCTATTTGTTTCTCTTTATCAGCCAGACTTTTTTGATATCCAATTTGCATTTCTTGAAGTTGTTGCTGTAACTTTTCAAGTTTCATCTGTGCTTCATTATTGGCCTGTACCTGTTGCAATTGCTATTGCAGAACTTGTATCTGTTCTTCTTTTTTATTTAATAAGAGTTGTATCACAAGTGCTTTGTCAATAGTTGCAGAAGCATAAGCCCCCGTAATCTGAGATAACTTAGCGAGATTATCAGTAGGCTCTGTGGTAGGATCCTTCCACAAAACATCTAATTGTTCTGCTTCAGTAGCAATTGCATCTTCTAATTTTCTCTTTTTCCTTTGTTTCTTCACTACTGCTTTATACTTTGGGCTGTAGAATACATCTAGAGGAGGAATTTCCTCTACATTAAGTACAATTTCAGAAGAGGGAGTGACAGGTATATGCTCAGTTTCTGTGACTGTGCCACTTATTCCTGTGCTCAAAACTTTTGTTGTATGTACAGGGGTCTCTATATTCTGTACTTCCACATTAAGCAATTGATTAAAGCTTTCCCATTCCTTGTCTAATTCAATTGTGACTGACTGTTGTTGTACATTGGTAGGAGGAGGATTTATCTGCTGAGAAGTCAAAATTTTCTGTTGTGAAAGTTCTTTCGATTGAGTAGAATCTTTCACTAATTCTTCATTTATATTCTGCTATTCATTAGACTTATTAGAACGTTCAGAAGTCTCTCTTTCAGATTTTGACTTAGACTTATCTATACTTGAGCTGCCACTTATACTGACACTAGGAGTTGGTTCCCTTGCGGGTTCCAAACGCAAATTTTCCAAAGGGATGGTGGTCAGTCTTCTTTCTCTGTAAACCTTAAATTCTTGAAATTGTTCTGGAGATAACTGCATCTGTGCTGAATGTAGAATTTCTTTCAGTGTGGATTTTCCTAGGAATATATCATCAAAAGGGTCCTCTTCTCCAGAAAATATCCTTACTTTGATAGCAGTGGTGAAATTTTTAACAACTTCATTAGGGTCGAATAACCTTTTTGCAAATTTAAACAATTGTAAGCATGTAATATTGCTTACTTCCTTGAATGCATGTCCAATATCAAATAATGAAAATGTTCCACAAGCTATGGGAAATTGTGGCCAAACAGCTTTCTTCTTATCTTTTAAATCCTTTGTCAAACCTCCTTGACCACAGGGTCGGTATGCAATTTCCCGAGCTATAAGCTTATCAGAAACATATAAGGGTAAGATATGAGGTGAAGCGAAGCTTCCAAAAACCCTTACATAGGTAAACCATTCTTCCCCAAACCATCGTGCAACGGGGAGAATGTCGACTTCTGCTTTCGGGGAGAACCTCAGAGCATCTTTATTATACAATGTTTTGTGCAGAGGAAACATTATGCCGTGGAAAATCTTGTAAAAATGAGGAATAAACTTGGATTCCCATAATCCATTGTGATACACATGAATAGGCAAAGGATATTGAATCGTCCATTGCCAACCCATCAAAGGGAATTTAGAAACAAAGCAGATAGCGTCCATAACATAAGAAGATAGATAAAAAGGAGGATAAATCCTCTGAGAAACACTTATTTTAGACTAGTAATGGAAAATAGCAGTGGCCAAATTATGAGACAAGATTTTGGCCCAGTCTAAAATTGTTGCGTTAACAGCAGCATTCAATAAAGGGAGCCATTCAGGCAAGATCATATTTATGTCAGACTTTCCAAAAAGCCTGCATAACATAGCAGCAGCAAAACAATATGGAGAGGTAAGTGAACCAGTACTGTACATACCGTGTTTGTTTTTCTTCAATGGTTCATCTCTCTTGGTCCACTCCTTTGTGCATTCCGCCAAATTTGCATGTTCTTTGGAAAAATCCTCCATAAATTGTTTATTATAAGTTGCCTGCAGTTCTGGCAAATGATACATTAGCCTCAAATTTTCCGTAGTGAACGACCCGATGAGCTCTTGATCTAGAGTTCTAAATTTCCTGTCTGAAATATCGATGCTGTCCAGCACCCATTTTACCATGTCTGTATACGGAAGAATTCTTGGTCTTGCCGCTATCCGGTGCAGAAATGAACAAGCCAGTTCTTTAAGGGTTGCCTCAGATGAATTACTTGAGCCTGCAGTAGCCGCAACTTGCATCACCCTGGGATTTTCTTCTTCAAGCAAATTATACATTCCTTCCCAGGTGGTGATACCGGCATCCTTATTGCAAGCAGTATCCGCATACAGTGAAGCCATTTCTTTGTTTTCAGAATTTGAAATCTTCTCCTTCTTACCCATAATGCTCTGTGAATGCTTTGATAGTCTTCTGTTCCTTCGCGCCTGTGATTTTACGAGTTAAGTGAGAGTAATGGCATGAGAAAGGTGATGAGATAGTTTTAAAGGCAAAAGGCGGATGAAATATATTATTTTAACATGAAATGACCTTTCAATCAAAACAGAATCCCATTTATCATTAATTTACAATCCATTCATTTAATCCAATCATTAAAGCACAACACGGATATTGATTCATCAAAGGATTTTCTTTGGACAACGCGCTTTTATGAATCTGCGACATTGCGATCTGCGATTTGCTGCGCAATATCGCAATATCGAAAATCGCAATTTTCTCAAAGCGTAACCATCGCAAAATCGCAAATATCGCAAATCGCAAATATCACATATAAAAAGTATTTGTTTAACATGTTTCTGCGATATGCGATTTGCGACTAGTATTTTAACGTATAGGTTTTTTAGGATCGCATTATCACAATATCGCAAAGTCACAGTTTAAAAGATTTAGTTTTACAAAAGATATCTACTATTTGCGATGGATGCGCTATTTCGCTCAAAGAAAGATTTTATTGTAATCTATCATAAACTTAAGTGTTTCTTAAGGATTTTCTAAGGAATTTCCCTAAGTTATGATAGAAAGTTTTATTTGAAAAGGGAAACAAATAATGATTGATTTTTTGGATTTTTAAACTAAGGGTCCCCATTTATTTAGTATTATTACTAATATTAAATAAAAAAGGGGGGTTGTTACTGGTCACAATACACCCTGAAATGGGCACTTGTTTCTGCCCCACTTCTTAGTGCCCCTAACTATTCGCACGACTTTATCCTCTACCTGGCAGCCTCACCATCCTCGTTGCGTATGGTTTTGGTTCAAGTTCATGATGATGATAGTGAGCATGTGATTTATTATCTGTCAAAAGGTCTCATCAAACCCGAATTACGATATTCACATGTGGAGAAACTATCTCTCGCAGTGGTCTTCGTTGTCACCTGCCTCTAACACTATATATTGCTATGGCATACTACCGTAATTGCTTTGGATAATCCCATGCAATACATCTTGTCTCATCAGATCAATGGAGGAAAATATTCCAAATGGATTGTAATCCTCCAACAGTTTGATTTGGTTTTCACAGTTGCCAAAGCTAAGAAATCTTTAGTCTTCGTCAAATTACTATCAGACCTTCCCGAGAATGATCGAGAAGAATTAGCTCATGATCCATTTCCTGATGAACTGTCTATCTGTTTGATTCTTCTGATCCTTAGTATGGATACATTCTTGTCTACCTCTGAAATCAACGTTTCCACCCAACTCTCACATCATACGACCATCGTCGCAAGGTGAAACACTATCTCGTGTTGAACGATACTCTATATCGTCGTGGTTTCGATAAATTTCTTCGACGTTGTCTCACTCTTAACGAGGCAGAACAGGTTTTTAATGACTACCATGCTGGGTTGTGTGGTGGTCATATTTCTATCATAGCCACTACCCAAAAAATATTGTGTGCAGGATACTATTGGCCCACTTTGTTTAAAGACTATGCCACAACGGTCCAAAAGTGCCATCCATGTCAGATTTTTACAAATAAAATGCGTGCCCATCATGCCCCTATACATACAACTATCTTTGTCAGTCCTTTCACTAAATGGGGAATTTATTTCATTGCATGCAATCCCACTACTGTCAATGGACACAACTACATCATAATTGCGGTTTACTACTTCAAAAAATGGGCTAAAGCCATTCCCAATTTTCGGGTCGATGGAGAAACCGTCGCTCTCTTCTTGTTTAATCAGGTCATTTGCCGCTTTGGTGTACCTCGCTCAATTGTCACAGATCATGGTTCACACTTTCAAAACCAAATGATGAAGGAGTTAACTTCCATGCTAGGTTTTCAACAAGATCAGTATTCATCCTACTATCCGCAAGCTAATGGTCAAGTCGAAGCCGTAAATGGCATCCTCAAGACCATGATTCGTTAGTTATTCGGAAATCATAAAACCACATGGCATTATAATCTATACTCCGCGTTATGGGCATACTGAACGTTAGTGAAGGCTTCTACAGGCTTCATGCCATTCCAACTAGCATACGGTCTCGAAGCAGTTCTTCCAATCGAGTGTGAAATTCCATCACTTAAACTAGCCGCTGAACTCCTACCCGGCAACACTGCCGAAGAAGAGCATTTTCTCTCTCTTGATCAACTGGAAGAAACTCATCGAGATGCCACAATAACACTTGAAACTCATAAGCACTGATTAAAAGCTCAATACGACAAGTTTTTCAAGCCTCGTTCTTTCCAAGAGGGCAATCTCGTTCTACTCTACGATCAGAGACACAACCTCTTGGGGGCAGGAACACTTCAGCCATTATGGCTTGGTCCATACATCATCACAAAATTCTTTTCTAAAGGGGCTTATGAACTCCAGGAATGTAATGGGATTCCACTCGCTGAGCCCTGCAACAACCTTTATCTGAAGAAGTATTTCACTTAGTGTCCCATTGGGCATATGCTTTGTAATTTTATGTATATAAGTTTTGTCTTTTTTTTTATGTGTCTGGATATTTTGGGTTTTTGAGTGTTTTTTATCATAAAGGCTCTCTTATTTTACATATATTTCTTCCCCACCCTTGCCATACGTTGGATATGCGGATGGTGCCAGTCATCACACACATCACATTTCATCAGTTGATTGGGTCCTCTACACACCTGATTTGGAACTACTTGGTTCTGGGGGAATCTTTCTTGGAAATTCCACCAAAAATATTGCTGAGTACATGTCGGTGATACAACTCCTCATGAAAGTTGCATCTCACGACATCTCCAATCTGGTGGTTAGGTTAGATTCCCAGCTAGTCGCTATGAATTTTAACTACTATTATCACATCCGACATCCAATCTTGTTATGTTATTACTTAAGGGTATGACTTCTAGAATGTCAATTTCAATTCATTACTTTTGAGCACATTCCTAAAGAATCTAATAGATTAGTTGATTTTTTAGAAAATTATTTGTTAGATTGGCATTTGTCGCATTCATTATAGAAAGAGTCATGCATGAGTGTATATTTTTTCATCATAAAAAATACATAAAAATTAAAAAATACAAGATCAAATTCACCAAAATATGTATATGTATATATATATTTCGTTTCCAATCAGGTTACATCAGAAAAATCTTCAAAACTTGGGTGTTTTACAAAAAATTGGCTCTTCTAAGCCTCGCGCTAACATCTATACATCTATCATCTAATCCTCCTAAGCCTGTTGCTCATGGTAGTAGATAACTGCTCTAGCTAACCTCCTCAGAGGCACCAAAAATCTCTCTAGATCACCCACTATGTGTCGCTACAGATGAATGAGGATCTCCCTCATTGGAAGAGGTGGAATTCCCATGCTCAATCCTTCGAGGTTCCTGGAAACCTCGTGCAAACTTTGTGTATCATCAAAATATTCAGAGACTGTTGTGGCCTCTGTTGTTGCTCCATCCCCAGGTAGTTGCATTCCTCGCCTACATAGTGAGGGGATCCAGCTGGATGGACGGGTGCCACATCTGTGTCAAGAAATAAGCTTCATGCCAAAATATTTTTCACCCATTAGACAAAAAAAATTCATAAACATTCAAAAGAAAAAAAATACTTAAGCAACTGAGTTTTTCTTCTTACCATCGGGCCCCCACTGAGTTCCTGGTGGAAATCTCATCTCTAGATCTCTTTTGTAGTTCATCCCTGGATAGGGATAATATTATATCATCAAGATCTAGCCATTCAGCTACTTTAAGAATGCATCATCAAATAAATGGTGGATCAGACTCTCTCCAGTCCGCAACATCAAGGCGGACCAACGACCCTGTCTAATCTCTCATGGTCCCATGGCATCCATGATCATCCTCCACCTCATGATGGGCACTCTCTCTAGTATGAAGGAAACAATCAGTGTACCAAACCCAAACTCTCTTTGGGACCAGGTCTTACATGTTTTCAGTTCTTCTCAAACCCGACAGACAACGCCTTCACACCAATCAAAAATCTGTGGTTGTAATCAATCTAGCACTAGTAATACTTGGGCCTTGGTGGCCACGTGTTGACTCTTGGCCCCCGCCAAGAAAACAATCATCCATAGAAGAGACCTCATCGGTATCAAGTCCACTCGTTCTATAAGAATCTGGTTACTTACCAGTGCAGTATTGTTCATGCAGTGAGCCTGGATCATCCCCATAGTGGTGTGGGGATCAACTATTGAATTTTTTCAGATTGGGCCTTGATCCTCTGCATGACAGGCCGGTCAAAAAGTAGATGTCTTCCTTCTCTATTGATATTTCATGACCCCCGATGCGAAAAACATGTTGTTGATCATCCCACCGTTAGATTATCCAGCTCAAAAGGTCTTCCTGCCCCCCTCATCATCTCTAATCTAGAACACTTCAATAACCCACATCTTCATAGAACAAGCAAAGTAGTTAGATCAATGACCATTTAGCATTCCTCTAGTTCATGCACTCTCTCACACCAAATACTCATGGTAACAGTTTCACACATGCACAAATCAAGTTTCCAATGGATCAGTTGTAGGCCAAATCACTTCAAGATTGAGAAAACTAAGCTTGAACTTTGTTTAGGTTGGTTAATGTAGGGCCCAGTGTAGAACAGGGTGTGCTAATGCACTATCCCTTAACGGGCAGTGTGTGTAACACAGCCATAACACTGGGCACCCGCGTTACCCGCATAAAATATTTAGGGCTTGATCAAAATCACATTTTTAGCCATTAAAAACAATAAAAATGCCAATGGAAGGTAAGATAAAGGCTCAGGCTCTTACCTGGAAGTCGTAGAATCGAAAACTGTTGCTCGGATCGCCCACAATCAACAGCAAAAGTTTCACCTCTTTTTTCACTCTAAATCTCTTTCACAGCACTCAAACAGTGAAAATGAAGGTATTTTTCCTTCTTATAGATATTCTGGATGTATGACTCACCCATATAGTCCATTAAAATTGGTAAATTTCCGCTATTTTTTGTTGCAACTATTGTCTTTTCAAAGTCATTGACGCTCTGATGAGTTGTTAGTGTTCATGTGTAGATTTGACTGTGTTTGACTCGGATCGAGCCTTCTTTTTAGGGACTTTTTCTAGCTCGTAAAACTGAAAAGAACCCCGATTTCCCATCGTTGGGCTCATTAAACTACCGCAATTAAGAACTATGAGCCATTCTTTTCCATATTTTTCTAGCTCATTAAAAAACCAAAAAATTCATCGATTTTTTCTCCATCGGACTCATTAAAATTTCAAGCAGAGGATCGAGTTTTTCTTCATCTCACTCATTAAAAATTCATGAATAATATTGAGTCTACTTTGTCTCCTCGTACTCATAAAAAAATGAGGTAGACATCCATTGAACATAGTTTTATCACTTTATCCGGATTCAATGGACTAACTTACAGAAAAGAAACTGTGTCGAGCATACTATTCTCCCTTTGTTGCACCCGGTTATCAACCATGACAAAGTACCCCCTAGAGTTATCTTTTACGATGTTTTTTAGACTTCTTAAATATGAAAATATCACTGAGTTTACTCGTCTGTACTCATTAAACTTAATCTGATGGGGAAAAAATTGGACAAAGTGGATACATATTATGTTATGCTTTGAAAGTCGATTTGGCAGCAAAAAATTTGAACATGGCACTTCCCCCAAGATTCACTCACAATTAGCCTAACCCTACCATTCTATGAGTTTGGCCTTCATATGTCGATGTCCTTGCATTGGTGAATCCTGACACTCTTTGGTGTTCATAATCCTAAGCTGCCTAGTACCCTGTTAATGTGCCTTCTATTGTTCAAGAAGATGTCATTATCTACCGCTTTCTGTATCAGCCAAGCCATCATATGCCAGAAATCATTTGTGTCATTAGTTACTGCCATTTTCTCTTGACTATCTTCAAAACAAAATCATCTTTTTCCGTTTCGTGTCGACTGATGTAGGACGCCTCATTGCCTACCTTTTGACATATATCTTCCTATCGACTTCAACATCTTATCTAGAAATTTGATCCAGAAACACATCAGCACCTTGTTTTTTATTAGGAGTTCTCATCACTGGCTCCCAGTCAAATGATTCTACGAGTGTTCAACATCAACACCATTTATTCACACTCAATAGATTTTATTGTGCATCTTGGAGACCATCATCCCTATCGGTGGCCATCCTCACATCTGTAAACAGTTTTCATCATTGACTAGTAATCAGATTATTTCTCACATGTTAGACTACAACTCCTTCATTCACATTTTTGGAATATGAATTTTAGTGAAGTGGTGACCAAGACCTTGGATTGAGGCTTACATCATTCAGTTGTGTTTCCTCTCCCAAGCTACGATATTTTTTTCAGAGACAGCTTATCAGATTGATCTTGTCATCACACAAGCTTTCACATTGTGCTTATCGATGGACATACTGGTCATATCTCTTTCTAGAAAAATCATTTTTACACAGCTACTGAGCATGGGAATTCCCAACTCAAGACATATACTTATATTTCTGACATATGTTGTTGTTTCAGGTTTTCTTCAGTCCTCCAACTCCTCTCGCTCTACTAAACATATTATAAATTATTTTGACCGTCCTCTTCCCATTTTACCTCGCACTTTAGGGGACATCTGTTACAGGACAAATGACCTCCTCATCATCTCAGAGGAGAAGGAAACATGGAAGGAAGAAAATGACCTAGACAAAGACCCATTTTTCCAAGGTAACGCAGCATAGAGACAACCAGGTCGAGTTATAACATATCCCAACGTTTCAGAGGGAGTGTTAATGCCCAAGTTAACACACTGTCTTGCCTAAGGGGTAGCGTTACCCATGTTTTCATGAAGAAAAGTGAAAAATTCTACGGTAACTGACTGACATTTCCTTATTTTTCTCAAAAGGAGTCAGTCCAAAATCATCAACCTATGGTGCAAGCCTCTTATTAGAGGTTATTAAACCCAACTAAGCATCCATAGAGATAAAAACCAATTAAAGGCAAGGAAACATCATGATTTTTCCCTATTCAAACTAATTGAGAATATTGGCAAGGTCTGTCCTCCCAAATTCCTATAAATTAGAGGCTTGGGCTCTTGGTCAAGGGTCGAAAGGTTGATCATGTGTAGAGCCTAAATTTATTGTTAAGTGTGAAGCTTAATGATTGGCAAGGTTCATTGAGAACTCTTGGCCCAATTATCATTTCACTCAGAGATAGAGGAGAGAGAGATAGGAGTCGAAGGACTGAGGGAAGCTTGGTTCAACCAACGGTTGTAATATTCCTTCTTATATATTAATAGAAATGTATTTGTTTTGTCCATTTGATGTTTCAATGTCACATTTATTGTTTATTTGTCTATGAATCATGATATAAATGGCTCAGATTTGCATATTTAAATTTTGATTATATACTTGTATAGATTCTAGTAAGTGATACGACTATGAAGATTACACGTGTGCTTTTTTTGTTTGTAGGATCTAGACTTGGAGCCGGTGAGGAAGGACTTTTGTCATGCCGCTTAGCACTCTCTAATGGATCTACTATCCACAAATAGGTATGTTGTGATCTCATGATTTGGCATATTGGTAGACCAAATGGACAGGGAAACATTAGACCAGTATTTGGAGTCCTAGGACCTAGCCCTCCTGGACTCAGAGAGGGCTCTCTCTATTTGTTTGAAAAGGATATGAACTTGTTTGTTTTAGATGGTTGATTTTAGGCTAGTTATTAAGTACAAGTTTTGTTTGATTGTTTTGGTTGGGTATGATGATCAAGCAGCATAGATAGAATGAGGAAATATCTAAGTCATTGTGCAATGGAGTCTATGAAAGTCATGATAAGTTCTTCAATGGATCAGGGAGCATCATAGGGAAAATTTAACTTGGTCAGTGGATCTTCAAGGTTTTTAAGGGTAACGAGATGGACTTCAATGGTAAGAATGAAAAGTAGGACAAAGGGAAATTAAGAATCCTTTATCATATGTACCTTTCAACAGAGGGACTTAAATATCATAAGCATGAAGAGACAATCAATAGACAAGGAAATCCATAAATTATTTGATTCAACTAAAGCGTATAATTATTCAAGACAAACATTTCCAATGAAATATAGAAGGCGAGAAACTCATTTAACTTCTATGGATTTCACCTTCAAGGATAGAAAACATTCAAGACACACATATAACTGTAATCAGATAAGAGGGAACACCTAAAAATCCTTGATTATAGCTATTAAGATCTCTAAAACAATTACTGAAGCAAGTACAAAGGGTATGATCGAAACAAAACCTCTTTGGCAGACTTTAACTAATGGTACTTTAGAGAGAGACTTGAGAAACAGTGTTTTAGTGACAACAAGTAAGCAGGGCTAGCCATAAATCATTCTTGATACCAAATATATTAAAATATTCATGAAATAAACAAGCTCAGGGGTTCTAGAGAGAAATTAAGAATTCTCTAAAATGTCCTAGCAGAAGAAAACATTAAGGCAGTGAAGAACAAATAGAACTAATGTGCTTTCAAAAGACATTTCTTAGCCTAAATCTTTTTCTCTACTAAAACATATAAAGATGGAAACATAATGAAACAAGAAATAACAATAACATATTAGAAGCACTTCACCAACAACCAAGATCAGGGATCCAGTGATCTAGCCTCCTCCATTAACAAACAAATCAGGGCATTCACAAGTTCCAAGACATCAATTTCTTTTCAACTTCCAAGGGACTATGTATTACTCCAAAGAGTCATCAAATGCCAACAAGATAATAAGTTCAGATACAGTATTTATTTTCAAATGAGGAGGTGAAGCTAAGCTATGGTTTGAGTGTCATTTATTATAGAGTTAATGAATTCCTAACCTTGAAGACCATGCAAGGCTCAAGGTAGGAATATCTGCAGATATTTCTCTATTTAATAACTCATATCTTAACTCCTAAGGAAAAATAGGTAACATGTTTGACTTTAAGGCCTATTCATAACTTTTACAATAACTATTTGGCAGATATAAATATCTTTGACTTATTTTAATAACTACCTAATGCTTTATTGAAGGAAACAAAGCACTAGGTGGCAAAAAATATCTTTTGAGAAGAGTAAATGCCATAGGCTGAGTCATTCGAATTTGCTTTGGGTTAATATGCCCTTTGTTTTATCTTTAATCTCTATTATTAGGCTTTTAAACTCTGTCTTTATTCTCTGATTGTTTGTATTTATGATATTTTCTTTGATCTGTTTGATATTTCTGTTCTGTTCCTTTAATATTATTTATTTATTCTTTTGATTCTTTTGCCTTTATCCTTTCATGTTTGACCTTTATTTGTCTGCCTTTTCTTTCTTTGACTTTTGCATTGACTTGAAAACTCTTTTTTTTTGGCTTGTGATTAGGATTAGCCTTTTAATCCTTCTGATTTCTTCCTTTCACTATGTCTTTGACTGTTTCAGTTGTCTGTGTATAGGGGAGGCTTTCTTCATGGCTGGAGGGTTCGTTTGATCCATCGATGATCATGTTTCATTGATGCAAATATTGTCACAAACCCTCCAGCCATTATTTATCCTTTATGAGCTCCTGGATTGTCATCCAGGGGCATCTCTATGACCAATTTTGGCCCTGCGGAATATATTCATTTATGTCTGCCATTAAAACCTGCAAAAACATAAATAGTTAGTTAAAAAAACTCTGCGGGAGGGTTTTACTGTGCTTGTCGGGGTTTTGAACTGTCGGAGGATGTTTGCAGAGGAGGAGAGGGTGCAGGGGGAAAGGTTCCAGAGGTGGAAACAGGAGGATTTTGAATGGGAGCAGGAAAATTTTGAAAAATGGCATGGAGGGAGGTGGTTTTTAAAAACTGGAAATAGTTTTATTGCACAGACGATAGGTGGTAAGCATTTTTTGACGGAGGGCATGCGATATGTCTCAGGACGAGACATGTGGCGAGGAAAAACTTCTAATTTTTTGTGGGTCGCAAAATGCTAACCACATCGCAATTTTATTTGCGATATAAGATATGGGCTGCTGGATCTTGGGATGGGATATCAACGGTTGACGTGCATCGGGGAGGCGATGGATAGTTGATCGGGCCGACGAAGTGGAGGAAGGTCACGAGATGCGATTGGATGGCGAGGTTAAATGGATGATGGGGCTGACCTTTAAACATTAACGAAAATGTGTTAAGTGGTAAGGTTAATGGAAAGGCGCCGAGTGTAATGAGAGGCGAGGCCCACTTTTTATGTTTCAAAGGTTAAAGGGTGGGGGGGGGGGGGATTTTATAATGTTATGGGGGTTTAATAAAATAAAATGGAGGAGGATTAGTTTATGAAGGGAAAGGGCTTAATAATAGTGGAGGTCGTGGTCTTATGAGGGTAAAAGGGGGTTGTGGCTAAGAAGGAAAGGGGCTTAAGCCCTATTTCATCAAAGGGCAGGTTTTATACATAAAACAGAGTTTTATAATAAATTTAAAGGACCTGATAGGCTTTAAAATTTATTTTTTAAAAATGTAAAAGGAAGCTTTTACATTGTTTAATGTTTTTAGAGAAAAAATGATGAATGGGGGGTATTTTATGAGGATTTATAGGAAAGGAGAAAATGGGTTTTTCAGCGGAAAAAGGAAATGAATGAGAGTGAGGGCAAGGATAGTGAAATGAGGTTAATAATCCCAATAATGAAATTCTTTTTGGAGCAGTGAGGTGAAACTTTTTCAGAAGACAAAGAGGGGGAAATTTAGTGAAACAATTTGACTTAGGATAATGAAGGCAGTGAGATTTCTAGAACTCACAATATTTTTCAAATTTTGTTTTTAGAAATCTAGGACCATTACTTAGTCATCTTTTGATATCAACAAAAATTAATGATGACTAACAGTGGCTACACTTGGGGAGGGTAGCTCCTTTTTGGAGGTGTCTAGAACTTCAGTTTATCAAATCTCTGAGTTTTTGAAGACCAGTGCCTCTTCCATTGGGCAGATTTTTTTCCCTTCTTTTCACTTGTTGATATTTCTTTTGAAGTGATGATCTTAATAATCTACAACATATGATTCTCTCAACAACATTTCTACCTACCCAACCTACTTATTCTAACATTTTTTCTTCCTTGAGTGCACTTGAACTGGAAAAATCCTAACATTTTTATTTTTGAAAACAGAAATAAACTATCTTTTCTATCCTTATTTCTTCCAAGAGTTCAGATTAAACTAGTGAACTCTTTGTATTCTCTACCTAGACTATTTGACTGCCAAGATTAAGTTGTTTGGCATGTTAGCTCCCCGTAATTTGATAGATTGATTGAGATACAAATGGAAAGGGGTAACATCAAGCCAAGCTTTGGAATCCAATGACCTAGCCTTCCTGGATTCAGAGAGGGATCTCTCTATTAGATGCAAAATATGTGAAATTGTTTGTTGATTAGGGTTGATTTTAGGCTACATGATAAGTGTAGGGTATTTTGATTGTTTTTGGTTGGGTATGATGCTCAGATTGATTTGGATAGAAAACAAGGGAGATTGTTAAATCATTGGGAAATGGAGTCTAATAAGGTCATTATAAGTTCATCAATGGTTTCAAGAGCATTTGCAGGGAAATTGTAACCTGGTTGGTGGATCTCTTAAGGTTGTGAAGGGTCATGAAGTGAACATTAAGCTTGATAAAAATAAGCTAATAAAGGGCAAAAATTGAATCCTTTATGTAATTTTAAACTGAGAGAGTTAGAAGATTTATGAGCATAACAGGAGAATCAAAGGCATAAGAAAAACCTAGTCCATTTGATTTAAGACTGAAAGCTGATAATCAACCAAGACAAACATTTAGATGAAACATAGAAAGGCAAGAAAATTATTTAACTTTCATAGATTTCATCATTAAGAGCATAAAAACATTTAAGATGCACAAGTAGCTATGACCATAGAAGGAGAGAAAACCCTGAACATATAAAGTTACAGCTATGAAGGTTCCTTGAAACAAATTTAGCCAAGTAAGGCAAAGAGCATGATTGAAAAAAACTTCTTTGATAAACCTAGGCAAAGATGCTTTTAAAGAGATGATTCCAAGAATAGAGTATTTCAGTGGAAAAAATATGCAGGGCTAGCCATAAATCATACTTGACACTAACTGATCTAAACCATTCAAGAAATGGACAAGCGAAGAACTTATTAGGGAGCAAGAGATGGATTCCCTAACATATCTCAACAAAAGAAAACATTCAGATAGTGAAGGACAAACAGAATTAAGGTGCCATTAGAAAACATTTCTTAATATAATTTTTTTGTCCTACTGAAAAATAGCAAGATGGAAAACATAATGGAAAACTAGAAAACATGAACATAAGAAAACTTCACCATCAACCAATCTTATGGATCCTACAACAATCCCTCTCCATCAACAAGCAAACTAGGGCATGCATGAGCTCCAAGACAACAAATTGTTATGAAAAACTCCAAGAGACTATGTATTGCTTCAGCATAAGTCATCAAAATCCAACTAATACATGCGATCCTTAAGCTCTATTTATGGAGCAGCTGAGGAGGTGGGAAGCCTTAAGAGGCTTCCAGAAACCCTAATCTAATCATAAATGCCATAAATGTGCTTAATGACCATGCAAGGCCCAAGACACATAGTTGATAAGAAAATAAATGAGAAACACCAAAACATAACTCCTCAATCAAATCAGGAGTGATTTTTCCAAGAAAATATTTAAAAACTCCTTTGCCATCAATCTGTGCGTTTTGTTGACTTTTTTGGCAAAAGGTTGCTCCTGTGCGTAACACCTTTTCAGGAGAAAATAGGGTCTGTTGTATCTTAGTTTTGGACTCCTTCCTGGCATTGGATTTGGCCCCGTGATGGCTCGTTGGAAAGCTTGATGAGTCTACTCTCCAAAAATACTTGATTTGTGCTGAATGGATGCAATTTAGCTGCTCAAAAATTAAATCTCCCAACACTACTCTATGCGTAACACCTGCTCTGAAAAGGAGGCAGAAATGTCAAATTTGAGGTGCTTTTTGACCTTTTCAGGGGGCCAAAATGCTCCAATTGACCTGAAATTTTATTGGTAGACTATTGGTGATGTGAAAAATCAAAAAATGTAAACTTTAGCAGCTGAGGATGCCCCAATTTTGTGCATAATACCTAGGGTGTTGCGCTCCTAGGGGTCGAAATTTGGAAAAAGCAAAAAGTTTCTGGGTTTGCCTAAAAATTGGTGTGTAGACCCCTCAAGGGGTTTTAGATACTTGCTGAGAAGCGTCAACCAAGATCCTTAGGCTTTCATGCACTTTGGTCCTTTTTAGCTCTTCTAGCTCCATGAGGGCTTGCTTTAGTTTTGCATTAGCAAGCATGATTTTCCTTGCATAGTGTTTGACCATTTTCTTCTATAAGGCAAGGCCCCTCTTTATGTATTTAAAATGTTTATGCTCCTCTTTATAATATTATATGACCCTTTGTGCCCTCTCAAAGTCATTTTCCCATTATTGAAGCTGGGCATCCTTTTCTAAGAGGAGCAAATTAGCACTCATCCCTTGGTCCTCATTATCATTGTCTAGATCAACAAAAAGAGGCCCTTGAGAAGTATTTTTGATACTTTTGCTCCTTATTGCTTGTACCTTCTGCTCAACATTTTCCATTTTTTCTTTGCCCTTGTCCAATGTTTTGGAAATTTGAGAAGAGATGGCCCTTTGCCTTTTAGAGGCAGCAAACACATTTATTCTCCCTCTGTGATATGTGTGTGTGAGAGGGGTAACAATGGAAGTTTCAAAGGCAGTGTTATCATCATTTTGACTTTTAATTTGCTTGATATCTTCTACACTTGCCTCGCTCTAATTTTCTTTGTCATCCATGGACTGATTTTTGTCGAGACAGTCATGACTGCTATCATGATTTTCATGACTCTTTCCTTGACTTTTTGGTGTACTTTGATGGCTATCCTCTTCATCATGTTGCTCTTCCTCATCATCTAGCTGCTCTTCCTCATCATTTCTTCCACTACTTTCATATTTGTGACTATTTCTGCTTTCTTCTTGGCCATCTTCCTCATCATTTTTCCCACTACTTTCATATTTGTGGCTATTGCTGCTTTCTTCTTGGCCATCTCCCTCTTCTTCATTTTCTTCTTCATCATGTTCACTGCTTTCTCTGAGTTTCTCTTGGCCATTACTGCTTTCCTCTTGGCCATCTCCCTCTTCTTCATTTTCTTATTCATCATCATCATCCTCTCCCTTAATGCTTTCCTCATGATCATCACTGCTTTCTTTATTTTCAGCATCATCCTCTCCCTTAATGATTTCCTCATTATCACCACTACTTTCTTCATGATCATGGTTGCTTTCTTCAGGGCCACCACTACTTTCTTCATGGCCATCATTATCTGTTTCATTTTCCTCCTGACTACTGCCGTCTATTTTTTCTTCACTAGGGCTACTGTCAGCCTCTTCACTTGGTAGATTAGGAGGAGAAACAAGAGGTGAAATTATTTGTGGAGAAGGCACATGGGGAGATGATGGATGAGTGGAGGTAGATGGTTGTGAAGTGGAAGGAAAGTTCTGTTGGATGAAGGCCCGGGGGTCTGTAAACACATCATGTGCGATGAAGGTTTCCCAAGATATTCCTTGCTGCTCTAGCTAATATAGAACAATCATTTTGATTAAGGAGTGGTGAAAAAGGCTCAGCATTTGGTGGTCATATTTTTTCTTCTTGATAAGTGAGGCCATTTTGTCAATGCTCCGGAAAAGGTAGTATGGTAAATTCATCATCTTGACTTTAGTGAAGTGCATTAGCAACCTTATATGATATGAGTAGAGCCTAGAAAATCTCCCTTCACAGGTGAAATACCTGATAATTTTCTTAATTAATGCAGCATATATTTCTAATAATTGGGAGAAAGGGAAAACAACCTTGAAATTTTTTGGGTAGCTGGGTTTCAGGTAGGGCTCATAATAACTCAACTGCAACTTATTTTGTTTGAACCATATTTCACCAATGTCTGGTATACCGGTTGCTTTTGAAATAATCTCAGTTGAGAGCTCAAATTGCACCCTTGCTAGGTTAATTTGATGATTTTTTAAGTTAAAGGCAAACAACCCAGTCAAGTTTGGATTACTGCCAACTTGTTTGATCTTTTCACAAAATTGATAGCACCCCACATCCTGAAAGCATGAAAGGATCATAGGAGAGGAGGTAACCTAGACTGTGTCTAAGGGTTCAAATCTATTTTCCCTCCCTCCTTTGTAATGAGGCTTGGTAGGTGTTTGAACCTTGTCATTGCTAGTGTGGCTCTCTGCTTCAGACATGGTGGTTGATTCTCTTAGCACATAAAGGTGCTTTTAAAAACTGTTTGAGCGATTTTGGGTTAAAAAGGTTATAATGAGTGAAAAATAGGACAAAGCTGAGCAAATAAAGATGAGATGGAAATCTCCAAAGGTGTATTCAGTGTTTTTAGAGTTTGGATTGATGCCACTCACCCTCCTATGGTATATATAACAATTTCCTCTTTCCAATCCTAAACAAAGGTATTTTTTAGAAATAAATTGTAATGCATCTTAGGATTTGGTTCATTTGAGACCTTAACTATGATTTTTCTTAGAAAAATGGAGGTTTAGGAGGTAACAAATCACCAACCTTGCTCTCGTCCTTTGTTGAGGCCTTGAGGGTGAAGAAAATTTGAAATTTTACTCCCCTTAGCAATTTCAGGGAAACTTTGCCTGTGCGTAACAACCAGGAGTGTAACACCTGAGTTGGGTGATGTGCATAACACCCAGGAGCATAACACCTGAATCTGGGCGTTGTGCATAGCACCCAGGAGCGTAACATTTGAGTTGGGCACTGTGCGTAACACCTAGGAGCGTAACACCTGAGTTGGGCATTGTGCGTTACAATGCGGGTGCGTAACACCTAAGTCTGGGTGCTGTCGGGCTCTATGCGTTACACTGTGACCACCCCTCTTGTGCATAACACTACAAACCAGGTGCGTAACAGTGACCCAGAAGCGTAACACCTGCAAACTTCCCCAATTCGCTCAGAAAATGACAAAATCTTCTCTCAACGGCTCTTTGTGGTTTGGAGATGACAAATGGTGCGGGGGAAGTATGCTCAAGGCCTTTAAAACCCTTTTTAAAAAATAATTTAGAATTCAAAACCCACTTTGATAATGTTTTTGTTTATTTACCTTTTCTCACTGTACCTTTTTTACTGTTTGGTGTTGCAGGTGGCGTGTTTGATTGACAAAGTTTCTTTTCTCTATTTTGCTGGGGGCCTCTCAAGGTTCTCTTTAATCTTTCCAATCTACTTGAAGACATCAAGACTACTCCTATCCACCCTTTTTGAAAGAAAAGGAACTTATCTTTGGATTTTTTATCATTTTATACAAACAACAAACCTATCCTTTTTTCCCATTTCTCCCTTTTAAAATGATATCCTTTGTATGCCCTCTGTTGTTTAAGATGGAGGCCTTGTCATCTTTATTTGACCTGTCTTGCCAATCTGTGCAAACTCTTAGGTTTTAGGGCTTTTCAGAAAAAACAAGGAGTGTTGCTTTCCAAGTTTCTCTATAGCCTCTCAGGACTTATTTATTATTTTGCAACAATCTTCAATGTGCACTTGATGGAGTTGAGGTGGTTTTTGCCCTTGTGGCCTTTGTGATGGTTTCTCACTTATCACCACTGTTTTGTTCAACAACCACAAAAAACCTTGTTTCTCCTTTAAACACAGGCCTGCTGCCTTTTTCTTGCTTGTGGATGTCTCCTAGTGAGGATTTCATCCTATTACTTTACCTCTCCTTTTGTTGATGGCAACCCTGATCATTTGTTTGCAAAAATATGAACAAGGGTAGTTGTCCCTTGTAATATTTGTGTTCTAAGATAAAGAGGATTTTATTGAATGATTGTTAACCAATCTTGGGCCAAATTGCTTGATTTTATTCCTCTTTGAATACAATTTCTTCATACAGGAAAGCATAGTTTGCAGGGCACCAAATCCATCCTATGACTGCGTGAGACCTTAGGTGACCTAATGGGGCTTTCTTGGATTTGGAATTTGGATTGAGATCTAGATTTAGGGTTCACAAGTGTAAGATAGGATCCATGATAAGCTTAGTGTATTTGAATACCTAATGTCCAACATACTTGACTACCCAAAGGGCCTGCAGAGACAATCAGTGTTTGAGAGTTTTTTTAAAAGGAGGTACACAAAACTTTTTTATTGTTGGTTTTTAGGTGGTAGAAGGAAATGTTGTAGGAACACAAATTAGAGGATTTGGGCCAAGGTAACAAGTTAGGTTTAAAATGAATGGCTTGAGCCCATGATGGGTCTTCCAGGAGTGGTGGGCTAGTTATGACTAGATAGGATGATAAAATAGTGAAAATTTTATCTTAGGATAATGAAGGCAGTGAGATTTCTAGAACTCACCATGTTTATGAACTTTGTTTCTAGAAATCTAGGACCAATACTTAGTCATATTTAGATAGTGAAAATTATGGATGACTAACAGTGGCTCCACTTGGTGAGGGCAACTCCTTCTCAGGAGGTGTCCAGAACTTCATATTTTATGGCTTTTGGAGACCAGTGCCTCTTCCATTGGGTAGATGTGCTCTTTATTCATTTGTAGATGTTTGTTTTGAGTTTGTAATCTTTGAGATCTAAAAATACATGATTCATATCAGCATCATCTTTACCTACCCAATCTACTTGCCTAACATTTTTTCTTCCTTGGGTGCGCTTGAACTGGAAAACCCTTGATATTTCCTTTTTGAAAAAAAAATAAAACTAACTAAAATGTACCCTTATCTCTTCCGAGAGTTCAGATTGGACTGATGAACCCTCTTTATTTTGTCTACCTAAACTACTCATTAGTCAATATTGAGCTGTTTGACAAACTTTATTCTCTAGGCTGCTGACATGAAATTGAAAAATATGGCTAAATCAGGATTAGACAATCTGATTTACCATAGTTTGTGGCATTGGAACAAGCTGCACACAAGTGTTATTTCCATATAGACAAAACTTAGGAAACATAAGAGAAATATATGTTATTTGTTTAACATCTCTATTTTCCTCTTTGGTTCATATTCGAGCATGTGGAACCAACATTCCTAATCTATCTTTTGACAAGTCAAGTTTGAAAATTTTGACCTACTCTTTTTCACTAACTTATCAACCATAAATTTAAAACATGTTCAACCATGATTAGGCTAGATGACTGAACAAGGTTTTTTTTTAAATAAGTAGCAGCATTTAGACTTGCACACTTTCATCATTATTATTTTTTAGGTATGGGGTTGTACCTCTCTTTCAAACTCTGCCCTCTTTTTCTTCTTATATTGTTTTTGTGATTTTTATTTTCATCAAACATTGGTATGTAAAAATGAATGAAAAAAACAAACTAGGTTCCTTGACAAAAGTAATATTTAAGCATCCTCCCATTGATCGGACCTCTAAACATTTCAGTTCCATCAAGCTCTTGCAAAAATAAAGCATTGCTGCCTCTAACTGACTGAATGATGTAAGGGTCTTTCCATATATTTTCAAACTTGCCATGTTTTCCCTTGTCTTCTCTCATTGAATCCCATTTCAAAACCATGTCTCCAATCTGGAAATCATTTTCTTTATTTCTCCTATCAAATATTTTCTTGATATTGTCCTGTATAGCTTGTGTCCTTTTGTAAACCTCCTCCCTTTACTACTACAAATGAATGGTTTGGTTCAGCCTCCTTTGCATGTCATTTTCTTCTGATTGTACTTCTTGAAGAAGCTATATGACTAGAACTCCCAAAGAGGTGGGAAAAACTACATCCATGCCATACAATAGTTGATAGGGAGACATACCAATTGATTTCCTGGTGGTTAGTCTATCAGCCCATAGTGCATGTACTAGTTTTCCATGACATGCTTTCTGATTTTGTTCTAGGATATTTTTAATGATGTTTACCAAGCTCTTGTTATAGGAATCAGCTAGTCCATTACCTTGTGGGTAATAAGCAGTGGAGTGGCTCAGGGTGATGTGATATTTGTAACAAAAGTCCACCATTTTCTTAGATGCAAAGGCAGTAGCATTATCGGTGATGATATTTTTAGGACAACCAAACCTGGACAAGATGTTGGTTTCAAGGAATTTGATGATGACCGAGTCTGTGGCATTTCTAGAAGGGATGGATTCTATCCATTTGGTGACGTAATCAGTGGAAGTGAGGATCCACTTATGTTGAGCAGATGAAGTAGGATGGATCTCTCCTATGAAGTCCAAACCCCACTGCTGAAAAGGAGCTTCAACACTGATGGGATGCAAGGGCAGAGGTAGGAGCTTTCTTTTGCCATCAAATATTTGGCATTTATGGCAAGTCATGACTAGTTTGTGAGTATCAGGAAATAGGTTAGGCCAATAGTAGCCAGCTCTAAGGATCTTGTTGGTTGTGGTCTTCCAATAAAGGTGACCCCCACATTCTCCCTCATGTAATTCATGCATGATTTTTTCTGCATCATCTTCAAGAAAACATTTAAGTATCAAACTAGCAAAACTCTTCCAGTACAACACTCCATCTAAAATGCAAAAATTTAATGCTTTTTGTTTGAAGAATCTAGCTTTGGTTTTTGAAAAAGAAGGGGGAGCATTGAGATAAAGAAGTACATAAATAATATCAGCATACCAAGATGAATTTAAAAAAATTTCTTCAATGTATGGTGTTGTAAATTCTTCAGTTTCCTCTAACACATCAACCATATTCATGTATAAAGCTTGGAAATTTTATTCAACCATAATTTTTGCAAGTCCTTGTCATTTAATCAATTTAGTGGGTCTGATTTCTAAATCATATTCTAAAAAGGTAGCAATCCACTTGCCCCTTTTACCATCCAGGTCTTGATTAAGTATGTCTTTGACAAATGTGTGTGGGACAAAAGCTATGATATGTGAATGAAAAATATAAACTCTAAAATCCTTCAAAGCTTTGATTAAGGCAAAGGCTTGTTTCTCCATAATGCTATACTTTAGAGGAGCATCCCTTAAGGCTTTGCTGAAGAAATCTATGGGTTGTTCTTGCCCCATGATGTTCTTTTGTAACAGTACTGCTGCCATGGTATGTTTAGAGGAAAAGGAGAATATGTAAAAGTCCTTGGTGAAGTCAGGGCTAATTAAAACTGGTGTTTGTGTGAGTGCTTGTTTTACCATTTCAAAAGATTGTTTTGCTTCCATACTCCACTTCAATCATAATTCCTTTTTTCAACATATTTGTGATATTTCTTAGAAGCTCAACAAGGTTAGGGATGAATCTTCTTAGGAATTTAATCTTTCCAATGAAAGATTGTAGCTCTTTAATGTTTCTAGGATGGTTGATTTGTAAGATCCCTTCTATTCTTTTGGGATCTATCTTGATTCCTTCCTCAGAGATGATGTGACCTAGGAGATTTCCTTCATGAAGGCCAAACAAATTTTTCTTAGGATTTAGGGACATGCCAATTTCAAGAAATGAATTTTTAGGAAAAAAATTGTGAGTTCTTGAAAGCCCACTATGTTCTTTATCCTAATTCTACCAATCCACTGAAAATCTTGAATCAAAGCCTCTAAGTTGCCCTGCTGATACCAAAAGAGACTGTTTCCTAAGCCTGTTACATTCATTTTTCCCACTCATTATCACTTATCCAAATCAATCATTTTTCTCTAAAAAATCCCTTTAAACCCTTTCATTTACCCCTTTAAACCATTAAAACCCCTTTATAATGGTTTTAACCTCCTTTTTACACTTATCGAAATCCTTGAAAAGGCTAAAAAAACCTTCATTTTGGCCTTAAAACACTCCCATTATAACATTTGGGCCTTAAGTGCTTTTCGGCTTAAGCCCTATCCCCTTTTCATCATATGAACCTGCGCCCTGCAACCAAGCACTAAGCCCATTGGCTATCGGCCATCACAGTTCCCTGTTTCTTCTTTCCCCTTGTATTTTCTTCCACCGATGGCCGATCCCCCGAGTAAATCTCCATCATTGATATTTTTTAAATATCTAACGGTCCTCACTCCATCGGTGCATCGCACTTCGGTGATTCCCATTCCCACTTCCATCCTCCGCCGATGAAATCTACACCATCGATCTCCCCCAGATCGAACGGTCCGCGCTTGATCGCACATTGCATTAGGCCTTCCTTCGCTCCATTTTCATTCCCCCCGTGATGAAATCCTGACCGTTGATCCATCAGATCCAATGACCATCACTCCATTGCTCCTTCTCATTGATGCCTCCCTCAGCCCCATTCATTATTTTTTACGCGTCTGTGATATAATATGGACTGTTGATCTTTCAGATCTAATGGCTAGCGCACTCTCATATTTCTCATTTCACTCTGTGACATCCCCTTCTACCCACCTTTCTCTGATAAAGGTCCTTCTCCATACTTCTCCATCAATCTGAAGGATTGCTTGCAAGATCCATAGGCTTGGTTGATGGTGAAGTTTTCTTTTTTTTATGTTTTCTAGTTTTCCATTATGTTTTCAATCTTGCTATGTTGTAGTAGGACAAAGAATTTAGATTAAGAAATGTTTTCTAACAGCACCTTAAATTTGTTTGTCCTTCACTGCCTTAATGTTTTCTTTTGCTAAGATACATTAGAGAAATCATTTATTGCTCTCTAACAAGTTCTTAGCTCGTCCATTTCTTTAATAAATTAGATCAGTTAGCATAAATTATGATTTATGGTTAGCCCTGCATATTGTTTCCACTGAAATATTCTGTTCTTGGAATCATCTCTTTAAAGCAACTTTGTCTAGGTTTGTCAAAGAAGTATGTTTAAAATCATGCTCTTTTCCTTTACTTAGCTAAATTTGTTTTAAGGAAACCTTATAGCTGTAACTTTGGATGTTAGAGTTTTCTCTCCTTCTATGGTTATAGTTACTTGTGTATCTTAAATGTTTTTCTGCTCTAGATGATAAAAGATCTAAAAGTTAGATAAGTTTCTTACCTTTCTAAGTTTTTATGTGAATTTTTGTCTTGGTTGATTATCTGTTTTCATTCTGAAATCAAATGGATTAGGTTCTGCTTATGCCTTTGATTCCCTTGCTTTTCTTATCAATTTTCTAACTCCCTTAGTTTACAAGTATATAAAGGATTATGTTTCAGCCCTTTATTAGCTTGTTGTTCCCAAGTTTAATGTCCATCTCATGATCCTTCATAACCTTAAAGATCCACCAACCAAGTTAAATTTCGCTGCAAATGCTCTTGACACCATTAATGAACTCATTCATGACCTTGTTCATGACCTTGTTTGACTCCACTGCCCAATGACTTAATAATCTTCCATGTTTCCTATCTAAAATCTATCAAAGTATCATACCCAACCAAAAAAAAAATCAAAATACCTTGCACTTAACATCTAGCCTAAATTCAACCATAATCAGTAAACAAGACATATCTTTGCACACATTGAGAGATCCCTCTATGAATCCATGAGGGCTAGGTCCTTGGATTCCAAAGCTTGGTTTGATGTTACCCTTGTCAATTTGTATCTCAATCAATCTAGAAAATTACGGGGATCTAACATGTACATTGCCCTTTGGAAAGTAGCCCCTGCATTCATTAAACCGAATGGCATTTTAACATACATGAATGTACCCCAAGGTGTAGTGAAAGCAGTTTTGAGTTGGTCACTTGGAAATACTAGAACTTGGTTATAACCTGAGAAGCCATCTAGTAATGAGATTCTTTGTGAGCCAACTACTTTTTGGAGTATGTGATCCATTTTAGGCAAGGGGTAATTGTCTTTCAAGGGGGCCTTGTTCAAATTTCTGAAGTCAATACAAATCCTAATTTCCCTGGTTTTCTTCCTAACTGACACAAGGTTGGACACCCATTCTGAGTATCAAACAGGGACTATGATCCTGACATTGTACATCTTTATGATTTCTTTCTCAACTGAGGGTAACAAGAGGGGGTTAATTCTTCTCAATTTTGTTTAAATGGTTTCTGATTTTCCTTGAGAGAAATTTTATGTTGAATTATTTTGGTGTCATAGGATTTCAAGTCTTCATACCCCCAAGCAAACACATCTTTAAATTATATAAACATCTCAATGTATTTTTGTTTTGTGTGAGGTGGGATCGTTTTGGACAGCTTGATTATTTTTGGCTCTTTCATCCCTCCAATGTCACATCCTTCTATATTTTTTTCAGTGGATTTCATCTTGGGTTTTTTAGCTACATCATTAAAATCAAATAGCTCTTATAGTGGGGTAAGGCCTCTTGGCAAGGTTTCATATTTGAATTGCAAAATTTCAAGTTCTCTTTGATCTGATTTATCAAATATTTCTGAAACACAAGGGTTTTGAAGGTGGTTTATATTATCATCAAAGGGCAGCTCTGTTTTGGGAGTTTCATTTTCAGAAAAATTGTTTCTTTCAAACCTTAAGCTCTGTTTTGTGCTTGCAAATTCATTTCTGGATTGCAGAAATCATTTATTTGCTCATCATTGTCAAACACTTGCCAATTGTTCAAGTTTTCCGATACAGTAGGCCTGTTCTTTACTTTGATGAGGCATTTATTATTTTCATAGGGTAAAGAGAAATTGCTGGCAGCAAAGGCAAATTCATTGGCAAGGCAGTTTTGGGCCCTATATTCCCTTAGTCTATGGTTTTTGGCTGAATATTCTCCCTTAATTTGATTTATGATCAGCTCTTAATCTCCTTGAACCAAGATTTTCTTAGCTTTGAGGTCTTTGAGTAGGTGTAAACCAATAAGGAGAGCCTAATATTCTGCAATGTTATTGGTGAATTGGAAATATAGCCTATAGGAATGGCCTTCATTTGTGTTGTGGATCCAAACCCCTGCTCCTAATCCTGCCTTACCATAAGAGCCATCAAAGCTCATATGCCAAAGGGTGTCAATTTCAGTTTTGTCAATGTTCTGCACTTCAGGGTTGCTAGAGTTTTGGGTGTCATTTTCTTGGTTAGAGGATTGGCTTGGTTGTTCTTAGGGGATTAGTTCTCTCTCCTTGTAATTCACTTGTTCACTTATGTCATTTTCATTGTACAGGATGAAGGAGTCAAGGTCTGAGTGAATGGAATAAATCGGTGTGTTATTTGGCCTATCTATGTTACTCACCATGTATTTCATGTGGGATTCCCAATACAATCTCCTTGTTTGATTGAAAACTGGGATGGTGGCATAAGTCATGTCCATTTTAAGTCTTCCCTGGAGTTTTCCCCCCCATGATCTAGATAAAAGCATGCCATACTTTGGGGGGATATCAGCCACAACTATATCCATGACTAGACTCTTAGCGGGGATTTGTGCCAGATTGACACACAAATCCTTGATTAGGCCTAGACACTTAACCCTATTGGAATCAAAAGAGTACAAGTCTTTGTAGGGCTTTGTGATTTCTAAGCCCAATCTCTCCATCACAACCTTTGGCATGAGGTTGTGTGAGGCACCAAGAATTATGCAAAATTTTGTCATGTATGTTCAGACTTACATAGAAACGAGGGACAACTCCTTCTTGATATTTTCCCTCTACTTCAGGACCAAACAATAGCTCTGGTTTGTCATCAATTAAGTTTAAAGACTCAGTATCATTCCCTATATTTAACACTTTGAAAATCTGGGATCTATATACCTCTTGGGTTACCAAATCAGTGAGGGGTATGGTTATCTTGTTTTTAGAAATCTCCCCCTCAAAGCTGAAAGGCATAGGTGTCTTCATTGTATTTACATCAGCTTTATCATCCATAAACTTTTCTACATTTTTTATTTGTTGATTCTGATTTTATGGTTTGGATAGCAATGTTTTTTCAGGGCTACTAGTTGAAGTACTAGGGCAGCTTGAATCATTACTAGGTTGGCTAGTCTTTGGTTTGTTTAGGTCAGCTTTCTTAGCCATAGTATTTATGTTTTTAGCTGTATTTTTAGGAATATGTTCAGAGGTCTTTCTTACAGCATTGTTTGGCTGATTTTTTTTAGGAACATCTTGACTCTTTTTGCTCCTAAGGTCATATTTCCTATGGAATTCCATAATGGCATTCTCAAATCCTAGCCTATAGTCTTCGGAATCTTCATAAGATTTCTCATTTGGTTTTGAATAAAACATCCTTTGTTCTTCTTCGGTAAGGAAGGTGTTGTCCTCATCATCTAAACCTATGACATTTACATGGTCTTCTTCCAACTGCTCAAGCTCTCTTTCCTCTTAATGTACATAGTTGTCTTGGAAAGGAGGTCTGATTTGTTGGTCACTCTCTCTTTGTCTGATTTGAGGAGGGTCTCTTCTAAAATTTTGACTCCTATTCATGTTTTGAAGATTGGCTTGATTTTCCCTAGGAGGTGTTCTCTCATTTAAACTAATTTTTTCCATCATCCTCTCCATTGTCCTAACTTTGGAGTCAAGTTTGGTGTCAACAGAGGAGGTTGTAGGAGTTGTTTCATCTTTATAAGTCACCCTTTTTTCCGATCTCATCCTAGCCCTTTTCTCAATTAAATTGGCCTCTACACACATAGCCGCTTTTTGCATGTCTTCTAGAGTTAGGTAATCTCTCTCCCTAAGTTGATAGGCCATATCAGCATCAAAGCCTTCGGGATATTTTACTAAGGCTAAGCCTTGGGGAGGTTTTATGTGAGGTGGGAGGACATTGTAAACACTGTTAAACCTAGTGGAGTAGTCATGAACACTTTCTCCTAGATTATTTTAAGATTATTATACTCAGAAATAATTTGAAGGGGGTTCTTCTTGATTTCCCATTTGTTCAAAAAGGTTTGGTAGAGGGTAGGGATATCATGTATGTTGTTGGGAGGTAAGTTTTTAAACAATTTCTTAGGTTCTCCCCCTAGGCACTGAGAAAAAATCCTCATCTATATGGTTTATTCTTCTATCTCCATGTAGTCAAAAGCATCATTGGTTCTATCTACATGCTTTTGAGTAGTGATGGATTCAGTCCCTAAGAAGTGAGGGACCTTGGATTGATAGTCATTTGGCAATGGTAATAGTGGTTGTTGTAGAGCCAGTGGAGCATAAAAGGTTGCCATGATGGGAGGAAAAGGAAATAAGGGTTGATTTACAAGGGGAGGATTTGTGAGAGGTGAAGTAGGATGGAGTGGGGTGGTTTGCACAGTGGTGGTATGAATAGGTGTAGCTGAGGTACTTGGACCAGAGAACTGATTCTGAGTGGATCTGAAATGAAAAGAGCTGAAGTGATGGAGAAGCTGAAAGTTAGGTGGAGTGGAAGGAGAATCTTCTCTACTGGAGCTTTGCTGCAAATCTATGGGGTCAAGGTTAGTTTGGTCAACTCTACTTTGTGACTTGGTCCTGAATAGATTCTTGGTAAGGTGAAAGTCAAACTGAGGGTTTTGTGAATTTGTAAGGTGTTCTGGTGTAGAACTTGCTCTATGAATGGTCCTAACAGTGGGTGAGTTTCCAGCTTTAGAAGTTTGCCACAAAATATTTTCTGGGTCATCAACTACAGTAGGAGGATTTGGGTCCCGATGTGATCTGGTATTGATCCTTCATGAAGCCAAATCTCTTTACTCGAAAATTAGAGAGGCTGAAGGTTTGGGAATATTTTTTGGAAGGCTGGCCTCTCTTAGTGTTTTCTTTACTTACACAAGGTATAACTAGGCCCTAAAAACTGATTTGGATTGATTTGACACAATCCTAGAAAAACCTATGAGACTAGTGAGATGAAAAAAGGCCTACTGGAGGCTAGTGGAGTCGCAAGGTGGATATTTTTTGCAATTTTTAGGGTATGTATATGATGGTCCACCACCAAATTTTGATAAGAATCAATCTAGGGACTATTTTTGGCTTTTTATTTTCTTTATGCAACCTTAAGGTTTCAATGAGTATTCTCTAGTTGAGTCATCTTCTTGCTAGGATGGTGAAGTAATTAGTTTCTACCCTTAGCTATGAGTTAATTTTTTAAGTCAAATTGAGCATCTATATGAGTCTATAAGAGTTTTTCAGGCTACTATGAACTTAGTCCCACCGCGATCGCCATTATGTTAGCTCCCCGTAATTTTCTAGATTGATTGAGATACAAATGGACAGGGGTAACATCAAACCAAGCTTTGGAATCCAAGGACCTAGCCTTCCTAGATTCGGAGAGGGATATCTCTAGTAGATGCAAAATATGTGAACTTGTTTGCTGATTAGGGTTGATTTAGGCTAGATTTTAAGTGCAGGGTATTTTGATTGTTTTTGGTTTGGTATGATGCTCAGATAGATTTAGATAGAAAACAAGGGAGATTTTTAAGTCATTGGGAAATGGAGTATAACAAGGTCATGATAAGTTCATCAATGGCTTCAAGAGAATTTTCATGGAAATTGTAACTTGGTTGGTGGATATTTTAAGGTTGTGAAGGGTCATGAAGTGAACATTAATCTTGAGAAAAATAAGCTAATAAAGGGGAAAAAATGAATCCTTTATGTACTTGTAAACTGAGAGAGTTAGAAGATTTATGAGCATAGCAAGAGAATCAAAGGCATAAGCAAAACCTAATCCATTTAATTTTAGATTGAAATTTGATAATCAACCAAGACAAACATTTATATGAAACATAGAAAGGAAAGAAACTTATTTAACTTTCATAGATTTCATCATTAAGAGAAGAAAAACATTTAATATGCACAAGTAGTTATGACCATATAATGAGAGAAAACCCTGAACATCTAAAGTTACAGCTATGAAGGTTCCTTGAAACAAATTTAGCTAAGCAAAGGCAAAGAGCATGATTGAAACAAACTTCTTTGATAAACCTAGGCAAAGATGCTTTTAAAGAGATGATTCCAAGAACAGAGTTTTTCAGTGGCAACAATATGTAGGGCTAGCCATAAATCATACTTGACACTAACTGATCTAAACCATTCAAGAAATGGAAAAGCTAAGAACTTATTAGGGAGAAAGAGATGGATTCCCTAACATATATCAACAGAAGAAAACATTAAGGCAGTGAAGGACAAACAGAATTAAGGTGCCATTAGAAAACATTTCTTAATATAAATTTTTTGTCCTACTGCAAAATAGCAAGATGGAAAACATAATGGAAAACTAGAAAACATGAACATATGAAAACTTCACCATCAACCAAGCTTATGGATCCTATTGGGGTTCCCATGTTCTGGCAATTTTGGCAATACCAAAAGATGAGACAACATCAGAACCACTTTCAGACCTCGGGATCTAGCCCTCCTGGGTCCATAGAGGGATCACTCTAAAATAGGCAAAGGTATGTGTCTTTGAAGCTCAGTTTATAGGTTTTAGGCTAGTTATAAAGTGCGAGGTTTGTTTTGTTTGATTGTTTGTTTGGTTGTTGGGAATCAGGAAGGAAGAGTTCAGTATAAGACAAGGGTGAGCAAAGAGGAGTTTAGGCAAAGGAGGAATGATTTCAGAGAACACTCGAGACCATTGGGAAATGGAGTCAGGAAAGGTTTTACTTGCTTTTCAATATGCAGGATTTCAGTTGGGCTAGTCATCTAAAGCATTGAATCTTAAAGATGATAGTGTGGTATGAAAATGGTGACAGAAAAAGTGAAAGGCAAGGAAACCTCCAATGTGACCATTTAGGAATCAGGTCTAGGCACAGGACATGCCATTAGACACCTATGATCTAACTCCTAAAGGGTAAACTCTTCAAACAAAGGGAACATTAAAGATTTAAACACAAAAGTGAAAACCTGAGATCATAGAAAGACTTTGAACTTTCAATTCTTCGGCATCCAGCTTAAGGGAACTTAGAAAGGTTCAATTAATCGAAAGGACCCTAGTGAGATAGAATCAGCGTTCTAAACTCCCAGTATCACAATTCGTTCAGTTAAACCCAACAAGAACATCTAAGAACAGGTTCATTAATTCATACATCAGCTAGCAGTAAATATTAGCCATTACACTGGTTAAATTAACTTGAATCAGTACTCAAATAACACATATAGCAGAAAACATTGAAGGTAGGGAGAGCAAAAACATAGGGTACCATGCGAGGGTAAACCCTATGCCAAATTTCTGATGCATACCAGAAGAAATGAGGTGTAATGGATTACAAAGGAAAACAAAGATAGAGATAGAAAAACATCATCGCTGCTTTAAATCAGCATCCAAAGAAATGTGCTTGTCATATTAAAGAGCAACACCAGTCATGTACAACATTGCCAACAGCTTGATATTCATTATGAAAACATCTTCCTCGGCCTATCTTAAAACTTTACACAGAGAACTATATCTCAAGAGAAACATCTTGCAATTCACAGATATCCGATCAACAACCCTTACACTGAGTTTCTTCATGAGTTTTATAGTTGAAAGAGAGGCTGGGGAGGTAGATGAAACATTAAATGAAACATTAAAAAAAATTAAGAGAAGAGGGTCAAGGCCAATTCTATTTTAATATCTGAGCATTAATCTTCGGTACTCTTTGGATGAAAGAGTGGTCTTCGACAGGCTGAAATTTACTCCAAGTATGTTCTTGACGTACTTTGGCTGTAAAACTCTGCAGTAATGTGGTGAATAAACAAAAACGTAGATAAATGACTATGATGCCTTCCATACTTCATAAAAAATGCTCTGGTAGCATCAGGACTATTGTCAGGGTGGAAATCTTCTCAGGGACACAATGTAGAATAAAAACAGTATGGGTCTTGTGTCCTTTCTCGGGAGGAAACTTCTGCTGATGTGAAACACTGTCAATTTTGTTTTCTGTGCATTAGGCCTCATTAGGCCCTCTGTGAAAATCATGAGGTCTTCAATCTGGTACAATTTTCTTTGTAAACATTGAATCAGAGCTTAAAATATTTAATTACGGGCATTAAACTTTCTGATTATACACTAATACTCTTTGTTGCTTCATGACTGTCTCTGTCTGTGAAATTTGAGCTTTAATGATGTTGGAGAGGTTTTACAGGGATGAAAACTATAATTTTAATGAAATATTTCTCGTAGGAACCTTCCCAAACATTTCTGTTGCAATATCAGACTCAGAAAATAACCTTCTCTGCGCTCTGTGTCACTATAACAGTGACTGTGAGCAATTGTGGTTCTCACTGCCTGTACCCTGCAAAGCACACAAATAAGTTAGGAAAATACATGCATGGGGGAGGATGGCTGTGGTAGAATGTTGTGATGATGGAAGTGTAGCATGGCGAATGTTGTGGTTGCAATGGAAAGCGGTGGAAAAATGCAGTGAAACAGTGAAAATTGATCTGACGAAAGTTGGGCGAAATGAAAAAATTTAATGTAAAACATCAAAATTTTAATGTTTGCGGAATGATATGATGTTTAATGCAAAACCCCAAGCTTGGGCCTTTGAAAAAAACACACAGAAAATGCATGCGAAACATATGAAATGGGCTAATATGTGGGACCCGGTCATGGGCGGGGGGGGCGATTCAATTAGGACCATCAGATCTATGAGAGATCGATGGCTGCGATTGGATCAGAGGAGCCCAATCGGGGGAGACATGGCGGAATGAGGGCAAATCCTGGGAATTAGTTCTTGTGGATTCAATGACCAGGATCACGTCGAAGGGTCGCAATTAGGAGGGACGGAGGATGGCATAGTTTAAAATTTGCGATTGTGATTGGAGCGAGGATGCGAGGGCCGTCGGATTAAAATTGAATCGACAGTGGAGAAGGTCATCAGAGGTTTACAACGGAGTGTGATTAAGGCGCGATGAAATGGGCACGGGCCATTAGATATTTTCAGATCTATGGCTGAGATCAATTCAAAGCCAATAGACTATAACACCATCGCATCGGAACTTTTTGTCCTTCAATGGAAAAACATGTCCCGCTCTGATTCTCCGATGTGATTAGCGCCTTATGTACTAGTGCTTGGTCTTAGCGCTCGGGCTTATGGAGGGGAAGTGGTTAGGGGCTGGCCAAAAGGGTCTTAACCTGCATATGGTAAAATATGGGTTTTTAAGCCAAAAAATAGAGTTTTTAGGGCCGAACAGAGGTTTTGGTAGGGGAACAAAGGGGTTTTAAAACCAGCTGAAGGGATTTCATTCTGTTTAAAAGGATGAAACAGATGGTTTGGCAGACTTAGGGGGGGATTTATTTGGGGTTAATGGGAAACTTTGCAAAGGGAAAAAAAGGTTAAAATGGGAACTTTTACAGAGATACAAAGGTCAAACCAAGGCCTTTCAGAGCATAAATTTTTCACAGACAGTGAGGATATTTTCGAGGTAAAGGGCACCCCAAGGCTTCAAGGATGAGAGATTTTCATAGGAAATGTATCTCTTGAAGGCTCATGAAAACAATTTAGCCACCCGTTCGCTTGCCAAAAAATTCATAAGTGGCTAACAGTGGCTCCACGTGGGGATGACTTCTTCTTGAAGGAGTCAAGAATCCAGGAAATAAATATTTGGAGTAGGCCAGATGCCTAGTATTTGAACCATCTTCCTTCTGGGATTCAGATGTCACAAACATGATTGATCAGCAGAAAACATTCCCAAACAATCTACCTACCCATCCTACAATCCTAGCATTTTTTCTTCAAGGTGCATTTGAATTGGCAGACCTTTCTTCATCCTTTTCTTTATTGAAAACATAAAACACACTAATATAACTCTACCCTTATCACTCCATGAGACTAGATTAAACTGTTGACCTCATATGTTTCTCTACCTAAATCTAATATTTTTTGGGATTAAACTATCCAGCATATTTCTTTAATACATTCTACAACAGAAATTTTAAAAACAGTTGAAATAGGATTAAACAGTCTAGTTTGTTGTGGATCCAAGGCATAAAGACAGTTGCTCATGGGCTGAAATTGTAGAAAATCGGAAACAAAATTTTGAAGGCTTGAAGTCTTGAAACTTTGAATCACCCTTGCCTTTTCTGTGACTCAAGTTTTGAGCTTGTTAGAGTCACTTTCTTCTTCGCTTCAGCTCTGGTTTTGGGCTGGTTAGAGCATATATTTTCTCCTCTGCTGGTTCAGATTTTGGGCATGTTAGAACCAGATTCCTTTACTTTCTATGGCTCAGGTTTTGATCATGTTAGAGCCAATATTTTGTACTTCAGAGGTCCAAATTTTGAGCATGTCTGAACCTCTGTTTCTCTTTTTTTTGAAACATTTTATATTTTTCATGAAAATAAAACACAACAATGGTATTTACAATGGAAATGAAAACTGGAAATGGAAAATCAGCAGTAGTAATGTTTGAGCATCCTGCCATTGACAGGACCCCTGAACATCTTTGTACCATCTAGCTCTTGCAGAAAAAAGGCATTTGGACTCACAGTGGCCTGTATGATGTATGGACCCTACCACAAACTGTTGAATTTGCCATGCTTTCCTTTGTCTTCTCTCCTAGAGTCCCACTTTAACACTTTATCTCCAATTTTGAAGTCAGAAGATTTTGTTCTCTTGTCGAATAACTTTTTTATATTTTCCTGAACCTTCAGAGCTCTGTTATAGACCTCTTCTCTTGTTTTTTGGAGATGAATTGTTTGGTTTATCCTCCTTACCATATTGTCCTCTTCTGTCTAGATCTCTTGGACTAGTTTAATCACTGGTATCCCAAGGTTGGTTGGAAATACTGCCTTTGTTCCATACACAAGCTGATATGGTGACATGCCAATGGATTTCTTTGTTGTAAGCCTGTCAGCCCACAAAGCATGCACTAACTTGTTATGCCATGACTTTTTGTTCTCTTCTAGCAACTTTTTGATGATGGTCACCAAGCTCTTGTTTGATGATTCAGCTAACTCATTACCTTGTGGGTAATAAGCAGTTGAATGACCGAGTGTTATTTGATACCTGTGACAAAAATCAATCATTTTATTGGATCCAAAAGAAGCAGCATTATCAGTGATTATTTTTCTTGGGCAGCCAAACCTAGAGAGGTTGTGGTCTTCTAGGAACTTAATGATGACAAAATATATGGAATTCCTAGAGGGTATGGCCTCTATCCACTTCATGAAGTAGTCTGTGGCTGTAAGGATCCACTTGTGTTGTGTAGAAGAAGCAGGGTGTATTTCCCCTATGAAATATAGGCCCCATTGCAAAAAGGGACCCTCAACAGTAATGGGATATAAGGGTAAAGGGAGGAGCTTTCGCTTACCTTCGAAAATCTGGCATTTATGGCAGGAAATTATCATTTTTTGTATGTCATGGAAAAGTGTAGGCCAGTAATACCCAGCTCTGAGTATTTTGTTAGTAGTGGCTTTCTAGTTTAAGTGGCCTCCACACTCTCCTGCATGGAACTCCTGTTTAATCCTCTCTACTTCAGTTTCAGGTAAAAATTTAAGTAATAGACCATTTTCATTTTTCCAGTATAAACATTTATTCAATATGCAATAGTTTCTAGCCTTTAGCTTCAATAATCTGGCCTTAGTCTTTGACAGATCAGGAGGGGCATTGAGGTTTGTGATAACATACAGGATATCAGAATACCAAGGATAATTTTGAAATTATTATTCAACAGTAGGATCGGGCAATCCTTCCTGTCCATCCAAGGCCTCTACCATATTAATGTCAAGGGCTTGTAAATTTGATTCTGCCATTAGTTGAGCTAAACCCTCGAAATTTTGACTGGCCAGTGGGTTTATTTCTAGGTCATATTCTAAGATCACGCAATCCATTTACCCTTCATCCGGATTTTAGAACAAGATGTCTTTAACCACTATGTTAGGTACGTAGGCTATGGTATGATAATGCAAGATATACACCCTAAATTCCTTCAAGGCCTTTACCAAGGCATAGGCATGTTTTTCCATTATGTTGCATTTCAAGGTGCATCCCCGCAGCCTTGTCAAGAAATCAATAGGTTGTTCATTCCCTTCGGATTTTTCTCGATAGAGAACCGGCCCACCGTATGCTCGCAGGCAAAGGAAAATATTGGGAAATATTTTGAGAAATATGGGCCGATTAGGACAGGGCTCCCGCTTAAGTGAGTACAAGTTTAACCGATTCAAAATATTTTTTAGCCTCTACACCACTTCCCACTTAACTCTTACACCTTTTTTAGCATGTTATTCATATTCCCGTATGCCCCCCCAAGCTAAATATACGACTAAACCTTAGCAAGTTAATTTTTAATAAAGGACTATAATAATAAAAGGACTATAACTTTGATGTTTCTGTGTTTGATCTATCCTATTCCTCAACTTTCAGGTCGATCTTAATTTCTTCTCTCGATATCATATGGCCGAGAAGCTTTTCCGCAAATTTCGAATACACTTTTGGATTTAATGCATTTAATCGAACCTTCTACATTTTTCAAAAACCCTTCTTAGATCTTTTAGATGCTCCTCATCAGTCTTGGAATAGAATGTTATGTCATCCAGATAGATGACAATGAAGTGCCCTATTTTCTATAAAAGGGCTATGTCCATTGCTCGTTGGAAGGTCGCACCAGCATTCATCAATCCAAAGGGATTTTTTATGTACATAAAGGTGCCCCATGGAGTGGTAAAAGCTATCTTGAGTTGGTCTTCCAGGAGTACTAAAAGTTGGTTATAGCCTGAAAAACCATCTAGCAGGGAGATCCTTTTTGAGCCCACTACCCTCTGTAGAATGTGTTCCATCTTTGGTAAGGGGTAATTATCTTTAAGTGAGGCTCTATTAAGGTTCCTGAAATCTATGTACAGTCTGATCTCACATGTTTTCTTTCTCACAGCTACTAGGTTTGAGACCCAATCAGAGAACCTCACAAGAACTATTATTCCTACCTCGTACATATTTTTTATTTCCTTTTCTACTGCAGGAAATTGTTTTGGGTTAATTCTGTGAAGTTTCTGTCTGAAGGGTTTCTGGTTATCTTTCAAAGGTATTTTGTGTTGTATAATGTTTGTGTCATAGGCCTTTAAGTCCTCGTAGCTCCAGGAAAACACATCAATGAATTCTTTAAATAAGTACATGTACTTCTTTTTCATGTCTATGGGCAAGGACTTAGCCAATTTTATCATCTTAGGCTTGTCTTCAGTGCCTATGTTTCATTCTTCAACGTCAGAGTCTGAGTGCTCTATGGTGGGTTTTTTCGCTACATCATTGAAATCAAATAAGTCCTCTAAAGGTGCCAGACTTTGGGGTATGTTCTTATCTTTGGCCTGAAGCACCTCTATTTCCTCTTTATCTGCATTCTTATATTCTTAGGTTGTGTTTCCAATCTGTTCAGTTAAAGTTTTTATTTCTTCGTTGTGTGGTGATTTTTCTTCGTCGGAGGGCTCTTCACTCCAGCAGCTATCATCAGATTTAGAGTCTGAATTGGGGAATTCAAACTCATTCCTGCCAATCAGGAAATAATCTATCTACTTGTTGCCCTCAAAGACCTGCCAATATTTCTCATTATCAAGCACTGCAGGTCTGTATTTAGTCTGAATGATGATTTTTTTTTCACTGGGAGGCTTATGATATGAACTAGCTATGCAAGCTAATCTGTTTGCAATTACGTTCTGACTCCTAGGAACAAACACCAGTTCATATTCCACAAAGGTTTTCAATAAATCCATAGCATCATTCCTATATGCCCTCAACCTAGGGTGTTTTGCTGTGTATTCACCATTTACTTGTTTTATGACTAACTCAGAATCTCCTTGTACAACTATCCTACGAGCTCCTAGTTTTCTCAATAAATTCAGGCCTAGGATAAGAGCCTCATATTCTGCGATATTGTTTGTACATTTGAAGTTCAGATTGAAGGCATGACTCTCTGCATAATCACTCTCAGTGTTATGTAACCACACTCCCGCTCCTGCAGCCTTCCTAGTGCAAGACCCATCGAAATTCATTTCCCATAAGGTTTCATTCTCAAGTTTATCATCGGTTTCCTCCCTAGCATTGATTTCATTGTTATGCTATAATGAGGGGTCTGCATCATGGTGTGGAGGGTTTTGTTCTCCGTGTGGTGTATGAGCTTCAGAGGGGTGACTAGCCAGTTGTTTGCATTTTGTTTCTTGTTCACTCTGAGTTTCAGATTCAGTGCACTGTCCAGAGGATTCTTCTTCATTTTCTTCCAAGTCCAGAGTGGCCATTATGTTCAAATTTATGCCGATGTCTCATGGTTTGTGTCTCTATTTTCTAATTCTGGCTCTTCTAAGGATTCATCGTTGCAAAGGATAAATGAGTCCAAATCTATGTGTACAGAGTACAGAGGTGAATTTTCAAGCTTTTCAAGGCTGTTGACTAGGAATTTCATATGTGCCTCTCTATACAGTCTCCTAAGTTGGCTAAAGAAAAGGATTTTGGCATATGCCCCATCCATCTGCATTGTACCTTGCAGCTTGGCTCCCCATGACCTCGATAGTAACATGCCATAATTAGGTGGCACATCTGCCACTACAACATCCATAACCATACATTTTGCTGGAATCTGGGTCAAGTTCACACATAGGTCTTTGATTAGGCCAATACACTTTACCCTGCTAGAGTCAAATGAATATAGGTATTTATAGGGACAGGTTATCTCTAGGCCTAACCTCTCCATAAATACCTTAGGCATTAGGTTGTGTGATGCCCCAGATTCATGCATTGCGTTGTGAAGGATCTTCTCATGGATATTGAGACTGATATAAAAGGGAGGTACTACCCCTTCCTGAAACTTCCCCTCTATATTTGGACCAAACAGAAGGGCTAGTTGATTGTCATTTAGATTGACAATGTCACTATTTTCACCTAGATTTAATGCTTTCAAAATTTGGCCTTTATATACATCCTGAGTGGCTAGCTCGGAGAGTGGGACAGATATTTTAATTTTTTCAATCTCACTCTCCAGATTGAAGAGAGATTGACTCTTTGTAATGCTCAACTCTGTCTTGTTAGCCACTGCCTTAGTGGCAGGATCAATGTGCTGATTTTCACTATATATAGTGTTAGGAACTGTTTAATCAGGTGCACTAACTACAGTGCTAGTGTTACTAGTTGGTTGACTTTGTTTATCGGTATTTTGGTTGTCTTTCTCTTTGTTCTTCCCATAACTCTCAATTGTTGATTTATTACTTTCAGCAGTCACTTTAGAAGTTTTCTCAGGTCTTTTCTTGATGGTAATCTCAGAAGCTTTGTGTTTGGAAGAGTCTAAGCTCTTTTTTCTTCTAATTTCATATTATTCTCTGACCTTCATGATAGCATTTTCAAATATGAGCCTATAATCCTCATATTCTAATATTTCCTCATCCCAATATGAGGGTGAGGGCTGATCTTCTTTTGTGGAATAGTTATGGATTGATTTTTCTATTCCAAACATATTTATTGTGTTTCCCTCAGACTCTTCAATTATCCCCTCATCTTCATCAAGGAAATTCTCCTGAAATGGGGGTATGACTTGTTGATCTGATTCTCTTTGTCTGTTGGGAGTGGTATTGTTTCTTCTAAAGTTCTGGTTATGATTTTGGTTTCTGCTCTGATTACTGACTGAGACAACCATTCTTTCCATCATTTGTTGTAGCTTTTCCATGTTTTTGGCTAGATGGTCATACTTGGGATCAGATGTGGAAGCTACAGTGTCATCCCTATAAGTTACCCTTTTCTCAGCCCTCATTCTGGCTTTCTTCTCAATCAGGTTGACCTCAACACTCACTGCTCCCCTTTGCATATCTTCCAATGTGTTGTAATCTCTCTCCCTAAGCTAGTAGGCCATGTCAGCATCAAAGCCTTCTGGGTATTTCACTAAGGCCATACCTTGGGGAGGTTTCATATGTGGAGGAAGAGCATTGTAAACACTGTTGAACCTTGTAGAATAGTCATGGACACTGTCTCCTACATTTCTTTTAAGGTTCTTATATTCTGCTAAAATTTGGAGAGGGTTGGCCTTAACTTCCTATTTGTTTATGAAGGTCTGATATAAAGAGGGAAGATCATTGATACTACCAGGAGGTAGTTCTTTAAACCATTTCTTCACTTCCCATCCTAAACTCTGGGCAAAGATTCTCATTTTGACTGTCTCATCGTCTATTTCCATATAGTCAAAAGAATCTTCCATCCTATCTACATGGTGCTGAGCCATGGTAGACTCTTTGGTAGTGAAGTGTGGGATCTTTGATTGGTAATCATTTGGTAGAGGCCCTAAGGGTTGTGGTAACACCAGAGGTGGATACCAGGTTTCCATGATGATGTTCTGAGGAGCTATAGGATTAGCTTGAGCAGCTGGTATGTGGATGACAGGGACACTAGGACTGGCAGCACTCTGTTGAGCTGATTTAGGATGAAAAAGCCCCAAGTTCTGAATGAAATTAGTATCCAGAGGCATAGATGGAGGGGTATATCTATTCCTACTATGTTGACCACTGTGAGATGGTGAACCAGGGAGCTCAAGGTCTGGCTGCTCTAGGGCACCGAATGACCTAGATCTGGGTAAACCGTTTTGCAAATCTAAGTCAAAGAAAGGATTTGATAGAGCTGTAAAGTATTTTGGTGCAGAGTTAGCTCTATGGAGGTATCTAGAAATAGTTGGCTTCTTAGGTGTAGGAGACTTCCTAAGAATGCTCTCAGGGTTTTCAACTATTTCGGGTGGGTTTGAGTTAGGATAAACTCGTGTGTGAATGGTTCTTGAAGCCAAAATGTTGTCTTCAAATAAAGAAGCTTAAGCCTAACTGTTACTTCTATTATGGCTGATGTTGTAACGAAGGCTAGTCTCCTAGTGGAGTCTTGTGAAAACCAAGATAATCAGCAGGCCTTCCGATCACCAGTGGAGTCTTTTAATCATTAAGGAACTATGGAGTCGCTAGGTGGAAGGTTAAAATGTGTCAAGGAGGTGTATTTTCCACCACAGTGATTAACCACCAAACTAAGGCTACTATGGTCTTCTTTGAGTCTGTGAAGTGTTCAAAGGTGTGTCTTACTCAAAGCTCCCCAGTGGAGTTGCCATTATGTTGGGGTTCCCATGTTTTGTCAAGTTTGGCAATACCAAATGATGAGACAACATCAGAACCACTTTCAGACCTCAGGATCTAGCCCTCCTGGGTCCAGAGAGGGATCACTCTAAAATAGGCAAAGGTATGTGTCTTTGAAGCTCAATTTAAAGGTTTTAGGCTAGTTATAAAGTGCGAGGTTTATTTTTTTTTATTGTTTGTTTGGTTGTTGGGAATCAGGAAGGAAGAGTTCAGTATAAGACAAGGGTGAGAAAAGAGGAGTTTAGGCAAAGGAGGAATGATTTTAGAGAACACTCGAGACCATTGGGCATTGGAGTCAGGAAAGGTTTTACTTGCTATTAAATATGTAGGCTTTTAGTTGGGCTAGTCATCTAAAGCATTGGATCTTAAAGATGATAGTGTGGTATGAAAATGGTGAGAGAAAAGGTGAAAGGCAAGGAAACCTCCAAGGTGACCATTTAGGAATCAGGTCCAAGGATAGGACATGCCATTAGACACCTGTGATCCAACTCCTAAAGGTTAAACTCTTCAGACAAAGGGAACATTAAAGATCTAAACACAAAAGTGAAAACCTGAGATCATAGAAAGACTTTGAACTTTCAATGCTTCGGCATCCAGCTTAAGGGAACTTAGAAATGTTCAATTAATTGAAAGGACCCTAGTGAGGCAGAATCAGCGTTCTAAACTCCCAGTATCACAATTCGTTCAGTTAAACCCAACAAGAACATCTAAGAACAGGTTCATTAATTCATACATCAACTAGCAGTAAATATTAGCCACTACACTGGTTAAATTAACTTGAATCAGTACTTAGATAACACATATAGCAGAAAAAATCGAAGGTAGGGAGAGCAAAAACATAGGGTACCATGCGAGGGTAAATCCTATGCCAGATTTCTGATGCGTACCAGAAGAAATGAGGTGTAATGGATTACAAAGGAAAACAAATACAAAGATAGAAAAACATCACCGCTGCTTTAAATCAGGATCCAAGGAAATGTGCTTGTCATATTAAAGAGCAACACCAGTCATGTACAACATTTCCAACAGCTTGATATTCAGTCTAAAAACATCTTCCTCAACCTATCTTACAACTTTACACAGAGAACTATATCTCAAGATAAATAACTTGCAATTCACAGATATCCGATCAACAACCCTTACACTAAGTTTATTCATGAGTTTTATAGCTGAAAGAGAGGCTGGGGAGGTAGATGAAACACTAAATGAAACATTAAAATAGAGTAATAGAAGAGGGTCGAGGCCCATTCTGTTTTAATATCTGAGCATTAATCTTCGGTACTCTTTGGATGAAAGAGTGGTCTTTGACAGGCTAAAACTTACTCCAGGTATGTTCTTGACGTACTTTGGTTGTAAAACTCTGTAGTACTCTGTTGAATAAACAAAAAGGCAGATAAATGACTATGAGGCCTGCCATACTACATAACAAATGCTCTAGTAGCATCAGGACTGTTGTCAGGGTGGAAATCTTCTCAGGGACACAATGTAGAATAAAAACAGTATGGGTATTGTGTCCTTTCTCGGGAGGAAACTTCTGCTGATGTGAAACACTATCAATTTTGTTTTCTGTGCGTTAGGCCTCATTAGGCCCCTTGTGAAAATCATGAGGTCTTCAATATAGTACATTTTTCCCTGTAAACATTGAATCAGAGCTTAAAATATTTAATTACGGGCATTAAACTTTTTGATTATCCACTGATACTCTTTGCCGCTTCATGAATATCGTTGTCTATGAAATTTGAGTTTTAATGATGCTAGAGAGGTTTTAAAAGGATGAAAGCTGTACTTTTAATGAAATATTTCCCGTAGGAACCTTCCCAAACATTTCTGTTGCAATATCAGGCTCAGAAAATAACCTTCTCTGCGCTCTGTGTCACTATAACAGTGACTGTGAGCAATGGCGGTTCTCACCGCCTGTACCCTACAAAGCACACAAATAGGTTAAGAAAATCCATGCATGGGGGAGGATGGCTGTGGTGGAATGCTGTGATGATGGCAGCATAGCATGGCGAATGTTGTGGATGCAATGGAAAGTCGTGGAAAAATGCAGTGAAACAGTGAAAATTGATCTGACGAAAGTTGGGCGAAATGAAAAAATTGAATGTAAAACATCAAAAATTTAATGTTTGTGGAATGATATGATGGTTAATGCAAAACCCTAGGTTTGGGCCTTTGAATGAAATACACATAAAATGCATGGGAAAAATATGAAATGGGCTGATATGGTGGGACCCGGTCATGGGCGAGGGGTGATTCAATTAGGACCGTTAGATCTATGAGAGATCGACGGCTGCGATTGGATCGGAGGAGCCCAATTGGGGGACACATGGCAGAATGAGGGTGGATCCTGGCCGTTGGTTCTTGTGGATTCAATGGCCAGGATCACATTGGAGGGTTGCAATCAGGAGGGATGGAGGATGGCACAGTTTAAAATTTGCGATTGCGATCGGAGCAAGGATGCGAGGGTCGTCAGATTAAAAGTGAATCGACGGTGGACAAGGTCATCGGAGGTTTACAACAGAGTGTGATTAAGGCACGATGAAATAGACATGGGCCGTTAGATATTTTTAGATCTATGGCTAAGATCAATTCAAAGCCAATAGACTATAACACCATCGCATCGGAACTTTTTATCTTTCAATGGAAAAGCATGTCCCGCTCCGATTCTCCGATGCGATTAGTGCCTTATGTACTAGCGCTTGGTCTTAGCGCTCGGGCTTATGGAGGGGAAGTGGTTAGGGGCTGGCCAAAGGGGGCTTAACCTACATATGGTAAAATATGGGTTTTTAAGCCAAAAAATAGAGTTTTTAGGGCCGAACAAAGGTTTTGGTAGGGGAACAAAGGGGTTTTAAAACTAGCTGAAGGGATTTCATTCGGTTTAAAAGGATGAAACAGATGCTTTGGCAGACTTGGGGGGGATTTTTTGGGGTTAATGGGAAAATTTGAAAAGGGAAAAAAGGGTTAAAATGGGAACTTTTACAGAGATACAAAGGGCAAACCAAGGCCTTTCTGAGCATAAATTTTTCACAGACAGTGAGGATCTTTTCGAGGTAAAGGGCACCCCGAGGCTTCAAGGATGAGAGATTTTCATAGGAAATTTATCTCTTGAAGGCTCATGAAAACAATTTAGCCACCTATTCACTTGCCAAAAAATTCATAGGTGGCTAACAGATCCTGAAAACAATCTCTCTACATCAACAAGAAAACCAAGGCATGCATGAGCTCCAAGACATCAAATTGTTATCAAAAACTCCAAGAGACTATGTATAGCTTCAACATAAGTCATAAAAATACAACTAATACATTCGAGCCTCAGGCTCTATTTATGGAGCAGCTAAGGAGGTGGGAAGCCCTAAGAGGCTTCCAGAAACCCTAATCTAATCATAAATGCCATAAATGTGCTTAATGACCATGCAAGGCCTAAGACACATAGTTGATAAGAAAATAAACGAAAAACACCAAAACACAACTCCCCAATCAAATCAGGAGTGATTTTTCCAAGAAAATATTTAAAAACTCCTTTGCCATCAATCCGTGTGTTTTGTTGACTTTTTTGGAAAAAGGTTGCTCCTGTGTGTAACACCTTTTCAGCAGAAAATAGGGTCTGTTGTAGCTGAGTTTTGGACCCCTTCCCGGCATCGGATTTGTCCCTGTGATGGCTCGTTGGAAAGATTGATGAGACTAATTTCCAAAAATACTTGATTTGTGCTAAATTTATTCCATTTACCTGCTCAAAAATTAAATCTCCCAACACTTCTCTGTCCATAACACCTGCTCTGAAAAGGAGGCAAAAAGGTCAAATTTGAGGTGTTTTTTGACATTTCGAGGGGGCAAGAATGCTCCAATTGACCTGAAATTTTGTGGGTATACTATTGCTGATGTGAAAAATCCAAAAATATAAACTTCAACAGCTGAGGATGCCCCAATTTTGTGCGTAACACCTAGGATGCTGCGCTCCTAGGGGTCAAAATTTGGAAAAAGAAAAATGTTTCCGGATTTGCCTCAAAATTGGTGTGTAGACCCCTCAAGGGTTTTTAGATACCTGCTTAGAAGCATAAGCCAAGCTCTCGAGGTTTTCATGCACTTTGGTCCTTTTTAGCTCTTCTAGCTCCATGAGGCCTTGCTTATTTTGGCATTAGCAAGCATGCTTTTTCTTGCATAGTGTTTGACCATTTTCTTCTGTAAGGCAACGCCCCTCTTTACCTCTTTGAAATGTTTATGCTCCTCTTTATCATAGTATATGACCCTTTGTGCCCTCTCAAAGTCGTTTCCCATTCTTGAAGCTAGGCATCCTTTTCTAAGAGGAGCAACTTATTACTCATCCCTTGGTCCTCATTATCACTGTCTAGATCAACAAAAAGAGGCCATTGACAAGTCCTTTTGATCCTTTTTCTCCTTCTTACTTGTACCTTCTGCTCAACATTATCCATTTTTTCTTTACCCTTGTCCAATGTTTTGGCAATTTGAGAAGCGATGGCCCTTTGCCTTTTAGAGGCAGCAAACACATTTCTTTTCCCTTTGTGATATGTGCATGTGATAGGGGTAACAATGGAAGTTTCAAAGGCAGTGTTATCATCATTTTGACTTTTAATTTGCTTGATAGCTTCTGCACTTGCCTCACTCTAATTTTCTTTGTCATCCATGGACTGATTTTTGTCAAGATAGTCATGACTGTCATGACTCTTTCCTTGAATTTCTGGTGTACTTTGATGGCTGGCCTCTTCATCATGCTGCTCTTCCTCATCATCTAGCTGCTCTTGCTCATCATTTTTCCCACTACTTTCATATTTGTGGCTATTGCTGCTTTGTTCTTGGCCATCTCCCTCTTCTTCATTTTCTTCTTCATCATGTTCACTGCTTTCTCTGTGTTGCTCTTGACCATTAATGCTTTCTTCTTGGCCATCTCCCTCTTCTTCATTTTCTTCTTCATATTCATCATCCTCTCCCTTAATGCTTTCCTCATGACCATCACTGCTTTCTTTATTTTCATCAGCATCCTCTCCCTTAATGCTTTCCTCATGATCACCACTTCTTTCTTCATGATCATGGCTACTTTCTTCAGGGCCACCACTTCTTTCTTCATGGCCATCATTATTTGTTTCAGTTTCCTCCTGACTGTTGCCATCTATTTGCTCTTCACTAGGGCTACTGTCAGCCTCTTCACTTGGTATATTAGGAGAAGAACCAAGAGGTGAAATTCTTTGTGGAGAAGGCACACGGGGAGATCAAGGATGAGTGGAGGTATATGGTTGTGAAGTGGAAGGAAAGTTCTGTTGGATGAAGGTCGGGGTCTATAAACATATCATGTGAGATGAAGGTTTCCCAAGATATTCCTTGCTGCTCTAACTGATATAGAACAATCATTTTGATTAAGGAGTGGTGAAAAAGGCTCGGCATTTGGTGGTCATAGTTTTTCTTCTTGATAAGTGAGGGCATTTTGTCAATGCTCCGGAAAAGGTAGTATGGTAGATTCATCATCTTGACTTTAGTGAAGTGCATTAGCAACCTTATATGATATGAGCAGAGCCTGGAAAATCTCCATTCACAGGTGAAATACCTAATAATTTGCTTCATTAGTGCAGCATATCTTTCTAATAAGTGGGAGAAAGGGTAAAAAACCTTGCAATTTTGTTAGTAGATGGGTTTCAAGTAGGGCTCATAATAACTCAACTGCAAATTATTTTGTTTGAACCATATTTCATTAATGTTTGGTATACTAGTTTCTTTTGAAATAATCTCAGCTGAGAGCTCAAATTTCACCCCTGCTAGGTTAATTTGATGATTTTGTAATTTAAAGGAAAACAACCTAGTCAAGTTTGGATTACTGCCAACTTGTTTGATATTTTCACAAAATTGATAACACCCTACATCCTGAAAGCATGAAAGGATCATAGGAGAGGAGGTAACCTGGACTGTGTCTAAGGGTTCAAATCTATTTTCCCTCCCTCCTTTGTACTGAGGCTTAGTAGGTGTTTGAACCTTATCATTGTTGGTGTGGCTCTCTACTTCAGACATGGTGGTTGATTCTCTTAGCACAGAAAGGTGCTTTTAAAAAAATTTTGAGAGATTTTGGGTTAAAAAGGTTGTAATGAGTGAAAAAGAGGGCAAAGCTGAGAAAATGAAGACAAGATGGAAATCTCCAAAGGTGTATTTAGTGTTTTTAGAGGTTGGATTGATGCCACTCACCCTCCTCTAGTATATATAACAATTTCTTCTTTCCAATCCTAAACAAAGGATTTTTTAGAAATAGATTGTAATGCAGCTTAGGATTTGGTTCATTTGAGACCTTAAATATGATTTTTATTAGAAAAATGGAGGTTTAGGAGGCAAAAAATCACCAACCTTGCTCTTTTCCTTTGCTGAGGCCTTGAGGGTGAAGAAAATTTGAAATTTTACTCCCTTTAGCAATTTCAGGGAAACTCTGCCTGTGCGTAGCAGCCAGAAGCGTAACACCTGAGTTGGGCGCTGTGCGTAACACCCAGGAGCATAAAAACTGAGTTTGGGCACTATGTGTAACACCTGAGTTGGGCGTTGTGTGTAACACCTAAGTTGGGCGCTGTGCGTTACAATGCAGGTGCGTAATACCTGAGTCTGGGCGTTGTCGGGCTCTGTGTGTTACACTATGCCAGGTGCGTAACAGTGGATGCTGGGTGTGTAACACAGTATTAAATAACACTGCAACCACCCCTCCTAGGCGTAACACTACAAGCCATGTGCGGAACAGTGACCCAGGAGCATAACACCTGCAAACTTCCCCAATTCGCTCGGAAAATGATAAAATCTTCTCTCAACGGCTCTTTGTGGTTTGGAGATGACAAATGGTGCGGGGTAAGTATGCTCAAGGCCTTTATAACCATTTTGAAAAATAATTTAGAAGTCAAAACCCCCTTTGATAATGTTTTTGTTTATTTACCTTTTCTCACAGTGCCTTTTTTATTGTTCGGTGTTGCAGGTGGCTTGTTTGATTGACAAAGTTGCTTTTCTCTATTTTGCTAGGGGCCTCTCAAGGTTCTCTTTAATCTTTCCAATCTACCTGAAGACATCAAGACTACTCCTATCCACCCTTTTTGAAAGAAAAGGAACTTGTCTTTGGATTTTTTATCATTTTATACAAACATCAAACCTATCCCTTTTTGCCATTTCTCCCTTTTAAACCGATATCCTTTGTATGCCCTCTATTGTTTAAGAAGGAGGCCTTGTCATATTTATTTGACTTATCTTGCCAATCTGTACAAAATCTTAGGTTTTTAGGGCTTTTCAGAAAAAACGAGTGTTGCTTTCTAAGTTTCTCTATAGCCTCTCAGGACTTATTTATTATTTTGCAACAATCTTCAATGTGCACTTGATGGAGTTGAGGTGGTTTTTTCCCCTGTGGCCTTTGTGATGGTTTCTCACCTATCACCAGTGTTTTGTTCAATAACCATAAAAAACCCTGTTTCTCCTTTAAACACAGGACTGCTACCTTTTTCTTGCTTGTGGATGTCTCCTAGTGAGGATTTCATCCTATTACTTTACCTCTCCTTTTGCTGATGGCAACCTTGATCATTTGTTTTCAAAAATATGAACAAGGGAAATTTTCCCTTGTAATATTTGTGTTCTAAGCTAAAGATTATTTTCTTGAATGACTGTTAACCAATCTTGGGCCAAATTTCTTGATTTTATTTCTCTTTGAATACAATTTCTTCATACATGAAAGCATAGTTTGCAGGGCACCAAATCCATCCTATGACTGAGTGAGACCTTAGGTGACCTAATGGGGATTTCTTGGATTTGGACTTTGGACTGAGATATAGATTTAGGGTTCACAAGTGTAAGATAGGATCTGTGCTAAGCTTAGTGTATTCGAAGACCTAAGGTCCAACATCCTTGACTACCCAAAGGGCCTTCAAAGACAATCAGTGTTTGAGAGTTTTTTTAAAAGGAGGTACACAAAGCTTTTTTATTGGTGGTTTTTAGGTGGTAGTGTGAAATGTTGTAGGAACACAAAATAGAGGATTTTAGAGAAGGTAACAAGTTAGAGTTAAAATGAATGGCTTGAGCCCATGATGGGCCTTCTAGGAGTGGTGGGCTAGTTATGTCTAGATAGGATGATAAAATAGTGAAAATTTTATCTTAGGATAATGAAGGCAGTGAGATTTCTAGAACTCACCATGTTTATGAACTTTGTTTCTAGAAATCTAGGACCAATACTTAGTCATCTTTAGATAATGAAATTTATGGATGAGTAACATGGCAGTCTTGATTCTCTAAACTATTGACATATAATTGAAAGCATGGTTTAAGTTAGGATTGGGCAGTCTAACTTACCATGGTTGTGGCATTGGAACAAGCTGCACACAAACATTATTTTGCATAAACAGTAACTTAGAAAGATAGGGCTATGATCTATCATTTGTAATGAATCCTCATCTTTCTCTTTGGTTCTGTTTTGAGCATGTGGAACCAGTATCTTTTATTCCCTTATCTATTTTTCCTGATAAGTCAAGCTTGAATAAATTTGACAATCATTGTATTTACTAACTTATCAACATGAATTTAAAGCATATTCAACCATGGTTAGGCTATATGACTGAACAAGATATTCTTTTTTGAAAAAGTAGTGGCATTTAGGCTTGCTCACTTTTAGCAGTACTATTTTTTAGGTATGGGGTTGTACCTCTTTTCAAATCTGCCCTCTTTTCCTTCTCCTATTTTTTGATTTTTTTTTTATTATCTCTTCTCATGTAATGTTATATATAATGAATGAAAAAATTATAGGCTAAGGGCTTTTATAGTAGTGGTATTTGAGTATCTTGTCCTCAAAAGGACCTCCTAACATTCTTTGTCCATACATCTTTTGTAAACAAAAATCATAGTTACCTCCACTTAAAAACGTGGTACAAGGAATTTTCCAAAAAATTTCAAACAATCCATGCTCCCCTTGATTTTTCTTCTTTAAGTCTTGCTTCCCAAAAATTTTTCTGTCAAATGTCCTCCTTAGGTAGAAAAGGTATTCTTCATCAGCTTCAAAACAAATGATGATGTTATCAATGCATATCATAGTGAAGAAGTTGAAAACAGGGGCTATGACTCTTTGGAAGGTGTCTTCAGCACTCATTAGCCCAGGTAGCATTTGGTCAAACATGTAGTTGTTCCAAGGAACTTTGAAAATGTCTTTATGCTGATTGATCTGAAGTGGTATCATCTGATGGTAACCTGAAACACTATCATGTAATGAAATTTTGTTAGAAACTCCTACCCTTGGCATAGGATGATTTATCTTGGGAAAAGGGTATTTGTATTTCATGGGAATTTTACCTAGGTACCTAAATTTTATACACAACCTGCATCCTTTGGCTTTCTTAATCTTTTTGGGCCTTCCTAGGGTTCCTACATTATACTCCTCTATAGATCCATTAGATACTTCTTTAGATTTAATAGCAACATTTGTGAGAGTCAAAAATTCTTTTGAAGGGACAAAACTCTTTGATGATGAAGTATCTATGTAAGGCAAAAACATAAGACTATTTTGATCCAGATTTCCAAAGATTTTTGTTCTATGAGGGCATTTTAGTACTTCTGGATTGGTAGAAGGGAACAAATGTATTTTTGAGGTTTGTCCTTCTTTTGACCAACCTAATTCATATACTAAACTAATTTTTGGTTCTAAAATTTCATTTTTAGTTTGCAGAAAATCAATTTTAGTTTTATCATCATGTGGTTTTTCAGGGCTGCTGTAGTTTTGTGAGGGTTGGGGAGGGTTTTTCTTATTTTCCCACTTATTCATGAATGTCTGGTACAGAGAAGGGAGATCATGTATGCTGTTAGAAGTTAAGATTTTAAACCATTTTTTGGCTTCTCCTCCTAAGCTTTGGGCAAAGATCCTCATTTCTATGGTTTCTTCTTCAAATTCCATGAGATCAAAGGCATCAAGAATCTTGTCTAAATGATGTTGGGCAGTAGTAGATTTAGTTCCAGTGAAGTGGGGAATTATGGATTGATAATCATTTGGTAAAGGAACCAAAAGTTGTGGTAATACTAAGGGAGCATACGATGCTGCCATGATGGGAGTAAATGGAAGATTTACAAGAGGTGGGTTTGTGAGAGGGAATGTGGGATGGGAGTGTTTTAAACACTGGATGTGTGGATGGGTGTGGTGGAAGTACTTGGACCAGAAAATTGATTATGAGAATATTTTTTATGGAAGGAGCTAAAGTGATGGAGAAGCTGAAAATAAGGAGGAGTGGAAGGAGAGGCTTCTCTGCTAGAACTCTGCTACAAATATATCGGCTCAAAGTCATTCTGGTCAATATCACTATGTGACTTGGTTCTAAATAGGTTCTTTGAATAGCACAAGTCAAATGGCAGATCTTTCAAGACTATAAGGTGTTCAGGGACAGATCTTGTTCTTTGGATAGTCCTATCAGTAGTTAAATTTCCAGCTCTAGAATTTTGCCACAAAATCTTCTCTGGATCATCAACTATAGTAGGGGGATTAGGGTATGGATGAGATCTGGTATTGATCCTTTGTGAAGCCAGATTTCAAATTCAAAATCTAGAGAAGCTGAAAGTTTAGGATACTTTTTTAGAAGGTTGACCTCTCTTAGTGTTTAGGAAACTTACAATATGGGACTAGGCTTTTGAAATTCTTAGGGCTGGTTCGACACAATCCTAAGGAAGTCTAATGAGTACTATTGAAGTAATATGCCTAATGGAGGCTAGTGGAGTCGTCAGTTGGATATTTTTTACTATTTTAGGGATGTATTATTTATGGTCCACTGCCAATAATTGAAAAAAACCAATCTAGGAATTTTTTTGGGGTTTTTCTAAGTTCTTTTTGTAGCCCTAATGTTTGTATGAGTGTCCTATACCTAGATCATCATTTAGCTAAGATGGTGTAACAACTAGATTCTACTCATTGGCTATCAGTTGGAGTTTCCTATGTTTTGAAAAGGATTTCTGAAGTTCAAAGGAATACTTAGATTGTCACTAAATCAGAATGTCCCACCGTGATCGCCATTATGTTGTAATGGTGATAAGGTGGCAATATATTAGTGGATTTAAAATGTTTGAGATTGTAACTTACTCAAAAAGGTCCCACCGTTATCACCATTATGTTGTGATCCCATGATTTAGCATATTGGTAGACAAAATGGACAGGGAAATATTAGGCCAATCTTTGGATTCCTAGGACCTATCCTTCCTAGACTCATAGAGGGCTCTCTCTATTTGTTTGCAAAGGATATCAACTTGTTTGCTTTGGATGGTTGATTTTAGGCTAGTTATTAAGTAAAGGGTTTTTTTTATTGTTTTGGTTTGGTATGACGATCAAGCAGCATAGATAGAATGAGGAAATATCTAAGTCATTGGGAAACAGATTCTATGAAAGTAATGATAAGTTAATCAATGGATCGGGGAGCATCATAGGGAAAATCTAACTTGGTCAGTGGATCTTCAAGGTTTTTAGGGGTAATGAGATGGACATCTATGGTAAGAATGAAAAGTAGGACAAAGGGAAATTAAGAATCCTTTATCATATGTACCTTTCAACAGAGGGACTTAAATATCATAAGCATGAAGAGGTAGTCAATAGACAGGGCAAACCATAAATTCTTTGATTCAACTAAAGAAGATAATTATTCAAGACAAACATTTCCAATGAAATATAGAAGGCGAGAAACTCATTTAACTTCTAGGGATTTCACCTTCAAGGACATAAAACATTCAAGACACACATATAACTGTAATAAAAGAAGAGGGAATTCCTAAAAATCCTTGATTATAGCTATGAAGATCTCTAAAACAATTACTTAAGCAAGTACAAAGGGTATGATCGAAACAAAACCTCTTTGACAAAATTTAACTAATGGTACTTTAGAGAGAGACTTCAAAAACAGTGTTTTAGTGATAGCAAGTAAGCGGGGCTAGCCATAAATCATTCTTGATACCAATTGTATTAAACTATTCATGAAATAAACAAGCTTAGGGGGTCTAAAGAGAAATAAATAATTCTCTAAAATTTCCTAGCATAAGAAAACATTAAGGCAGTGAAGAACAAATAGAACTAAGGTGCTTTCAAAAGACATTTCTTAGCCTAAATATTTTTCTCTACTACAACATAGAAAGATGGAAACATAATCAAACGAGAAATAACAATAACATATTAGAAGCACTTCACCAACAAACAACCTTAGGGATCCATTGATCTAGCATCCTCCATTAACAAACAAATCAGGGCATCCACAAGTTCCAAGACATCAATTTCTTTTCAATTTCCAAGAGACTATGTATTACTCCAAAGAGTCATCAAATGCCAACAAGATAATAAGTTTAGATGTAGTATTTATCTTCAAATGAGGAGGTGAAGCTAAGCTAGGGTTTGAGTGTCATTTATTACAAATTTAATGAATTCCTAGCCTTGAAGACCATGCAAGGTTCAAGGCATGAATATCTGCAGATATTTCTCTGTTTAATAACTCCTATCTTAACTCCTAAGGAAAACTAGGTGAAATTTTTTACTTTAAGGCCTATTCATAACTTTCACAATAACTATTTGGTAGATATAAATATCTCTGACTCAGTTTAATAACTACCTAATGATTTATTGAAGGAAACAAAGCACTAGGTGGAAAAAACTATCTTTTGAGAAGAGTAACTGCCATAAGCTGAGTCATTCGAATTTTCCTTGGGTTAATCTACCCTTTGTTTTATCTTTAATCTCTATTATTAGGCTTTTAAACTCTGTCTTTACACTTTGACTGTCTATCTTTATGATATTTTCTTTGATCTATTTGATATTTCTGTTTTGTTCCTTTAATATTTTTTATTTATTCTATTGATCCTTTTGCCTTTATCCTTTCATCTTTCACCTTTCTCTGTCTGCCTTTTATTTCTTTTACTTCTGCTTTGACTAGCTAACCCTTTTGTTTTGGCTTTTGATTAGGATTATCCCTTTAATCCTTATGATTTCTTCCTTTCACTCTGTCTTTGACTGTTTCAGTTGTCTGTGTGAAAGGGAGGCTTTCTTTGTGGTTAGAGGGTTCGTTTGATCCAACGATGATCATGTTTCATCGATGCAAATATTGGCACAGACCCTTCGGCCATTATTGATCCTCTATGAGCTCCTAGATCGTCATCCAGGGGCATCTCTTTGATCAATTTTGGCCCTGCATAATATATTCATTTATGTCTACCATTAAAACCTGCAAAAACATAAGAAGTTAGTTTAAAAAGCCTATAGGAGGGTTTTACTGCGCTTGTCAGGGTTTTGAACTATCGAAGGGTGTTTGAAAAGAAGGAGAGGGTGCAGGGGGAAAGGTTCCAGAGGTGGAACTAGGAGGATTTTGAACGGGAGCGGGAAAATTTTGAAAAATGGCATGGAGGGAGGTGGTTTTTGAAAACCAGAAATGGTTTTCTCACATAGAGGATAGGTGTTAAGAAGTTTTTGATGGAGGGCATGTGATACGTCTTCAGATGAGACACGTGGCGGGGAATAACCGCTGATTTCGTGTGGGTCACGAAATGCTAACCACATCTCAATTTTATTTGTGATATAAGATGTGGGCCGTTGGATCTCGGGATGGAAGACCAACAGTTGACGTGCATCAGGGAGGCAATGGATAGTTGATCGGGGCGACGAAGTGGAAGAAATGTGGTGGGTTGTGATTGGACAGTGAGGTTAAATGGAGGATGGGGCCTGGGACCTTTAAACATTAACGAAAATGCATTAAGTTGTAAGATTAATTGAAAGGCGTCAGGTGTAATGAGAGGTGGGGCCCGCTTTTGGTGTTTCAAAGGTTAAGGTGTGGGGGGGGGGGGGGGGGGCGGTATTTTATAATTTTATGGGGGTTTAATAAAATAAAAGGGTGGAGGCTTAGTTTATGAAGGGAAAGGGCTTAAGAATAGTGGAGGTCGTAGTATTATGAGGGTAAAAAGGGGTTGGGGCTAAGAAGGAAAGGGGCTTAAGGCCTATTTCATCAAAAGGCGGGTTTTATACATAAAACAGAGTTTTATAATAAATTTAAAGGACCTGATAGGCTTTAAAACTTAGTGTTAAACAATGTAAAAGGAATATTTTACATTTTTTAATGTTTTTAGAGAAAAAATGATGAATTGGGGGTATTTTATGAGGGTTTCTAGGAAAGGAGAAAATGGGTTTTTCAGAGGAAAAAGGAAATGAATGAGGGTGAGGGTGGGGATAGTGAAATTTGTAGAAATTTTCTGAATAATGATTAATTATCCACCGAGACTATCCTGGTCACATACTATTTGAACTTCATACACAACACATAATCTCTTCCACTCAACTCAACTCAGATCATCAAACATGCGGAAATAAAATCAAGTGATAACACATCAAATCATCATACACATTAACACAGTATGTATGGGGAAAGCTTATAGCTGAAAACCCTGCAGCTATTGTGTATATTATAATGGAGAAATCAAGTAACAAACTCAGTACAATACTCCTCACAAGTACTCGGTACTTTCTCATACAGTTACTCACAATCTAGCTCAGTTTTGAACAGGTTACTGGTTCAAAACTCACCACCAATTGCCTTGCCTCTATTTCGTGTTTCAATGCTATGGGATGGCCTCTTTATATAGATAAACAACCATCCTGAACTACGCAATCCTCATGGGCTTGCTCCACCTATCCGTGTGTTGCAAATAGCAACAGTATAGTCACAACTGATAGCTAACTCCACCCTTTCATCTACCTCTTTCACTGGTCTCCACTGAACTGATCATGCACTGTATTGAACTGATGTGTTCTTGAGTTGAATAATGAGTTACTAATTAATGAATTAAATAATATTTAATTCACTCTACTCATAACTAATTGATTAGCTATTTAAACTAATCTCAATCAGTTCAACTAAAATAAACAGAACACAACTCCACTATCTGTCTCATTAACTCCTCCAAACTTCTGCCACTGAAGTCCAACTGAAGTCAACCATGCATGATGCCATCAAACCCTTGGGAATAGCGTAATTCCTCTGTCAGATGCATGAGCCACTTTTGTAGCTCGAACTGAAGTGCTCCAAGAGAATAAACTGTTGTTTATAGTCTAAATATTATTAAGGGTAAATAATATTTGACTTCCCTGTTTTAAGGAGAGGTAGTCTAAAAATAGACTTCAACCTCTTTGACCTCAAAAATAGAGTCTCATCTATTTTTACCAACATGACACATACTTCAAGAATCTCAAACTGGAATCCTCGAACCATGCTCCATATGTCTAAAAATAGACATAGTCTAAAAATAGATTTTGCGCCAGAATTTGCCTGCGGGCCCACTTAGTGAAGGCGACTTCATTTCACTAAGCTCCATCATCTTGCTGCATTTTCAACAAAATTAGGTTAACAGGCCCAATAATGAAGTTATTTTTGGAGCAGTGAGGTGAAACTTTTTTAGAAGGCAAAGAGGGGGAAATTTAGTGAAACAATTTGACTTAGGATAATGAAGGCAGTGAGATTTCTAGAACTCATAATATTTCTCAAATTTTGTTTTTAGAAATCTAGGACCATTACTTAGTCATCTTTTGATATCATAAAAAATTATTGATGACTAACAAGGTAATCCTTCAATATATCACTTTGTCAATTATGCATTAGTATAAACATGTATGCAATGTCTTTGTGAAATATACATCTAATCTGATTGTCTGCCTTGGGCACCGGGTAGACTTGAGAGGGATTTACTTAAGCTACCACCCATTCATTTTACCCTTAAGAAGAAGGATACATGGACCTCATTTTATGCGCCATCTCCCATGTAGCTTCATCGAGCCCAAAGTGCTTCCATTGCACTTTAACCTACTTGATTTCTCGATTTCAGAGAATGAGCTTCTTTCTCTGTAAAATGCACTAAGGTTTAGGTGGGAATTATCCTTTTGGCTCCACCTACAATACAGACTAGTCAATCACATGATCAAAATTTTTAACATACTTCTTAAGCAATGACACATAGAAATCATCATGAAATTTCATTGTTGGAGGCAGTGAAATTCAATAGGCTACTAGCCCAATCCTCTCAAGAATCTTGAAAGGTCCACAAAATTGAGGTGCTGGCTTGGAACATGAGCCAATCCACAAGGAGATTTTCTTGGGCTTGAAGTTCAAGTACACATATTCCCAAACTAAATCTCCTTAAACAACCTATTTCAATCTACATAACTCTTCTGCCTATCTCGTGATGCTTTCAAATTCTTCTTGATTACCTGCATATCTTGTTCCATCTCTGCCAACATATCTAACCTAATAAATACTTTGTTAAATGGATCATTCCAACTAATGCGAGTATTGCAACTTTGCCTATAAAATGCCTCAAACAAACTTAGCCTCAAATATTCTTGATACCAATTATTGTAAGCAAACTCTACCAGTGGAAGATACTCTTCCCACTCTCGTTGTTGATGCATCACATACATCCTCAACATGTCCTCCAACATATTGTTAACCATATTTGTTTTTCCAACTTTCTGTAGATGATAAGTTGTACTGAAATCCAACTCTACCCATAGGATCATGCTCATCCCATCTTCTGAAATTCTACACTTCAACTCCAAGGGTTTAATTTAGCTTATCAATGGTGAACTGGGATATCTCTTCATCTCCTCCTTGGTTAGATCAAGGGTCCTTTGCGATGTGATATGTTGCTGCTTCAAATTAGCATTTTTTTCTAACCCTTGGCTATGCATTGGCCTTGATGGCATGTCCCCATAAGTTTCAATAAGATCTACTAAAACAATATGTGATGAAAGTGTATGCATACCTTGGATCAACTGATGTGTAGGAACCTCTTGCAAGAACACAAGAGTTCCTCCAACCGGGACAATGGTGTCTCCAATTGCTGGTAAGAGTGATGGCTGCTCTTCTCCAAGTGTACTAGCACAAGAATCTACCTCCTCTTCCTCATGCATTTCCTGAATCATGCATGGGAATCTATCTGTCAAGAGCTCAAAACTATCTTGCAAAGTTGCAAGTGTCTCTTCTCCGGATGCAAGTACTTCTGCAGCTTGTGGTGAATGTAGTGACCCCTTTTCTAGAGTGAGAAGAATGAAATCCTCCTTTGTTTCCTTAGTAAATGTCTCTTTGTGACACATCTCTAGTTTTCTCACATCAAACTTCCTTCTCAACTTGTGAAAGAAATCTAAATATTTAGTCACCTTTGCATGCTCCATGTGACCAAACCACCAATCATTGGCTTCATCAGAGAGATGAAGTGTTGCAATCTGAATAGCCTCTCCTTCAGCTACATGATGTAGCCTAAAAAATGTATCTAACTATTTCCTCCAAGCCTTAACAATACTCAGGGAAGATCCATGAAATTTAGGCAAATAGAATCTATTGTGCCTCTTTCTTCTATTGCTGCTATAGGATTCTTTCTTCTTTGATTTTTAAGAATTGTTGGAGAGTTAGTTCTCCTTGAAAGCTCAAGATTGTGCTTTGTACTCTTCAATATATAGACTAAGAGTCTCATGAGTCTCAGATTATTTTCTTTCTTCATGAATATACCATTCACCTTCTTCAAAGAAATTGGGCATAATAGATCTAGGAGGAGATTTATGATTCTTTGATTTTCTTTTTTGCTGATAGGAAGTTCTTGGACCTTCTTCATCAAATATTCTTCTTGGATCCTCCTTTTTCCTTTCCCTCTTCATTTGATTGACCTATTTGGAGAGATCTTGCATGGATCTAAAGAGAGGAGTGGCAAAACTACAATCCTCCTTCATGATAGATCTCATCTATCTGCTTCTTCTCTTGATGCAAAAGATGAAGTCTCCACAAGTTGATCCAAAGGTCATGCTCTGATACCACTATAATATCCCAAAAGGGAGAATGCAGCAATACTGAAACACAATATAAGAACTGCAGCAAAGTAAACAATAAATATAAATACACGTCAGAATGCACAGAAATAGCTGAGCCATTTTATTATATGGGAGGTGAAAAAGCAAGTAAAACAGTGCTCAAAATATGAGACACTCAAGCCAAGGGGATGGCCTAGAATGAACCTGCAATGATCCCACAAGAGGGACTAGATAACTGATGAACTGCTGGAAGGTAAACTACGTTGTCCCTGCTACAAATTTTGGGACTGCAACTGCCAAAAAGATAGAAATTCATATCTCGAAAGAATGGGAGCTCTGATGATGCTGAAAACAGAGATCCAGGCTCTATGATGGATACCTAAGATAACTGAGGAGGGGTTTCTCAGATCTATCAATCTAAGAAAACCACCCTCTTAGGTCTTCACATATATACTGCTAGGTATGCAAATCTGCTGTGTAATTTGATGATATGATGGCTAAAATGATGTGCAATCAGATCTATGCAAGAAGGGTTGATCCCTTCACTACATCCTTGGGCTAAAAGCTCAAGATCTAACTCCTCCAATATCATCCATTGAATGTAGTTGTTGGATGAACAACAGCTTTAGAAAATTGTTCTGTAAGAGAGGGAGGCTCAATAGCCTACTGCTAGATGTGTCAAATCAGCTCCTGAGTGATGGAAACAATAGATCCAATGTGAGGCGATGATCCCTCATAGGATTTCCAGCTGAAATACTAGAAACTTTTTTCCTCCATTAGATCTACAAAACTAGACTGCACAATCCATGAAGGGACTGCTACTGCATGGAGATAAAACCCAATGGCCTGAATTTTGGATATAGATCTGCTGCTCCTAGAAGACTGAATGTGAAGAAAAAATTGGTAGGATGAATCCTCCATCGGTTTCCTAGCTGAATGCTAGAAACAACCTCCTGAAGATGGCACCAATGCCTGATAAGGAATGTAATACAACCCTCTTCCTTAGAGATCACTCAAGGGAAGAGGTGGGATTCCCACCCAGGAAAACCCTGTGCTAAACAACATTGCAAACTTAGCTACACATCTCAAGAATGCATAGAGATGTCCTAAGAAAAATCTAGATCTAAACAGATCAAGAAATGAATAATTCAAATCATGCCTTCCATTATGCCTTCACCTTCATTATATAGATGAGCCTTCCATAGCCTAGGCCCACTACAAAACTACAATGTACATGTGGACATAAGTCTCCATGTTTTATTGTGTTGTTTCTCCATGTCGTCCATCATGTTCACATGGGGTGATCACCCTCTCCATCATGTGTGCATTAAATGCATCACTTCCTCCACTATCTTATCATAAGTGCTTTAAGACATTATTTGAATGCACTATGACCTCAGTTGACCTCTTCAAATATCCTCATGATTTTACATTTAAGATCCATGACCTTGTTTGACTCTTTCATCCTCCATGACCTATCTCATAAATGAGGCATGACCTCCATTTATTTATCATTAATGGAGCTACTCCACTACTCCATGTTTCAGATATAGATCTAGAATATCCATATACACACATTAAAAGTGGATTTTATTCATTTTTGAGGTTTGTGGGTCCCTTCACCCTTTTATTTACTTAATTTATTAAGAAAATCAAGAACTCTAATATTCCAAATATCATGTGAAAATATGGGAATATTACACCCCCCCCCCCCCATTTTATCTTTATCTATGCATTCCATACAAGAAAGGAGTACATTATTTTATAGACTTATATTACATTCGTATTTTCAAAGAGCGGGATCATTATCATAATATTCCAATTTTAAGGTAATCCTAATCGATATTCTACAAAAATATATTGTAACAAATTGTCTTAATTGAAACATAGTCATAACATCTTTCCAAATTACAATGGTTTATCATTTGGAAATGTAAATTTTTCCAACTAAGCTGGATGTGTTGTCCATGAGTGTCTCACTTCAACAATAAAATTAACTTTGACCATGTTTCTTCCCACATTGGTCATCATTATTAATCATAGAAGAACATACTATCCAAAATAGGCTTGGTGTTGTACCAACAGTGTCAGCGGAGTCTTCATTTCATCCTTAGCGCATTAAAACTAGGGAGATATCATCTTGTAATAGCATCTCAACAAGCCATACCACAAAAAACAACCCTTGATCAATTCATTATTAAAATAGCCTAAAGAAGTTAGATTTTGTATCAAATTACAAGAAAAAATGGATAATAGAAGTGACATGAAAAAGGGAACATGTTTTGGTCAATAATGACTAATGAACTAACAAAAAATGGAATTTTAGAGTCAAATGATAGGAAAATATAGGGCAAATAAGTACAAAGAGAATTCCAATTATGTGTCGTAACATTTCCCCTCATCTTAAAAATATGTTGTAATATTCCACTTTTAGCATGCAACTAAATGGAATATTAATTTTTGTTGTTTGCACTTAGGAGATGAATAAATGGGTAAGGAGGCCCATACATTTCAGAAATAGGAATAAAATCCCTCTTATTATGAAAGGGGATCATCTGTGGAGTTGGATTTCACACCCTCGTGTGTGAAAGAGGACATTTGCATGAATACAAGGTCAAGTTTGACCAAGTCAAACAGCACAGTGATAGGAGGTGGATATCATCTTGTGGGACAGCACAGTTTCCTTGATGGAGGAAACCCTAGTGAGTGGGACCCATGGAGAGGGAGCTTTCATTTGTTTAAAATGAGGTCAAGGCAACCATTGTAATTCATGCTTATGATTATTGATTTTCATGTCTGTTTAGACTTGTAGAAACTTCTTGTTGTTTAGCAGAGTTGCAGTGTTGTTTCACACGAGGAATTCTTGTTTAGGATTCCTTCTCCTTATTAAGAGGCCTCTTAAGGGATTGCAATTCATTTCTCCACATCTAGGCTCAAGGCCAAGCCAACTCCTTCAGCTATAGTGTTATTTTTGCTGAAGTATAACGTTGTGTTGTAGGCTGTTGCAGTGGAGGTTCCACAACACCATTCCTTGACTTATTTTTCAAAGGAGGGAGCCTTCTTTCCTTTGGGAGATAAGTAAGGAAGGATTTAGAGTATATTTCAGATCTTGGCACTTTTCCAACACTTTCTATTCCACCTACAGCGTAGTTTCCCTCAATGATTGCATTATTTTCGGTATGCATCTGCAGTGAGGGTTTGCAGTGTTGATTGGAGGGTGAGATCTTCAGTGTTAGGATCAGCCTTTCAATTGGAAGAACCATTGGAGGAGGTCTTTTATCTGATGCAGCATCTTCGGCCTTCTCTATTCATTTCTATTTTTTGAGTTGCAGCTGCTACCCTGCAACTCTGGCATTTTTCCATTTTGTAGATTTCAGCCAATCCTTCTAAGGATTGTTGTATTATTGTTTTCTGGGGTTGAGAGCTTTCTCCCGCTCATTTCTTGAGCCATATATTGTCATATATTTCTATTATTATTTATTATGTTGCAGTGTTTCCAATAAATTGCGTTCTTTTAGCCTGCATAAATTCCTGTGTAGCAATGTTCATCTATTTTAATGTACATGTTCCATTAAGGCTGCATTACCTTGTTTGAGTGTCTCTTTCCTCAAGGATTTGTATATAATTTCTGCTATAATATCCATTTGATGGCTATTCATATCTTCATGTATTCTGGCTCATGAAAATAACGTTTTTAATCCATTTTATGTTCATACATTGTTGCAGTCCCTTCATTGGGAACTTTTTCAAGACAACTAGGTTTGGGAGACCTTTTTAACCCACCTAAAATGATTTATTTTGAACCTCCTCTTGGATTTAGGACTTAGATACATTGGTCTAAGGGACCCAGGTCTTTGTTTGAAATCCTGTAGTAGCCATTCCTGAAAAATGTGTTTTTCAATCATGCCTTACTGAGCAATCCCTTTTTAGGATATTACAGTGGTATCAAAGTAGCTTTCTTGGCTCAGCCTATGAGTTTCAAAGAAGATAGAAGAATATCAGAATGATGAATAATATGAGATTACTCTCATCATTTTTCAGAAATAAGAATAGCCTCTCCAAAGAGGAGGAGCAAAAAGAAGAGGAAGGACCATGCACTTCCTATTCTCATGAAGAAGAAGAAAACAAGCATGAAAGATACTTGGATAATTAGATTCTAAGTGATTACCTTGTTGAGTACAAATCTCAACCTAGAGCCTTGAAGGAGACTCTAGCTTTTCCATAATTCATCCATTTGAAGGAAGAGAAGAGACCATGCAGCAAAAGAGAAATCAAAGGCAATAGATTTTTGTTATCTACATTTGATGGGTCATCTATAGCAAGAGCTTGGGTTAGGAAGCTGGAAGCATTTTTCCTACTACATCCTGTAGTGGAGAAAGAGGTTGTTGAGATCTCAGCACTACACCTAGAAGGTGAAGCCCACATTTTTTGGTTCAGCCATTTGAGCCATGCAAGAGTGTCTACTCTTGCTAAGTTTTCTCAAAAGTTGACCAAAAGGTTTGACAGTAGGAGATTTGAAAAGGAGTCCTCACCCCCACTTGAGGAGTCTTATACTAACACTTTCACACTCGTGGAGGAACAGCCACATACATCAGCATTTGGGATAGCCAACACATTGGAGGAAGGAACTCTTGCAGCCCTATAAGAGATTCCCAAATCTCATCAAGGTATGAAAAGATTTCCACTATCTATTATTACAGAAAATCCTTTTGAAAGTTGTGGAAATTTGATTTTGCATGGCCAAGGGTCAAATCACATTGCTAATCTAGAGCAGCAGGATTTCACTGCACTGTAAAAACTTGAATGGTCCAACAAAGAGGTGAACCATCATCCTCATGCACCTTTGTTGAGTTGCACACAACCCTTGAGGTTTGAGTGTGAACTTTTGGAGGATGAAACAAACCATGACACTCCTATGAAGAACCATGAAACCATCCTTAAGTTGGAGTATGAGACAACCACTACATCCTTGGAGAGATTAACAACACTGTCAAAAAATGGTGGGGAGGAGATGTTATCTTCATCACATTTTTATCATTGTGGATTCAACATAGTCATGGGTGAGAGATCTTCTCTAGGAAGTCTCCAAAGAGCTGCATTTCAAACTTCCATGAAATGAAAGAAGAGAGATTTGGTTTTGGAGGATGTTAGCCCTCATGGGAGGAGTACCAAGAGAAAGAATGGAAGGAGACATCCACAAGTGGTTGAGTGGATGTGGATGAGAAGCAAGAGGCTGGTAAGCCACTTTCAAATATATGACACCGGGCAGCAGGAGGCTTGGTTGCACTGGCTACTCTTGAAAGAGTTTGGCCATCACTTGGCATACACTCTCTCTAAGGGTATATGGATGGAGTTTCCCTAGGGTTACTTCACATCGGATGCACTTGGTGGACAAGGGGTAGGTGAGAATGATAGGGTAGTGGATGGAGACATCTACTACTATGATATGTCCTTCTTGACTTGGATTTCCAAGCATGAGAAGGAGGATCTTCTTGCATCACATGGTTCATTCCTCTTCATAGCATGCCAAAACACTATGGAGGACTCACTCATGGATCCATGTATCATCTTACTTCCGGCATGTGGTAATAAATCTGTTTTCAAATTTATTTATTTGCATACTCTTACCATTACCATGCAGTGCATTTCTCCACAAGAGGGCAAGCTTTTCACATTTCTCCACGATCAAAGTTGGGCCAAACTATATGATGGAGGAAGCCATCTTTTATGTGGTCGTGGGAAATGTTTTATCATTACAAGTATGTTCACTTTTTGCACCCAACCATTTACTATATGATAACATGCATGATTAACCATGTATCAAGAAACATTTTTCCATGTAAATTTCTGAAGCAGTATTTTGTAAGACTGTGCCGTATCTATTTGGGAGACTGTTGGTACCTTCAAACACCACATGAAGCCATCATTATTTCCTTCATTCTTGTACTGATCATGACTTCATTTGCTGATATTTTTTCTATTCTTGTTGAGAGCATGATTGGGGAATTGACACATGAGTTGGATGTGTCCTTGAGGGGAGAGAATTCCCACATTTTTTGCATTACATGTTCTAATGGGAGCATGGGAGGAGATATGGCCACCACAACCACATATTTGTTTTATTTTGGGGTGGGAAATGATTTTGATAGCCATCCATTGTATAACCATGGGCAAGTGTTTGATCATGTATTGTTGACACATTCAACCATTTACTATTCCTTAGTATATGTAATGATTTTTGTATATTACTTGCCACGATATTTTCTGAAGTTGCAATGGATGAGACTACGTTGTGTCCTTTTGAGACATTTTTTGTACCATGCATCATCATGTAAAACCTTAAAAAAAATTCTCATTTGGATACTTTATGATGACCATGTCCTATTCATCATGGATGAAATATTTTGGGCCAGCTTGTTCTTCAATGTTAGAGGGGATATCCGTGGAGGATTTTTCTTCATGTTGCCACTTGAGGGAAATACCGTTGTAGCCCAAGATCGTCACACACTCTACATGTATCACAAGTGGAGAGGAGGAAAGTGTGGGGTAGGCTATGATGCTTACCATATTCAGATTTTCAACCCACCTTCATTTCCAAAGCTCAAGGTGGAAGGAGATTTCCATGAGTTTCCATGTTGGGAGGTAACTCACTTTGTATGGATGATTGCTTGGGGATGGGAGATTCATATGGGGATGGTAAATCCCAATTTATTTCAGATCTCATGCCTCAAGAAGGCCCATATACAACCCATTGTTTCCTCCATAGATGTTTATTTCTTACATGATAGCTATTTGGGATGCTCACCAAAAGCTAGTTTGCATATGTTGGAGGAACAACTTAGAGATATAGTGATGAGACAGTATCTTGATCCTTGGAGGATTTCATCTTATGAGGATACTACAGGGGGAGAAGAGGATAATTCTCAGACCTATCCTTCTATTTTCTTGAGGACAAGCAACATTTGGGAGGGGAGGACTGTAATATTCCACTTTTAGCATGCAGCTAAATGGAATATTAATTTTTGTTGTTTGCACTTAGGAGATGAATAAATGGGTAAGGAGGCCCATACATTTCAGAAATAGGAATAAAATCCCTATTAGTATGAAAGGGGATCATCAGTGGAGTTGGATTTCACACCCTCGTGTGTGAAAGAGTACATTTGCATGAAGACAAGGTCAAGTTTGACCAAGTCAAAAAGCGCAGTGATAGGAGGTGGAGATCATCTTGTGGGACAGCGCAGTGAAAGAGGAGGGAAGTTTCCTTGACGGATGAAACCCTAATGAGTGGGACCCATGGAGAGGGATCTTGCATTTTTTTAAAAGGAGGGAAAGGCAACCATTGTAATTCATGCTTATGATTATTGATTTTCATGTCTGTTCAGACTTGTAGCATCTTCTTGTTGTTTAGCAGAGTTGCAGTGTTGTTTAGCACAAGGAATTCATGTTTAGGATTCCTTCTCCTTCTTGAGAGGCCTATTGAGGAATTTCACTTCATTTCTCCACATCTAGGCTCAAGGCCAAGCCACCTCCTTCAACTACAACATTATTTCTGCTGAAGTATAACATTGTGTTGTAGGGTGTTGCAGTGGAGGTTCCACAACACCATTCCTTGGATTTTTTTTCAGAGGAGGGAGCCTTATTTCCTTTTGGAGATCAGTAAGGAAGGATTTAGAGTAGATTTTAGATCTTGGCACTTGTCCAACACTTTCTATTCCACCTAAAATGCAGTTTCCCTCAGTGACTGTGTTATTTTTAGTATGTATCTACAGTGAGGGTTTGCAGTGTTGATTGGAGGGTGAGATCTTCAATGTTAGGATCAGCCTTTCACTTGGAAGATCCATTGGAGGAGGTATTTTATCTGATGCAGCATCTTCAGACTTCTCTATTCATTTCCATTTTTTGAGTTGCAGCTGCTACCCTGCAACTCCATCATTATTCCATTTTGTATATTTCAACCAATCCTTCTAAGGATTGTTGTATTATTGTTTTCTGGGGTTGAGAGCTTTCTCCCCCTCATTTCTTGAGCCACATATTGTCATATATTTCTATTATTATTCAGTATGTTGCAGTGTCTCCAATAAACTGCATCCTTTTAGCCTGCAGAAATTCCTATGTAGCAGTGTTCATCTATTTTAATGTACATGTTCCATTGAGGCTACATTTCCTTGCTTGAGTGTCTCTTTCCTCAAGGATTTGTATATAATTGCTGCTATAATATACATTTGATAGCTATTCAGATCTTCATGTATTATGGCTCATGAAAATAACACTTTTATTCCATTGTATGTTCATACATTACTGCAGTCCCTTCATTGGGCACTTTTTCAAGACAAATAGGTGTGGGAGACCTGTTTAACCCAACTAGAATGATTTCTTTTAAGCCTCCTCTTGGATTTCTGACTTAGATACATTTTTCTAATGGATCCATGTCTTGGTTTCAAATATTGTAGCAGCCATTCCTAAAAAATGTGTTTTTCAGGCATGCATTGCTGAGCAATCCCTTTTTGGGATATTACATATGCATGTCCTCATGCAAACCTTTGTAATTGGTTTTTGACATACCATGAATGAACTTTTAAAAAATTATATTCTCCTATTGTATATTCAACAGGTGCTTTGTATCGTCAGGAGATAAATAATTCTACTTTCCACAGTTCATCATATAGCTTATACATGTGTTGATACTTGTAGACAGGAAGCCAAATGAGTGGAAACCTCAACCTGTGTCCATACCAACCAAGCCCACATTTCCTTATACATTACACATACTTAGGTTGTTAATTTGGTATCTCAGAGACAAATTTAAACCATAGGACGAGATTCCTCTTTTCGAGAGGACCAATTTTGACTATTGAAGCACTCAATTTGGACAAGGGAAAGTTTATTTTTGAATAAAATCCCACATGTGCACAAAAAGGCAGGTCATCCCAAAAGAGAAATTAGTCACCCATAGATGGTTATAAATAAAATTCAAGTGACCATCATTTGGACTTCATCATTATCATCATTTTTCTTCTTTTTTTGGTTTGGCTTTCACAGGTCTTAGATGTTTCATGGAATTTCGCTCGCATAGGTCTGAGATTGAAAGGTATGAACCTAGCATGTGTGCTAAAGTTTTTCATTTCCGACTACAGGCTTTTCACGTGAATTTGTTTCCTACAACTGAAGCCATGTAGGCGCATGCATGTAATTGGATGGTTTTAGCCGCATGCACATCACTCTATGCATTCGGCTGGGATCTCCAATTTTGTTTTATCAGTTGACCGCAAAGAATGAAAGTTGATCACGGGCTTATGAATCATGGTTTTGATTATTAGCATTATTGTGTTCATCTCATGAATATGTATTTTAGCTCATTTTGTTGGATAGGATTATGGTTGAAGATATGGATCTTTTTACCCTATTTTTTTTAATCATTCAATGGAAATCAGTAATAGAAGAATAATTTGAAAGGGTTTTCACCATAGTGGGTTTTACCCTGGTCTCTAACCAATCCTAGTGTCTCTGTGTGTGAATGTTTTTTTCTATTTCTCCTTTATGTTCTGTTGCATTGATGATGATATTTTTCTTTATAGATAATTGCATATGTTGTTGAATAATGTTGTAAATATGAATAATGATATGATGTTTTGGGGCGAATTTAATATGAAGAAATGCAATTATCTAAAGCAAAGAACAATATGTCCCTTAAGAAAATTTAACATGGTATGAGAGTTAGGCTAAAGAAAGTTCATTGGGATCACCCCTGTGAAGACACCTTTGATGGAATCAAGAGAAGGTGGAGGAGACCTAAAAGAATACTAGGGTTTGAAGGAAACCCTAGGCAATATGGTTATTAGGGTTTGATGGATATTATGAGGTTAGGAAGAAACCTTGGACTATGAAAAATATTTGAGATATGCAATCTAGAAACCCCTAGCATGATCAATGTGAAGATGTTCAAGTATTTGTGAAAGTTTTGATGTACCTCTAGATGGGATAGTCTCAATTAGGCCTAGTTGTTGATGAATTTGGTTGAAATATATTGAATACAACAATGTTATATGGTTAATGAATAAAAATGACTCTTGACGGAGTGCACCACGGCTCGAAACCCTAGCGGCCGAACTCGGGCGGTTACAGGTTCCATGGCGGACTCGGCACCCTGCGAGGGGTTGGAAATCTGCTTAAGAGACCCCTAAATCGACTATGGCAGCTGCAACCTTTGTATTGTGCCGACGACACCGGTTTTTACCCCAAGTTACCGGGTTCTCCTGCCACCATTTTTATCGGGTAATGTGTTTTGGTTTAGTTTATTTTCTGATCAGTGTGCCTATCTGACCGGTCTTGGGGCTGTTTGGTCGGGCTCCTTTGAGATTTTATTGGCTGCTATCGATTGAGGTGGTTTTTTTTTCTTGGACCGGGGACTATTTCCTTGTCATTTTGTTGGATTTTCGGATGGTTGTATCTGCCTTGGTATTTGCTGCTATCATTTGGCCGACCGACTGTATCACGTGGGGTCTTTCGGGTCTGTGGACCCTGACCTAGAGGCATCTTGGCAGTTTCATCAGGCCCTCACCACCACAGTGTCTGCACCAAAACTGACACTCTCTATCTCGTGACTGTGGATTTTACCGGACCTTCCACCATTCACCGCGAGGTTTGGCCCTATCTTGAAGGCAGTTCACAGTTTTGACCGGGGTCTCACTACCCAGTATGGATCACTATGATGATGCGGTGGACTATTCGGAGGACCCCCTGGAGGGGGTCGACATCTGGGGACTTGAAGCACAAGATGCAGAGGACTACATGTCTGACCTGGACCTGATTCCTGAGGTGGCGGCACCTACTCCATCCGAGCTAGCTAATGTGGGAGGCTACATCTTGCCTCTGGCTGACCTGGCTCTTTTTTCTCTGGACTTGCCCTCGGGGGCAGACTTGGGATCTTTGGACTTTCCCCAGGCGGGACAAGATATAACCTCGAGTGCCGCTATTGGATGCTCAGCGCAGTTCTCGGAGGCGTTTTACCATGATATCGGGGTCGTTGCCGAATCACTGGCTCAACTGAGCATTGGTGGACCTAACTTGCATGGAACAACGGATCTGGGGGATGAGACGCCCTTAGACTTGGCTCCCACTGCACCAGAGGCGGCATTGGGGGCGTTTACAAATATTTCGGAGGACTTCAACTTGCAGGGGAGGATTGGCACATCCTTTGCGACTAACGACTTTGTGGAACCAGGGCTGGGCTGCTCAAAGGCAAAAAATTTGCACAAGGTCACAAAAAATAATCGCATCTATACCACAAACTTTGGCAGCGAGAGAAGTATGGTGGACTGGGGCTTTATTGCGACCAAGACTCTTGTGGGGAAAGTCCGCGGCCGAAAATACTCTGTCACTCGGCTTCGGAGGTGGATTCGTGAAATCTGGAGTGACACTCTCCCTATTCTCCCGGAGGTCCAGGTCCTCACCAAAGACTGGTTTTCACTCTCTTTTGATCACCCTGAACAATCGGACTGGGCTCTCAAGCATTGCTGGCATCTTGAGATGCACCCGGTCTACCTCAAAAGATGGGTTCCCCTGTTCGACCCTAAAAAGGAGAATGCCGGTGCAGGCCCCATCTGGATGAGGCTGTCGGGTTTGCCACTGCAGTTTTGGAGCGAATCCGCGCGGAAGAACATCGAAGGACATTTTGGCCACTATCTAGATGATGATCAATCCTATTTGACATCGGGCAGTTGTGCAGTGGCCCAGATCTTGATCTTCTTAGACACTAGGGATGGCCTCTATGAAAGTTTCAACATGGTCTTTGATGGGATGACCTGGCAGCAACCACTGGACTATGAGGGCATGCCTTTTTGATGCCGAAAGTGTCATGTTGTTGGTCACTTGTATAAGGATTGTCCTATGATGGGCATTGGCAAGTAGACTCCACAGAAATCCCATTCAACGGGTACTCAGACTGGGCCGGTGAAAAGAAAGGTGTTGGGAGGTGTTGTTGTGAGTCTGCCGATCCCGGACGCCCCGAGAGAGGCTGAACTGATGCCTACTATTATTCCATCGTGGACCACCTCGCAGCCTAGAACTCGCTCGCTGGCTTCGATGGAGACTACTCAACAGATCCCTCCTATTCCGGGTAACTCTCTTTCCTATGCCTATTCGATTTCTGATGGTATTCCTGTCCTACCAGTTTGCACTTCTTTTCAAATCACATCTGGTATTGGTGATATCATTCTGTCCTCTCCTATTAATACCACTGGCACTCATTCGACTATGTCTGGCAATCCTTTGAAGCTCCCAGCGGTTTGCTGTTCTATGGCTTTGACGCACCCGTCATCCACTCCTATTATCCACCACTCCTCTGATGGACTTTGATGCCACTCATCCTCATCTTCCAAGAATCCCTCATCGCGTCATAACTATTTCCTTAGATCACTCTCTCTACCACATTCGGGTGAGACTTTTGGGATTGGGCCTAGTCTGGACTGTATTCCCATCAAATCTCGGGGTCGACCATCTGCATTGGCGAAGGCGATCAAAAGAGAAAATATTGAAGTTGAAGCTGGTACTCAATCCTCTCTTATGCGGGTCCTTAGAGCCAGACGACCCTCGTTGGCAGTTACATCATGATCTGCCTCTCATTCAATTGCAGGGGTCTGGCCAACCCCGATAAGAGATTGGCCCTCAAGGATTTGTTAACACATCGACCTATTGACATTCTATTTCTACATGAAACACTAGGTGCAGGCCCTGACGTGCAGGCTCTCTTGACCTCTCTCCTACCTCGTTGGACATTCATCACCCTTGATGCATCAGGGCGATCTGGGGGCTGTGCTTTTGGCATTAATGACAGGACTACCCGGATGACTAACTGTTGGGGTTGATCTGGAGTTCTGGCTATGAATGTCCTCTTTGGTAACTCGGAGGTGGAATTTACTTTGATCAACATTTATGGGCCCTGCACTAAGAGAGAGCATTTCTGTACTTCTCTGTTGACTTGTTCTTTACTAAATGCACCTCATCTTATTCTGGGTGGTGATCTTAATTTCTCTTTAGGGATCTCTGAATCTTGGGGCCCCAATGCTTCCCTGGATCTATTAGCTGAGTTTTTCAATTCCCTGCTGGATGCCTCAAATCTGATTTATATTCAATCTACCAAGATTCAACCCACCTGGAGGAACAGAAGGACTGGCATTGCTGCTCTGGCGTGCAGGTTAGACAGATTTCTTATTAAGCAGACCCTCCTTCCTATTATGACTCGAGCCCGGCAATGGGTGGGGATGGGTGGTAAATCTGACCACTCTCCTATTTATCTGGATTTTGAGTGTGGTCCTAATAGGGCTCGCTCCCCTTTCAAATTTAATGCTCGGTGGCTGAGAGATCCTAATTACACCCTGATGGTTACTCGGGCCTGGCAACACTGCGGCCCTTTGAATGACCGGGACCCAGGCAGGATTATCAATGAAAATCTTAACCGAATCAAAAAACTTACTATTCAATGGGTTCGGAACAGGAAGAGATCGGAGAGGGAGGCCCTGATCAATATTGAAAACAATATTTCCAGTCTCAACAATGCTGATTTACTGGGCTATCGATCTGATGATACCAGGGCAAATATTATTGCTCTTGAATCGAACAGAGCTAAATTTCTGAGACAAAAGGAGGAAGACTGGAGACTTAAAATCCGGGCTATATGGTTACAAGCGGGTGATGAAAATACTAAATTCTTTCAGCAGCATGCCAATGGCCGGAGGGCTACAAATGGCATTTGGGAACTGTCTGATAACAATGGATTTATAGAAAGAACGCAGTCTCAACTATCTGACCTGGGCACAAGACACTTATCAAACCTTTACAGGGCATCTAACAGCATTGACCTCCCGGACATCATGCGCATTACCCAGCATATCAAAATATTTGTTGAACAGGATCAGATGGATGACCTCAATGCACCAGTCACCCTAGGTGAGCTGGAAGGTGTATTGAAATGGTTCAAGGGGACAAAAGCCCTGGGCCTGATGGCTGGCCCATTGAGTTTTTTATTCATTTTTTTTTATCTCATTTCAACTGACCTGTTGACTACGATTGAAGACAGCAGAGTGCGAGGTCGAATATATGATGGATTCAATACCACTTTCATTGCTCTAATACCAAAATCTGACAATCCAACTAGCTTCAATGAATATAGACCTATATCTCTGTGTAACTGCATATACAATATCATTTCCAAACTCATTGCTAACCGCATCAAGCCTTTCCTGTCTGCACACATTGAAAAAGAACAATTTGCATTTCTGAATCATAGGCAGATCCACGAAGCTATTGGCACGGCCCAGGAAGTTCTCCATACCATTAAGACCCAACGCCAGAAATCCACCATTCTTAAGATCGATCTCACAAAGGCATTTGATCGGGTCAACTGGAGTTATCTCCATCTCATTTTGATCCATGCTGGTTTCCCTCATCTGTTTATAAACTGGATTATGGGATGTATTTGTCACGCCACTTTCAGCATTCTGATCAATGGCACCGCATCTGATTTCTTTCATGCGGGGAGAGGACTGCGACAGGGATGTCCTCTCTCACCATTATTATTTGTCATGGTTATGGAGGGACTCTCGGGGCTTATTAAGAATGCAAAAGACTAAGGAGAACTCCAAGGGCTCCGGATTAACGACACTCTTCATCTCACTCATCTATTATTTGTAGATGACGTTCTCATTTTCCTCAATGGTACTAGACAAGACTCTGTTCATTTTGATATGCTTCTGCACTGCTTTTGCAGGGCCACTGGCATGGAACCTAATAGTACCAAATCCACCATTATTATGACTGGCTGCTCGGGTATGGAACAAGGTATCTCTCTGCACCTATTTGACTATGTTAGCATTGACATCAATGACGGACTCAAATATCTGGGTTTCCATATTAAACCAAATGACTACAAGATCAAAGACTGGAACTGGATGATTGCCAAGATTGAACGCAGAATCAATATATGGTATAACAGATGGTTATCCAAGGCTGGACGTATGATCCTCATCAAATCTGTGTTGGAAGATATTCCGGTCTATTGGATGACCCTGGCATGGATTCAAATTGGCATCACTAACAGAATCAAAAAGATTTGCAAGCAATTTCTCTGGCGAAATCAGGGTCAAGCCTCCACCTTTGCTTGGGTTGCCTGGGATCGCATAAGAATCCCTAAACATTGGGGAGGCTAGGGATTAAAATATTTACATCTCTTCTCGAAGGCCCTGGCTGCTAAGATGTGCTGGCATTTAATCTCGGGTCAGAGTCTCTGGAAAGATGTCATTGTGGCTAAATATATTTCGCCTAGGAACCCCCTCAATTGGATTCGAGACATAATTGGTCAGACCACTGGGTCATCTATTATATGGAAGGCGATCAATAAGGTGACACATATTATTTATCTTGGTTTATCTTGGCAGATTGGCACAGGTACTTTGGTCCGCATAGGCTCTGATTCGTGGTCTGGCAGTGGAGATCATTACAGACTACCTGTATTTATCACTGAACACCTTGCAAACAGAAATATTTTTTACCTTGCACAGATTGCAGACCTGGCGCATACCTCGTGGTGGGGACAAGCCTGGCTCAGCGTTGCGGACCTTGACATCCCACTGGCAGGTGCTCGGATTTGGAAGAGGTATATTTGGGCTCTTAAAGCCACAAACATTCGGATTACAGAGCAGGCAGATAGGTTAATTTGGGCTGTATCTCCACATGGTCGATATGCTCCTAGACTTGGATACCATGCTTTAATTACGACTAAGGAACCTCCTATCAAATAATGGTGGTGGCGCTGTCTTTGGAAATTAACTTCCCCACACAAACACAGAACGTTGTTCTGGTGCATACTCAATAAGTGTATTCCCACCATGGATTACCTCCACAAAAGAGCGTACCAAGGGGCTTCACAATGCAGTTACTGTCGGGCTTGCTGTGAGGACGCAATCCACTTATTCCTCCTATGCAACAGAGTCAAAGATATCTAGGCTCGGATCTACACAGACCTGGGCTGTAATATTATTTGGCAGGGAGACAGCATTCTGGCAGCCTGGACTAATTGGTGGAGGCACTATGATAATGAACCGCGCATGAGGAATCTCCCTTTAATTGTGGCATGGGAGATCTGGATAGGACGGAATAGACAGATTTTCAAAGATATTCCTATCGACTGTGATCATATTGGTGCGGCCTCCATTTCTACCTTCAGTCTTTTGCCGGTTGACAGTCATCACAGCAAGCCTCCTCTCGACACCCCTGAAATAATAGATCACAGGCGTGCTTGGGCATACTTTGATGGTGCGTCCAATGCTGTGGGATGTGGAGGGGTTGCAATCCTCTACTTAAATGACCACCACTTCTACCATATCAGAATGGGATTGGGACCCGGTACAAATAATTATGCAGAACTGAATTGCCTTCGCCTACTGCTGACTTTTGCACAGGACATCCAATGCAACGCCATCTAGATTTTTGGTGACTCGCTGCTTGTTATCAATTGGTTCAATAATCTTGCATTATGTCACTCGCTCACACTGTCTGCACTGCTTCGGAAGGTTCATCATCTCAAAGGCCTTTTTGATTCTATCTCTGTCACTCATATTTACAGGTCTCGGAACAAAATGGCCGAAAAATTATCCAAAGAAGCATTGGAGCTAGATTGGGGCACCTGGCATTTCACTGAACACACAGGCGAACAGGTTTACAGATATTTTCATCGACCATTCATAGAGGAGGCACATCTATAGGTGACTACTTGCTGTACAAGTTTTTTGGGGGAGAATTTTGTGTTTATATCCCGGGATATCTACTACCGACATGTATTTTTAATTATATAGTTTATAATTTTGTTGTTTTTCTTAGTAAGCTAAGCACCGAGCTTACTAAGTAACTTTTAAATTATCCCTGAAAATATGTTTATTTCTGGGACTGATTTCATACCTGCTGGATGGCATGTATTTTTTGACTATTTTTAGTTTTGGACTAATCAGTTCTTGCACTACACAGCTATATGTAACATGTAATCTCTCTATAATGAAAGTTTACGAATTTTTTCTCTCTGAAAAACAATGACTCTTGAAGGTTGGTTCAAGAGGGATATGATCACCTCTCATTGAAGATAAGTAATTTTGTATTTATGTTACTCCTTTATGATTTTATTCTTGTTTAGATCCATTTATTTTATCATCGATTATACTTCCTATATTTATATTTGAGAATTTGGATTCTTCTAACCTCTTGATGAGATGTGACAAGTGGATCCTTACTGAGGATCATCTAAGGTGCAGGAAAAGATAGCTAGTGCGGGAAGATAAGAGAAACAATTTGCCATGAAAAGTGATACAATGTGCAAATGGCTCAGAATATTATAAGGTATGTATATAGTATATTGTTTCAGAAACAATATTGGATGGCAAGGTAAGCCCTAAGGTATGATGGTAATTTCACCTTCATGAATGACTCATATATGCATATTAAAGAAAATGTAATTCATGGTACATATCATAAGATTGGTGCATTTGGTATTGAAAAAAATATTACATTCTATTAAGTAATAGAAAATCTTCATAGAGGCCTACAATTACCTAAGGAAAAAGGAATCTCTAGGATCACAATTTTTGGGAACTCTCTCATAACAATTCAATTTCTACCACCAAAAATTGGATGGGGAATATGGAGGGCAACAACGGACTCCGAACCCTAATCATGGCGGTGGGAGGCAAACCCCGTCACTCTCAAATTCAGTGCAGGCAATAGATTGAGGACTGTAGGGTCGATACATACATCTCGAGCTGTCAGGGTACAGTGGACACTTAGGCGCATGGCAGTACCCCATGTCGCGCATCGAAACATGATTCAAGGAATGGTTGGCATAGGGTTAATGATGGAAGACTGTGTAGGTTACGCCCCTAATCTTGTTGCCAACCTAAGGATAAATCATGCATTCACGGCTTTGAAGGTGGTCTTGTGCCATCGAAGGGGATTTTTAGCTATTAACAGGAACAAAAACCATGGTTAGAGAACGGGACTCCGTAGACCTTGATCTTGAGTCTGAAGATCTTCTTGTGGTATGGGATTACGAAGTATCGAAGAAAAACCTCGACAAGTATATTTTGGTGATCAATGGAGATAGGTCAAAGCACAGAGGTTTGGAGGAGGTCTGGGGCACAAGGAACAAAATTGAGTTTTTAGAGGAAATCTTTCTCATTTCCTTCAACAGTGATTGGCATGCGGATATCATAACTATTCGGCATCAACACCCTGCAAATATGGGGACGACGGAAGAAGAGGATGTTGTGGAAGTTCATGTAAGTACTCCTTTTCCCAGTGGCCCTAAAAATCATTTATTCTTAGGATGGTTGGAGGACATTGTTGCTAGTTGTGGGATACAACGGAATGTGGGTTTGAAGGATTTTATGGAAGAAAGCCATTGTCAGTAGGATCTGGTCAAAGGAGTCCATTTAGACGCCTCTTTTGCTCACAAAAGACCCTATCAGTGGAAAGAGACCCAAAAATTCGAGGAATTCCACCCATTTCTCGTATGTTAGGTGGTGGGAACTTGTTTGAAGGTGGGCAAAGGTATTTTTCAAAACCCTACTCACAACCGAGAGCCAGTGATTAAATCCATAGGTGGGATTTGACCCATAAGTCAAGTTGAGGAATCGAAGAGGTTCTCAGGGGTACACAGAGAAGTGGAGGTGCATGTAGTCTCCGGGGCCGTAAGTGGTCAAGTAGAAGGGATAACCCCTCAAGAGAAACCCCATCTTCATGTGGAAGGGCGACCTGGGTCGCTCAATTCAGAAGGTCCAAATGCTCTCAAAACCCCGCAGGAGGGTGAGGTAGGAGGAAGGAGTGGGGTTTTAGGAAATAAGAGAAAGAAAAATAAGTTGACCAGGAAGAAGGAGGAAATATTATGATGTGTTTTTGGGGTTGATATTCAAATAGACGAGGTAATGGAAGCCACTGAAACAATTTTAGTAGGTTGTGTCAAAGGGAGGAAATTCACAGCAAAATACATTTCGGAATGGACCTCAAAAGTGTGGTCAAAGGCTCCGGAGAGACAGGTTGAAGTCCAAACCCTAGCTCGAGAGTGTTTTATAATCAAATTTTCAAAGAATGAATCATTGGAATGGATGTGTCGGCGCAACTAGAATTTCGGGAAATGACCTATCCTATTTAGGAAATGGACACCGTTTTTTGATGCACAAAGGTAGAAAATTGAGGAAACCCTAGTGTGGGTAAAATTATGGGACTGCATGTCCCTTTCTGGACTGAATCAACCTTTATATCTATTGGGAACACTCTAGGGTAGTTCCTGGAGGTGGATACGTCTTACCTACAGACCATGGACAAGAGTGCATCAAGAATTCTGGTCAGTCTTAACCCAAAAGAAGGACTAGCTAAGGAGATACATCTGAAGTACAAGGACCTTGCTTTCACACAGATGCTTGACTATGAACATATTCCCTTTTGATGCCACCGTTGTCACAAATATGGTCATATGCCTAAGGATTTCACTTTAGGCCACCGAAGAATAAGGAAGCAGAAGAGGGAGACCCAAATGCCAGCTGGGATTCATGAAGTAGAGGAACTCGGAGAAGTCAAAGAGGAGCCGATGGAAGGTTTGGATGGAGAAAGTGGGCAGCAGCTAGAGGAGGGGCCTCAAGAATGCAGATAGAGTCAAGAATCCCCATCACTCAAATTCAACAGGAAGAGTAGCTTTTGATTCCCTCTAGTCCTATAGATGTTGTGGCCTCAACACCTCAACAGGAGGGTATGATCCTAGACCCTGTCATTTCTCAATGCTCCTCTTTGTTTACTTCATTTTTTTCTCTTTCAAGGCCTGGTCCCTTCAGGCTTGTCTTTAAGGAATCTATTCATATGAACTCTTCTTTGAAGACGTTGGACAGTATCATAACCTCTATTCATGAAATCCTCATTGATCCCCCCATCATCCCGGGCCCTAAGCTTCCCCCCTCTTTGTCCTGCGCTCCGGGGAAACCTCCTTAGAACCTCAGACCTAGGGATAATAAGCTTATGCCTTAGAATGTGGTGGGAGGTCTCAGACCTCAGCCTCTCCCTATCGGTCCAAGAAATACTAGGGGTCGGAAATCAAACCTGTCCAAAGCCCAAGTTAGGGAAAAACTTGACATTGCTGATGGGAAACAGATTTCTCTTTCAGGGGTGCTTAGAGCAGCACATACCCCCTCCTTGGGTTACCGATGATCATTCTATATTTAAACTGCAAGGGTTTTTCTATTTAACCTAAAAAACTAGCACTTAGGGCTTTGGTGAAATCTTATGAGCCGGATGTCCTTATGCTTCAAGATACTTTGGGGGCAGGGGAGGACATAGTTGGAGCTTTGTCCCTAATGTTCTTGGGTTGGTCCTTTCAGCCTTTGGACGCACTAGGAAGGTTCGGGGGTCTAGCAATGGGCATTAAGTCCAGAATATTGAAGGATATTAACTCATGGGGAATGGACAATGCCTTAGCTTTGGGAGTCTACTCCAATGAACTCTGCCACCCCCTCCTGCTTCTAAATGTTTATGGAACATGCTTGGATAGGGTCTCTTTCTGGAATAAGTTGTTTACCAAATCGTGTCTGAAAGATCCAAACCTCATTCTGGGAGGGGATCTGAATTTTTCTTTGGGGCTCTCTGAAGCCTGGGGTCCTTCTTCTCGAGTGGACCCTCCCAATGAATTTTTCCTAAATAAGATAGTCTCTTTTCATCTGGTGGATGCCAACTTGATTAAGCCAACACCCACCTGGAGGAATAGAAGAGATGGAGAGGACATGGTGGCAAAAAATATGGATCATTTTCTTCTAAATGAGAAGCTGGTAACGCAATCCTTGTTCTTCCGACACTAGGTGGGGGAAGGGGGCATATCAAACCATTTTCCTATTCTCTTGGAAATCAAAGGTCCCCACAAGAAACTTGGAACCCCTTTCAAGTTAAACTCTTCATGGCTCAAGGACGAGTCGTTCAATCAACTATTCAAAGATACCTGGAGGAAGGGGCAGGAGGTTCGACATGGAAGAAAGATCATCCACTTCATGGAGAACCTTAAACAGATGAAAAAGGCCACTTTGGAGTGGAAAAAAGTGAAAAAATTCGTGGAGGAGGGAACCCTTCGATTGTTCAATGAGGAATTGGATCACGTGGAAACGACGGAGGGTGCAAGCTATGAAACCAATGAAATGAGGGATAGAATAAAGAGCTTAGAATTGGCCAGGAAGAAAATTTTACTTGAAAATGAAGAAAGGGGTCACCTAAAAAGTGGGGAAATCAAGTTGTCAATAGGGGACGAGAATACCAGTTTCTTCCAAAATTATGCAAAAGGGCACAAAAATATAAAAACCACTTGGGGGATGCAATCGGATGAAGGGAGAACTGAAAAATCCTTTAAGGAACTATCTATCCTAGGATGCAACCACTTCAGAACACTTTTCAAAGCCCCAACAGAGCCCTCAATAACATAAGTGATCAGAGTGGCTCAGTTCTTCCCCAGATATATTGAAGAGGAAGGAAATGATAACATAATGGATACGGTGACAAAATATGAGGTGGAAGGGATTCTTAAAACAATGCATATGGACAAAATCCCTGGCCTAGATTGATGGACGGTGGAATTATTTCAGCACTTATTCGAATCTCTGGGGGATAATTTTCTTGGGGTGGTAGAAGAGTCAAGGATCACCAACAACATCCACACCCCGTTCAATTCCACCTTCCTCGCACTCATCCCCAAAAATGAGGACCCCAAAGCCTTTGAGGATTTCAGGCCTATCTCTATTTTCACCTGCATTTACAAAATTATTGCAAAGGTGATAGCCACTCACATAAAACATTTCCTCTCAAAAAACATATATATGGAAAAATTCAAGTTTTTGGATAGAAGACAAATTCATGAGGCGGTAGGGGTGGCTCAGGAAAATATACACAGCCTTAATAGAAGCAGTAAGAAAAGGAAGATAGTGAAAATCGACCTATCTAAAGCATATGACCGAATTAGTTGGTTGTACCTTTGACTGATCCTGGCCCATCTGGGGTTCAGGAACAATTTCTTAATTGGGTGATGGGATGCATCACAACTACTAGTATTTCCATTTTCATCAACGGGGCTGCAACTCCTTTCTTTAAAATTTAGAGGAGTCTTTTTTAGGTATGCCCTTTATTTCCCCTCCTTTTCCTCCTTGCAACATAAGCCCTAAGTCAGATGATCCATGGTGAAAAAAGGAGATGAGAATTGAAAGGAATTAAAGTGCTTGTCAACCTATCCATTACTCATTTGTTATTTGTAGATGATATCCTTTTGTTCAGCAATGGAAGCATTGAAGACATCAGACAAATCAAATCAGTGCTAGATATCTTCCTCAAGGTTACGAGGTTGAGTATCAATAGTAAAAAATCCTCCATAAACATGGAAGGGTCTTCAAGGGAAAAAGTGGATAGAATATCTGAAGTGCTCCCCTTTGAAGTTAAATCATTCAATGACAGTTTCAAGTACCTGGGGTTCTATTTAAAGCCTGACTCCTATAGAACTTAGGATTGGCACTGGCTAGTGGCAAAAATCGAGACTAGAACGAAGCAATGGAGCTTCAAATGGTTGTCTAGGGTAGAGAGGCTTGTCCTGATCATAGCAGTTGCACTGGATATTCCGGTGTATTGGGTTGCCTTAACTTGGGTCCCGAAAGGCATACTCTCAAAAATAAGAAAACTATATAGCAGGGTTTTGTGGGCAGGATCAAAGGCAGAACTAGTTATGTCGTGGGTTGCGTGGGAGAAAGTGGTGAGACCAAAGGCTTGGGGAGGATGGGGAATCAAGGAGCTTTCATCCTTCACCCCTTCTCTGGCGGAAAATTTGGGCTGGATACTTATCGCCCTAGAGAATTTATGGACAATGGTGATCAAGAGAAAATGCATAGTCCCTATGCCGATGGGAGAATGGTTGCACCTACCTGCAAAGAAGGTGAAAAATGCCTCGATTGTTTGGAAAGCCATGCTGGCCTCTATTAGGATCACTGAACAGATATTTTCTTGGAATGTTGGAAATGACGAATAGGTCAGGCTTGGTCAAGACCCTTGGGTAGGGTGCAATGGGGGTTTTTCACTCTCCCAAGATTTGCTCGATCATCTTGCTAGCAGAGGAATATGCTATCTGAGTCATACTGATCAACTAGGCCAGTAAACCATTTGGGAACAAGCGTGCAAGTTAGGGGAGGACCTTCAACTTGAAGGAAGGTGGAGGGAATAATGACAGGGATATATAAGTGAGCTACAAAGAACATATGTCCACATTCAAGAGAGGTTGGATGCTCTATGATGGGTGCATTCCCCCACAGGCCAATATGCCTCGAAATTTGCATACAAATGGCTAATGGCTCAGAAAGGGTGGGCTCATCCAAAGTGGTGGTACAAGCCAATGTGGGAACTCAAAGGCCCAGAAAAATCGAGGCTCTTCTTATGGTGTATTTTAAAAAACAAAGTACCTTCCTGGGATAATCTGCAGAAAAGGAGCAAGATAGGGTCGGGTTGGTGCTCCTTGTGCAAAAAGAATGAGGAATCCATTCAACACCTTTTCCTATCCTGCCACTTTAACATTGGTTTATGGGAAAAATATGTGAGGCTTCTAAACCTCTCCCAGCGATGGGAAGGTCCCTCCAACTCGAAGGCTTGGATAAAGTGGTGGAATGAAGCCCCAAATGACTGGGTGAGAAATGTCTCGCTAATTCTCTTGTGGAGTACCTGGATCACAACAAACCATGTTATATTTAAGGACACTTCAATTCGTTTTTCTCTCATAGCATCAGAAGGGGCATCCATCTACGAACATATTTCTATCCCCAAGGAAACCCAGCCAGCCAGGATCATTAAGGAGGAATAAATCAACTGTGAAATTCTGTGGGCCTATTTTGATGGGGCTTCTGACCCTTAGAACAGGTGTGGGGCAGGGCTCACTAGCCATTTCCCTTCAGGAAATACCTTCAAAGCCTTTGTGGAGTTAGGAATAGGAAAAAAAAAACCTTTCCGAACTCCAATCACTTAAATTTCTTTTGTGTTGGCTTACTCAACTTGAATTGAGAGCAGCCCAAATATTTAGAGACTCCGTGATTATTATTAAATGGTTTAATGGAACTCAAATATGCCACAATTATATATTGCTTCCATTATTAGAATAGGTTCTGAACTTGAAAGTCCATTTTAATCAAATCCCTGCTTGCCACATTTACAAGGAATGAAGCATGGATGTGGACCTCCTATCTAAGGCGAGCATACAGCAAGTTATGGGGTCCTGGGTAATCAAATAATTCGAAGGAGAACTAGTCCAGGTACTGGATCAGCCTCCATTTTCTCTCTAAATGATAAATCAATCAGTTATTTTTTGTTCTTTCCTTGTTATACAAACTCTTGTTTAATGTTAATTCAGACTTGCATATACTATACAACTCTCCTTTTATCTCTGTTTTGGATTGTTTTCCTTGTAAGAGGAGGTCCGAGAGATAACAAAGGGGTTTTTTTCATGTTTCAAAAATTTTTACATCTGAAATAGTGTTTATTACTAAGATGTTTTTTGTGTAAAAATCAACAAAAGGCATGGTTTTGACTCCTTTTTAGGAATGTTTTTCCTTTTAAGGGAAGCCGGGGTTAACACAGGCACTATCATCTTGAAAATCTTGTTAACGACTAGTGGAAATAGTGGCGTTGTTTTTCTTATAGCTGCAAACTCTATGTTTTTTTTCTTTATTCTCTGATTGAAAGGAAAACAACATACAATTTCTTGGAATTCCAAGAGCATATACTATGTAACCTTATATGATCATAATAGAAAGTTCGATTTTTATTTTTCGGAAAAAAATAGAAAATCTTCATAGAAACATTGATTTTTTATATATTTTAATACTTTATATTTTGCAAAGCATCTCACATCTTAGACATGATGGATTTCATGATCCCATAAAAAAGGTTAGCACATTGATTATTATATACGGTAGCTTGATACTATTGATAATTTTTTTTATAAGTATGGTAACCTTGATGATAAAAAGTGTAACAATAAGATTGATGCTCATGATATTCTTGTTGACCTTGGTTAGGTTTTCATAAGCTTAGTAAATTTGAGAATGTGGATTCCCTGACTTGATGGATTGATTTATGAGATAAATAAGTGATGTTGTGATCATGATTCTTGAAGTATACTCCTACTAGTTGTTCTACTTATTTGAAAATAACCCTTGATGAAAGTTTGTATTCATGTTCATATGTGATAATGAAGTAATTTATGATAAAATTTTATGACCATGATGAATATATGTTTTAGAATCTGATATATTTTGATGATATGAAATTTATGATGATGCATGATAGTGTTATGATAGACAGGTTGATGACTTGAATGATGATGACCGAATTGGTTTCACATTCAGTGGGAGAAACTCATTGTAGGATCCCTACATGTTAGGTCCCTATATTACTAGTGTAGTCCCTTATTATTGTTAGTGTCGCCCCCTTATTGTTATTTTTTTACCCCTGTAGTCCCCATATTTTTATTATTGTGCCCCATAAAACCCCACTATTGTTATTCTTGTGCCCTCACATTATTATTGTTAGGTGGGCTAGGATTATATTGTGACCCCATGGACTCCTATATATAGAAAGGAGGTTTTATCATTTGAATCATCCAAGAATTTTTAATTTATGTAATGTAAAGGAGGTTTCCCCCTCAAAATGGATCATTTCGAAGGTGTTGATATCTATTTTCTTCTATTTTTGGAGTTGGTTTCATAACATTTGGTATCATATCCTTGGATTCTAGGGTTTTGCTGCTTCAAACAGGTCATCGTGGCATTTTCGGTATAAATATTTTTTCTGTGAAGGTTAATAAGCTAAAACAAAAACCCATTTGCGAAGAAGTCTTGAGGAACGTCGTGTAAAAATTACAGATATGTATTCGCAATATATTTGGAGATATGATCTGTGGAAGTTAGGGTTTTTGCAGGTTCCTGAATTTCATCTCAAAGAGCTGACCTTGGGAAAATTATCATAACTTTCTCTCTCTGAGCATTGGATTGGAATTCTATAAAAATTGGACGAAATTACACATAATTTAGTTTCTTTTATGTCAATTTTAGAGCCGAAGGGGAAACAATGTCATGTGGCACATCGTACAAGTTCGTTTTACCGAACTAGTCCATAATTAGGTCATTGTGGGAGATTGGGCATAAATTTTCCTTGAAGAATCCAAATCAGGCCAGACCTATGACATTGGAAATATGACTTAGAGGGATACTACAGGACTAAAGAATAATTCTTGAGGATGGGAAATTACAAAGATACATCATTTTCAATATCGAGCTCTGCAAAAGCAAGAAAAAGGTGTGTGTATATATATATATATATATATATATATATATATATATATATATATATATATATATATATTTGCATAATTATTGTTTAAAAAATCAGTTTGAAGGGATTCCAAGGGCATATTGAACCATAGATATTGGTATTGGGTCCTAAAATGGCCCCTAAAAATAATTCAACACCCATTAAGCCCTCAGAAGGCTCTACTATTACTCATGGAAAGGAAGAAGTGCAACATGATATATCAAAATTACAAGACCAAGTGCACCGAATTTCGCTCTCGCAAAAAGTGACAAAAAATGAAATTGAAGTTTTGAAGAAAGGTGTGGAAGCTAAGATGGATGGTTTGAAGAAAGACGTGGAAGTTTTGAAGAATGGCATGGAAGCTAGGATGGATGACATGGAAGCTAAGATAGATGAAAAAATGAAAGACAACATGGAAGACATGAAGAATTATCTAAAATTAGAAATGGAAGGTTTTAATGAAGGTTTGACAAATTTGATACAAGAAAATATTCCTAATGGCGAAAAGGTAGTACAGGAAACTCATGATGAGAAAAAAATAAATGTTAATAGCGATTTCATCAAATGTAATGTTGGATTGAAGACCCACCATATTCCAAAGCTCGATATGAGGAAGTTTGATGGAAAGGATCCCGTAACATGGATACTACAGATGGATAAATCCTTTAATTTCCATAATGTGAAAAACACACAAAATGTACGCATTGCAACTTTACATTTAGAAAAAAATACATTTTTATGGTATCGATGGCTTTTCTCTCGTAAAAAAACTGTCACTTGGTCAATTTTTATGGAGGAAATGATCGCACATTATGAGGATACAAAGAGCAACACCTTATTTAGCCAATTGATAAATCTCAAACAAAAGGGTTCAATGGTGGAGCACATTGAGGACTTCCAAAAATTGAATATAAGGGTAACTGATATTCCAGAGGAACACGGGATTGATGTCTTCATAGTTACTTTAAAGGATAACATCCAACATGAGGTACGCCTTTGGGAATCTAATTCATTGGAGAAGGAATTCAGGTTCGCAAGAAAAATTGAAAGTAAAATTATGGCGACAAGGAAGCTTACCTCTCACATCTATAAAGATGGAAGTGTTTCTACTCCTAGACTTCCACAACCTACAAGGTCGACACCACAAAAATTGGAAGAAAAAAGAGAAAAAGGGATTTGCTACAATTGTGATAGAAAATACACTAAAGGCCATAAGTGTTTTGAGAAAACATTATTTTTCATAGATTTTGAAGAGGAAGAATAAAATGAACAAGAAACTTCAAAAGAAGATGATATACACCAGGAACCAACCCTAGAGAAAGAAGAAATGACTCCAACCATATCCTGTAATTCATTGGCAGGAATTGCCACTCCTCAAACTCTAAAGATAGAAGATATATCAAGAATAAAAAATTAATAGTGTTGATTGATTCAGGTACTACCTATAATTTTGTTCATTGTAAGGTATCCAAGGAATTAAATTTCTTCCTATACCCAGCACCAGAGTGTTAAGTGATGGTTTCAAATGGAGGGACTATAAATTGCTCTGGAAAATGCCATAATATTAAGCTAACCATGGGGAAATATGTATTTAATATTCCAATGTTTTCCATTCCAATGGGAGGTGTTGATGTTGTACTAGGAGTACAATAGTTACAATCTTCGGGGATAGTAGCTTTTAATTTTCAAGAATTTTTCTTGAAATTTTTTCAGAAGGAAAGGAAGTTGAATTACATGGTATCGCACGGAAGCCAAGAAAGATAATAAGCTCTAATTTCATGACAAAGATTCTGATGAAAGAAAAACAAGGCGTGATTTCACAATTATGCTCACTAGAAGTTTCAACATCAAAATTATCTATTTCTCCAAATATCAAAAAAGTCTTGGAAAATCATTCCAAGGTGTTTGAAACTCCCAAAGGACTCCCACCTATTCGTGATCATGATCACGATATTCATTTGATTTCAGGAAGTGTTCCTCCAAACATCAGGTTGTACAAATATACTTATCTCCAAAAGAGCGAAATTGAGCATATGATTGTAGAAATGTTAGAGGCTGGTATAATTCAACCTAGTCAAATTTCTTTCTCTGCTCGAGTAGTATTGGTGCACAAGAAGGATGGATAATGGCACATCTGTCCGGATTATAGGGATCTCAATAAGCTCACTATTAAATATAAATTTCCCATTCCTGTGATTGATGAATTATTGAATGAATTACATGGAGAAAATTATTTTACCAAGTTGGATCTTCATTCAAGATATCATCAAATTATAATGAAGACTGAAGATATTCCAAAAACAACATTTCAAACTCATGAGGGTCATTATGAATTTTTGTTCATGCCTTTTGGCCTTACCAATGCACCTTCTACATTTCAAGGGCTGATGAATTCCAATTTTAAACCCTTCCTTAGAAAATTTGTGTTAGTATTTTTTGATGATATACTAATTTATAGAAGGTCTTGGAAGGATCATGTTCAACATGTTGACAGGGTGCTCAAACTATTGGACGAGAAAAATTATATGAAAAAACATCCAAATGTTTCTTTGTAGTACAAGAGGTGGAATATCTAGCTCATATTGTATCTCAGGAGTGTGTTAAGTTAGACCCTAACAAAATTAAATCCATTAAGGAATGGAAAGTCCCCACAGCCATAATGCAGTTGCGAGGATTTCTCAGGATAACAGGGTATTATCGCAAGTTTTTTAAGAATTATGGGAGAATAGCAGCACCTCTAACAACATTATTGAAGAAAGATGCATTTTCATGGACTTTTGAAGCAACCAAGGTCGTTGAACATCTTAAAGAGGCAATGTGCCTAGCATCAGTCTTAGCTAAGCCAGACTTCACAAAAACCTTTATTGTGGAATGTGATGCCTTAGGAAATGGAATTGGTGTTGTTTTAATGCAAGAAGGAAGACCCATTTCTTTTGAAAATTGTCCAATCAAAGTAAAGTATTTACAGGAAGCTATTTATGAGAAGGAAATGTTGGAAATACTACATGCACTAAATAAATGGCGAACTTACCTAATGGGAGGACACTTCAAGTTAAAAATTTATCATGATAGTCTTAAATAATTTTTGGAACCAAGAATATCTTCAGAAGAGTAGCAAAAATGTGTGACAAATTTGTTGGGTTATGACTTTGAAATCATCTACAGAAAATGGAAGCTAAATGTTGTTGGAGATGCACTCTCAAGAAAGTATGAGGAGGTGGAAGCATTGCTTTGTGACATTTCTTTTATCCAACCAAATTAGATAACCAAAGCAAGGGAGGAATGGATGAATGATGAAGAAGTGTGGAAACTCTTTCAAAATTTGCAAAAATATCCCATTACATCTGATACATTTAGTTGGAAAAATTATTCCTTATGGTACAAATATCGCTTATATCTTTGTAATAATTCCCAACTAAAAAAAATATTATTTTGGAATTGCACACCTCTTGTAGGAGGACACTCGGGATTTTTCAAAACTTACCACAGGGTGAAGAAAGAATTTTTTTGGGATGGCCTTAAATATGATATTCAAAAGTTTGTGGCAGAATGTTTGGTTTTCCAACAAAATAAAGTTGAGACAATTAAGAGCTCAAATATGCTACAACCTTTACCCATTACAAGTCAACGTTGGGAGGAGGTTTCAATGGATTTTATCACAGGTTTACCTAAGTCTGAAGGAAAGAGTGTCATCAAGGTGGTAGTTGTTAAAATTACCAGGTATGCACACTTATGTGCATTATCTCATCTGTTTAAAGCAAGTACATTTGTTACTGAATTTATGGAAATAATTCAAAAGCTACATGGAAACCCAAAGATTATTGTAAGTGACAGAGATCCCATTTTCACTGGAAATTTTTGGACAGAATTATTTTCTTGTTTTGGTAGTTAACTAGCCCATAACTCATCTTATCATCCTCAATTAGATGGGAAAAATGAGATAGTGAACAAATGTTTGGAAGGATATATTCGTTGTTTTATATCTGATAAAAAAACACAATGGGTCAATTGGTTACCTCTGGTTGAATGGTGGTATAACACTTCCTTCCATATTGCAGCAAAAATGACCCCATTTATGTCACTTTGTGGACATAATCCATCATCCATCACATCATATTTAACAAAAATTTTAAGGTTAAAGCAGTGGAGGATCACATCGAGCATCAACAACAAGTTCTCCAACTCTTAAAGGATAGCCTAAATTTGGCACAAAATCGAATGAAACAACAGGCATATCAACATCGCAACGAGAGAAATTTTGATGTAGGAGACTAGGTATTTTTACAGCTACAACCATACAAACAAATGTCCCTCAAGAAAGCTAAGAAGGATAATAAATTATCGCCAAAGTACTATGGTCCTTACAAGGTGTTGCAAAATATTGGTACTATGGCATAAAAATTTCAACTTCCTACTTCTTCTCGAGTGCACCCAGTTTTCCATGCTTCATGCTTAAAGAAGGTTATAGGTGAAAAACTTCTAGTTCAAACAATATTTCGAGAACTTGATGAGGAAAGAAAAACCATATTGGAACCTGAAGCAGTCATGGAAACAAGAACTTGACAGCTACGAAATCGATCAATTTCAGAGTATCTCATCAAGTGGAATAACTTACCCACTGAAGATTCCACATGGGAGGATGAGAATTTTATACAGAAGCATCCAAAGCTACTTAATCATTGAGAACAACACTTTTTTGAAGAAGAGGGGCATGTTAGGTCCTTATATTACTATTTTAGTCCCTTATTATTGTTAGTGTCACCCCCTTATTGTTATTGTTGTACCCATGTAGTCCCCATATTGTTATTATTGTGCCCCATAAAACCCCACTATTGTTATTTTTTTTCCCTTACATTATTATTTTTAGGTCGGCTAGTATTATATTGTGACCCCATGGACTTCTATATATAGAAATGAGGTTTTTTCATTTTAATCATCCAATAATCGTTCATTTATGTAATGTAAAGGATATTTCACCCTCAAAGTGGCTCATTTCTAAGGCGTTGATCTCTATTTTATTCTATTTTGGAGTTGGTTTCATACCACTACACCTATTATCATTTTCATTAAATGTACTGAATATTATTTATTTTTGAAGTAATATTTTTGGACATGAATAGACAACTATCTAATGTTATTGACATGCATCAACTTCTAGTCTTAGAATAAATGGTTTCTCTTAGTCGAAGCCCCAAATACGTGAAAGAAGGCTTAAGAGTGTGGTTAGAGCCTCCCAGCCACACAGAAGAAAGCTTGTGGGTGTGGTTGTTCCTGTAGGGAACAAAACTAAAGTTATAAGCATAAAATCAGGAGTGCACCAAAAGTATGGAAATCCTACAGATATGGAGTAGAAAATAGAAATACCTATGAGCACTGAAGTTTGAATGTTTGACCTACTATATAGAATGTAAATTTGTTGGCTAAATGTGTGTTTGTAGGGAACCGAAATATGCATATTCGTATGCCATTTTGATTTGATCATTGAAGCTACTATATGACAGTATTAGATAATTTTTTCAAGGTTTGACGAGATCTAGCTTATTGGTTTAATATAGAAGAGTAGTATTAGAGTTTTGACATGATGCTTGATAGTTCATATATATATTTTTTGGTTATGGATTGATTGAATACACCGAGATAATATCTATATATATATATATATATATATATATAGGGTTTTGACTTGATAACTGATGATTTTACTTGATATAAATGTTATGTGGGAATAGTGGCTAATATTGGTATAGTGATTCTGCATTGGCATCATTAGATTTGGAACATTGTTTGAAGAATAAACAGTTATGATTCATTATGCAGTGATCTCATAATGAATGCATGGAACTTATGTGACTTATCCTTGATGTATAATGACAAAAATAATTCATATTATGACTATATGGATGGTCTAATGGAGTTTTGTATTGGTTAATAACAATTTTTTGACATAACAATATATGAAGTCATAACTTGGTAATCGGATGTGAGCTTTGTTGTAAATTGTAGAAATTACACCAATGGATTCAATCTCATCATGTAATATACTAAAACAATATATTGAATCCTTCTACAATATTTGTGGAAAATAAACATGATCGCACAATCACACCAAGTAAGAGAAAGAAGCAAATCAATTGCACAACATAGATATTTTTCCTGGGGAAATCTTGCTGCTCAAAACCCATCTATATTTATTGTATAATCAACTAAGGAATCATGAAACAATACAATGAACTCTTCTCAAAAGAGCGTGTTGCACTCTACCAACTATCTCACAATGATCCGAACAAAATCGACCAACACTTAGCCAATTTCCTGCCTCTGCTCAGCCTGACTTTCTTGCACAATTCTAAGAAAAATTAACCCTATTAATTAGGAAATTAAACTTTCAAAAATTGTGTAATACATCATGGGAAATCCTATGGTTGTTTAATTGCGTGTCGAAAATTTGATAATAATACAACTAATAGATAACATACTTTTAACCTTTGTCTCAAATGGGTCTTCATCAGAACTGACATGCATGCATATATTAATAGTAAATCATAAATCACTTGACAAATCACTGCATGTGAATTAAATCTGATTTAATTCACTTGACCTCTCACTAGTGCAACAATCAGTTACAGCTAGTTAGAGTGAATTTAACTCACTTAATTGAGTTAACTTATTTCTTATGCATTAAACTAATACAGTAACTGCAACTTGGACTCTAAAACAAATAGAACCACTCTACATTCCTCACCAACCACCCTCAACTGGAATTTCATGAGCTAACTGAGTATATCACACTCAGATAACTATTAAAAGTGATTATGAGATAAGATTACAATTTATTGTCCAATTTAATTAAGGAAAAATTAAATTAGACACACATCTCTTGTTGACTTTTCAACACTCACTCTCAACAAGAAAGAGATTATCATCTACCCTGATCCTCCCTCTGTGGTATTTGAATTTTCTCTTGGTGAGTGCCTTCATCAGAATATCTACATCTTGATTCTCTGTGGGAATATACTGAAGTAACATAATGCGTCTCTGAACACAATCTCTGAGATGGTGGTACCAGATGTCAATATGCTTAGACATGTCATGGAATATTGGATTAACCGAGAGTTTTATGCAACTCTATTTATCACAATGTATCACCATCGGATCCATCTGATGACCAAACAAACCAGCAAGAATATTCCTCATCCTGATTGCCTCACATGCTGCATGACTGGCTGCCATATACTCTGCCTCAGCTAAACTAAGTGCAACTAATCTCTGCTTCCTACTGTACCAAGAAACTATTGTCGATTATATGTTGAAGATCCCTCCTAATGTGCTCTTCCTGTCTGATGGACTACCTACCCAATATACATCGATGAAGCCTTGAAGCTTCAATCCCTCTGGCTATATGTACCATAATCCATACTCTTTAGTTCCCCTGAGATATCTCAAGACATGCTTCCCCGCCTTCCAAAAGAGCTTGGTCGGCTTAACCATAGCTTGACTAAGCTGGTTCACTATGTAGCATATGTCTGGTCGTGTGTTCACCAAGTACATGAGTGGACCCACAAGTTTCCTGTAAACAGTAGCGTCCACTACCTCACATTAAGTAGTAGCATCCTCCTTCCTCCAGTTTCCTGCAAGAGGAGTCTCGATGGGTTTACAACTCTCCATGTGGAACTTCCTCGGAATATTTTTGGCATACTTGCCTTGAGAAACAAATAGCTCCTCATCACGCTATCATATCTCCCAACCAAGGAAATAGTGAAGGTGTCCCATGTCCTTCATCTCAAACTCTCTTGCAAGATCTTCTTTGTAAGAAGTTATGAGTTTCTCATTACTTGTCAAAATAATTTCATCTACATAAAGTACAATAATCAGAAGCTGACCATCAACCACAATCTGGTACAGGTTCGCATCCGCTTCACTCTCCATGACGACCAAGCCGATGAAATAGTTTTCAATCTTGGTGTACCAAGCACAAGGTGCTTGCTTTAGCCCATACAGTGCTCTCTAGAGTCTGCACACATGCAACTCCTTTTCAAAGGTATAAAAACCTTCCGGATGCTCAATGTACACTTCTTCCTCAATAACTCCATTGAGAAATGCAGTCTTCACATCCATCTGATGTATATGCCAACCCATCTGCACTGAGAGTGCAAGGATAGATCTTGTTATCACAAAATTGCACCTAATAGGTTGCTAATCAAACATATTCATGTAATTGTTTCAACCAACTTGTAACTAAAGCTTAGCCTCTTCATTCTGAGAGGTCTCTCTCAAAGGGGTTAATGATATTTGATAAAGATTTATCTAGATGGATAACTCTACTTGGAATATAACTTGATTGTGATGTATGTATAGATTTAAAAGAGTGCTATTTTGCAATAATTGGGCCTATGGAGTCAATAAGTTCAGCAGTTTCAGTAGTAAGCTCACTTGGCATGGAAGTTGAGGCAGGTAAGATTTTTTTAGCAGAGGTAAAACACACATAAAACATGAAATAACATAGTCAATTCATCTATAAATGAATTCATAGCATTACATGAATGAATTCTGAGTATTACAGATGAAAACCACTGCAAATGGTAGACATAGAAAATATAGATCAAGTAAACACTAAAAACTCCATGAGAATCTCAGGTTGGTCAAATAAAAGTTCTTTGTATTACTGAAAACAGTGAATTTACATAAAGCTGCAGTATTGCCAAAAAATCTCCAACCCTTTACAAATTCGAATATTTGCCCTTTAATAGACTTGTTACATTATGATATGATCTGCCTCCTGGCTAGATTCATCGAACCTTTCCTAATGACATCTTGCATAACAAGAAAACATCTACTTTAATGAGAAAATGATAGTTATTCTATTTAACAGTCATTTTCCTAATACGACTCAAACTATTCATTATTACATCAAATACCTTATCTTCTAAAGAAGTTACATCTTTGAAAACTATTCTTTCACATGTTAGAATAGGATGTGATGGAACTTATCACTACATGATATATGAATTAGCCTCCTCCAAATTTGGAAACAAACCCTGTTTTTAAGGAAAAATGGTCTTTATCTTCAACGAATTTGGCTGATGAGTTGTCTTCATCTTCTAGTCTTCAAACTCTAGATTTTTTGCATATTTAGCTTTCTTGAGATTTTGTCCATCTTCTTCTATATCCTCAGCCTAGACTATAAGAGTCTCTTCAATGTCAATGGCATGTAGTATGTCTTCTGAATTTCCTTTAGCTATTGTTCTGCCTTCTACAGCTACTGTTTGACTCCTTGTTATCCTTTTGTTGCCTTGTTTACTCATATATTTTTTTGTGTTTTGCAGGTTTGATTGAATTTTGTTTTGCAGGTGGAACAATGGGTGTATCAAAACTCTACAATTTCTCCTTTTATATCATGACTGTTTCATTGTTCTCTTCCCTCAGTGGTTCACTTTGTTCTGCCACTAAGGGTGATGGGATACCCCTAGGTTTAGGATTTCTTGTAAGAGTAATCCAATTCAAACCCACTAACAAATAAGAAACAAGACCAGTCTCTGCCTAGTCTTTGGAGCTCATCTAAAACTAGCAATTTTATTAAACCATGATGAAACAATGAAGTTTCACTTCCTTCAAATTTTTCTTGGACCTTATCTACCATTTTTTCTAAACTTCCGTGTAAATAGAAAGGCATATTAAGATATATCTTACCAACAAAGTGTAGGAGAAGCTTGAAATGGTAAGTTTAGACTTTATGGTATCTCCCTTCACAAGTGAAATATTTCTAGATGATGAGAAGCAACTTTGAGTAGTTATCCTTCTATAGCTCCTTGGAATGACATTTTTAAGGTCCATTTCACAGTTTTTTGGCTTAATAAACTCTTTACACTCCTCCATGTTGAATTTGAACCCCTTGAACCATTTCTCCTGTCCCCTTGGAATCCTTATTGCAGCTACAATGACCTCTAGTGTAATGGTGAGATTCAACATCCCCACTTTAGTAGTTGTTCCACTGAAATTTAGAGAAAATTCTTTGGAAAGCTATACATGGAAACCTTGTAGTCTTTCACAAAAATGTAAACATCCTATCCTTCTGAAGACTTCTACAGTTGTTGGGTCTTCATTGATCAGACTCATATCTGATGGCTCATATCTGAGACATTGGTCACCCTTATTTTTATTTCTTATTGCAACCATAATTTCTTTAGTGTCTTCTCTGCCTTCCTTGATATTTCTCTACCTCGCTTGATCACTGATATCTGCAACCTTAGAAAATACCAGCCACAACTTTTGCTTAATGAAATGCTCTCCAGAGCTCAATATCACGCAAAGAAGGAATGAAGAATGAGAAATGACTTAATTTGGAAAGATTTTGAAATTCGATGGCCACTCATAACACAATGATGACTCGTACATGCCTAAAATGGTGATGATGACTTTAGCCCTTACCATGTATCTTGATCTTTACCCTAATTGACTCGAATGGTATCTAACTTATCCTCTTCAAATCATTTTTTGACACCTAACAGCTAATTTGACATGACAGATAGGAAACCTCACTTTTGTAGCGCTCTTAGTGTATTTCCGGGCATTTTCGCTATGAAATTATCAGCAGTTTCGTAGCGAAAAGTGAAATTTCTCAATGTATTTCGCTATGAAACTATGGTTTCTTGTCTAAAATGACCATTTCGATACTAAAACCTTGGGAAATGAAAATTTTCAGAAAATTATGAGTGATGTGACATGAGGGGATTTGGAAGAGAGTGTGTTTAGACCTTAGGGTAAGCTTAATAAGAAAAATTAAAAATTTTCCTTAACAAAGTAAATGAAAAATGAACCCTACAACCCTACCTTTGACACATGAACCTATATGACTTTGTCAAATGATGTTTCATTTTTCTGAGTGATAACAGATCTAATTAATGAGTACTGTGCAACTGGTGCAAAATTCTCCTCATAGTCAATCCCATCAACCTGTGAGAATCCCTGGGCTACAAATCTAGCCTTGTACTTCTCCACACTCCCATTTATTTCCTACTTCAACTTTTAGATTCAACCACTAAATTCTTGACTGGTCTTGGGACAACTTCCCATGCACTATTCCTGAAAATGGAGTCATAATCCTCAACCATGGCGTCAACCCAAGTTGGTTGTTGCATTGCTTCCTCAAAAGAGGATGGTTCTGTCACAATACAGTTTCTCATAGTATCCATGTATCTAGTATAGCTTTCTAGTGATTGTCTTTGTCTACACTATGATTTATGTGCTCCTACATGTTCTGCCACATCAAGTCTCAGTCTGCTAGCCTTTTTTGTGTGCCTCCTACCATATCTGGTGGATGGCTGAGCATGAGTGGTTTCTGCCACTCCATGATCCTCCTCATGTGGTTGCTCCACATATTGAGGTTCATCCTTTGGAACCAAGAGATCCTCATCTGGATGCAAATCAAGCTCCCTCTCAAGGGACAATCGCATGGCTTTCTCCTCATCAAATTTTACATCTCGTCTAACAACTGTCATCCTTCTGTTCGAAAAATACACCCAATAGTTGTGGGGAGTATCAATGTACCCCACAAATATCCCAATATCTAATGTTGGTTCTAGCTTCTTTCTTGAAACTTTGGTCACATGGCAATAAACAGATGATTTAAATATTTTAAAATATGAAACATCAGGTTTCTTACTAGAAAAATCCTCCTCTAGTGTACTCATGCCAAGTATCCAATGAGGACTACGGTTCTGCAAAAATATCATTGTGTTGCATGCCTCTGCCCACAAATTCAATAGTAGGCCCTAGTCATGTAACATAGCTCATGCCACATGCATAATTTTTATGTTATTTATTTCTGCAACCCCATTATGTTGTGGGTTATGAGGCGCAATCAAGTCTCTCTGAATTCATTATTTTCTACAGAAGTTCTTGAATTCATTAGATATGTACTCACCACCATTTTTGCTCCTAAGAGCCTTCACCTACCTTCCTCTATCTTTCTCAACCAGTGCTTTGAACTCACAAAATTTTGAGAACGTCTAATCTTTCTTCTGGATGAAGTAGATCCAACACTTTCTAGAAAAAACATCAACAAAAATCACATAATACATGTGCTTTTCTATAGAAGCTGTAGAGAATGGTCTACACACATAAGAGTGAACTCTCTCAAGGATTTCCGCTACTCGGTTCTTCTCATGAAAAGTGTCCTTTGTATACTTCCCCATGGTACATCCCTTGCATGTGTCTATCTACGCAAGAGTACCCTTTGGAAGCCCCATAGAAATCTGTTGCACGACTTTCAAATTAGTATGGTTTAGATGGCCCAATCTCCTGTGCCATAACTCACCCTCATCCCGGTTCACCACTCTGTCTTCACTCATAAATGTTGCGCAGCCATCTACATGAATTTTGTAGAGGTTCTTCACATGAACCCCAATCTTCTTAACATGTTCTGCAGCTTTGTGACGAAGGAATGATTTCCCTTCACTGAAAACCACATCATATCCTCTATCCTCCAACATAACAACTGAAACTAAATTCTTTTTCAAGCTTGGTACATGCATGACATATTTTAATAATAAATATTTACCTAATTGTTTATGAAAATTAACTGTAACCATCCTGGTAGTGTTATACCTCTCATCATCACCCATATCGATGTGCATTTGAATATCCTTCTTCTCTAAGCTACTAAAGAGTTATTTGTCTCCCATCATGTGGAAATATGCACCACTATCCAAGTACCACACTGATCCCATTGCACTAGACACCATGCATGCAATGAGTGAGAATTCCAACTCGAACCGTGAAGCCAAAGCATCACCCATTGCAGATCCTGAAGCCTTCTTGTTGTTCTTCTTCTTCTTTGGAAAATTAGTGACATAATGCCCATGCTCGTGAAAGTGAAAACATTTCACTCTTGACATGTCACGCTTCTTGCCTCCTTTGTTGGTCTCAGATTTGGAATATGATTTATTCCCCTTCCCCTTCTTTGCCTTACCATCCAAGGCACAATTTTCCTCATCATCTGTCTTGGATGAGGATCCATCCCTAGTATTCCACCTGAATTATTCTTGTACCAAATCCGACCAAAGTCGCTCCCAATTTGGTAGCTTCTCCCTCCCATTGACAGAGTCTTGATAACTATTCCATCTCTTGGGAATGCCTAGAAGTGCTAGGCTCACCAAGTCATCATCTGCTACAGTAATCCCAACACTTCCAAGCTCATCTAAAAATTGGATTAACTTGGTCAAGTATTTCGGAATAATGTCTCCTTTATCGATTTTGATTTTCCTGAGCTTGTCCTTTAGTGCCATTTTTTTATGGTCAGTGATGTCTGAAACAAATCTGTCAAGGCCTTCCACATTGCATATGGATTTGCCTTGTCATGGATACTCGAGACAATGTGATCTTGAACTCTCTCTAATAAGATCCTCCTCGCCTTTCCAACCATTTTTTACAGGCATCAAGAAGAGTGGCGTCTGTTGTTGTGGGCCTTGGAATATCAATGTTGATAAATTATTTCAACCCGTTGTCCTCCAAAACTACCTCAATTCTGTCTTTCCATGCAACGTAATTAGAACTATCCTTGAGTGCATATTCCAATCTTAATCCATTGAAAGCCATCTTTATTAGCCTATCACACCAAAGAATATTTTTGCAAATTCGAATGTTGTTCAACACAAATTCAATTTCTTCTCCACTATAGTGATTTCTGGAACTTTGATACCATGTATATATTACACCAATGGATTCAATCTGATCATGTAATATACTAAAACAATATACTAAATCCATCTGTTAGCGCTCAAATCTACCTTAGGCTGAAATAAGGTAAAACTCAAGGCTACATCAAACCACGCTCAACCTCGTAGCTAGCCCTACGAGGAAGGGAGAGGGCTCTCTCCGGGTCTATCTCGGCAAAAGGTCTTCAAAGGGGCTAATATGACTTATAATTAATATTGATTTTAGGCTAGTAAAGAGATAGGAAATTTTGATTTTGATTTTTTGGGTTTTTGTTGAAAAAAATGGGAAAAACAATTTTGGGTTCGGGGATAAGGCCAAATCTTTGCAAAAATCGAGTTGGGGTGAGGTAGGCAGTAGTCTTGATACTTTTGATTATGTGTATGGATGGATCAGAACGACAAGGATTTGAAGAGGGCAAGGGAGAACATGGATCCTCTCCAAACTGACGAAAACATGTAAAACTAAACAAATTTAAAGGCAGAGCACTGGAAACAATGGATTCAACCTCATTTACTCATTCATTTAGTTTCAGAAGCATAAGAATGGAATGGCATACATTAAACATGAAGTAAATTACAATAAACTGAGAGAAAACACCATCAAGAACTGAAAATGACAAGAATCCCAACAGGTGCTGCAAAACCTCTGATCTTTCCTTAGCCAAAATATGAAAAATATGTACAATAGTGTGCCAAAGTTTTCCCAAGAGTCCAATCTGTAGAATGTCTCAGAAATTACATCATATATACTATCCTAACCCATTCCCATGTCTCTAGGGGTCGAATTCCTCCTTCTAGGAGCAGTTTCAACTAATTCTAAACAAGGAGCTAGAATATAGGCAGCCAAACAACTTGCCTCTAAAAGGAAGGAAACTAATTCTTACATTTGATTTTTAGTTTTTAGGAGTGAATCATCTAGAATAGGTAAAAGTGAGTCCAAGTTACATGCCAACCATAAAATTATATCAAGATAACTCAAAAATTACACCCACAAGCAAAACTGGTCCAACTGGCCGAAATCCTGAGCTGGAAGATGAAAAATTGACCAAAAATCTCTATGTGTCGCGCGCCTGAGCTCTATGCATCGCGCGCCTTTCAGCCTACTTTTGGGGCACTTCTTGGCATCAAAATCAAGCTCATGATAGCTTTTTTGAAATCCCTAGATGTCTGATATCCAGCCCAAGTGTAATTTTCCAATTTGGAGCTCATTTGCCCCTCCAAAACTTCATTCTCTCAGAAGTACTTCCTACTGATGCAAAAGGTGGCAGAAAGGTGGTTTTCATGGTGTTTTTGGCCCTTTTGATCATCCAGAACTTGGTGAAATGATTTGTTCATACTGGAGCATGCATAAATTACCATGAAAAACCCAAAAATATAAAGTTTTCCTTCAGCAAGTGTCCCAATCATAAGCGCGCGCGTCGACGCGCTATGCGTTGGGCTGAAAAATCTGTTTTGAGACCAAAATTTTCCAAAATGACAAAAACTTATTCAAATTTTCTCAAATTCAGAGTGAAGACCCTCCATCATGTATCATGCCTAGCCAATGAAGCCTTGGCCAAAATCCGGAGTGGATTAGGCCTCTTTCGCTGCTTTAGTGCTTCGCTCAACCTCCTCTTCAGAATCTTCATTTTTGCTTTGCAGACGTGCATGCGGGCCCAATAATGACCTTTCATGTGACGAAGCATGTCTTTGTCTCTGTTGGCCTTTTCCAATAACTTCTCCAGATGAATTTTAACATGTGTGAGGCATGTCTCTCGCTCAATTGGTGTCATGTCGGCGGGTCTCTTCTGGGCCAATTGTCGATCTTCACGGATTCGCTGCAGCTCAAAAAGTGTGTGCTGATCTTCTAACTGTTTGTTACATTGCTCCAGATAGTTCATCACCCACTGATCTCTCTGCAATTTCTCTTTCAGTGTGTCATTCTCAGCCTTTTTCTCATGGATGATCTCTTTCAGCTTCGAGCTAGGAGAGCTCGCATCAACATCGATGAATGTGAAATCAGTGTCTCGACCGCCTGATGGGCCCTCATCGTGCATAGGCCTCTTGCCTCTATCCTGAATCTGTACCTGTGCCAAAGAAGAAGGTGATACCCCTTCCACCCTTGGTGGAGATAATACTCGCGCTGCTGATGAAGTCAACGAGACCCCTTCCACCTCGGGTGGAGATAGTACTCGTCGTGTAGCTGCAAATAAGGCCCTGTGGCCTCGCTGGTATGTCACATACACTGGAGCACTGATATGCCCGGTCTCAGGAATGTCAAGCTGGTGTGAAGGCTCTTCCTCATCATGAACTACCTCAGGAGGCGACTGTGGCGCTGCGAAGAAGTCACGGGAGATGAAATCCTCCCAAGCAATGCCCTGTTGCGTCAGCTGATGTACCATCATGATTTTGATCAGCGCATAATGATATATACTGCTATGCTGTTGTGCTGGGGTCTTCTTCTATACAAGAAATGTCATCCTCTCTATGTTGTGATACATGAATTATGGAATGCTCATCATACGTACCCTCGTGAAATGCATCAACAAATGAACATGGTACGCATAGAGACGCGGGAATCTGCCCTCGCAACTGAAATATCGAATGATGAGTTTCATCAATGGTGAAAACTCATCCTTCAGAAACCTGAATGGAAATACCCTCCTCAGCTACCTCATAAACCCAGGTTTGATGTATGGCTCATAGTAGGATTTCTCTAGCTGCTGTCGTTTGTTCCATTCCTCTCCTATGTTTGGTATTCCGGTGGCCTGAGCAATGGTCTCTGGTGACAGAATGAAATCTACTCCGACAAGGTTTACACAGCCATCATGTAAATGTAGAACAAACAGACGAGCTAGCTCATGATGATGTTGGGTTTGTGAAATCATCTCACAGTATTGGAAACATGACTGATGTTGAAAACAATCCATTGCAAGCGGGCAAGCCTGCAATTGAGCCAAAGAAGTAGGCTCCTCCCTGACATGCCTACCGCTTTTGCCACTTTTGTGAGACCTCCGTGGCACATTAACATCTGCTGTGGAATCACTGTCATACTCCTGCTCATAAACTAAATCCGTCTCTGACATGGCTTTGAAAACAAGATGTTTGCAATATATATGCTGATATAGGTATAGTGAAGACAAAAGTTCAATGTATGCTCAAAACCCAAATATGTCACATGTGTATCAAAGTGTTATAGGAAAGCCACAGTGGTAATGGCTTTGTCAAATGAGTTTGCATGAAAAACAGTCCCTGCTTTGATCATAAGGGGATTTGACAAGTGAGTAGAAAATAATGTAATGTGGGGGAAATAACTATTAGGAACAACGTGACAATAGCCCTTGCAGTGTTTGACAATGTCAATGGAGGATGTGGACAAGTGAAAATGGGACTATGTCATAACATGAATGATAAACAATGTGAAAATGACAATGGTAATAATAATGACAGCAGTGATGTAATGGCAAAGAGAGGGCATGGAAGCAGAGACACCACTGACAATAGATGACACAGGCATATATATCAACAACATAAGCTTGGAAACCCCCACACAGTCACTATCATTTGTTTCAAAAACCCTAAGAAGTGAATTTGGAAATAAACATAGGGTTTACATTTCTCCACATTAAACACTTGTTTCTCCACTTTCAAAACACCATAATCATGTCCAAAATTCACTGAGAAAATGTAAAGAACCTACTTGCAAGCAGTTTGAGGCAATTTGGTATGAATCTGGGCGAAGGAGAAAAAATTTCCGGCCCTGATATTCTATGCGTCGTGCGCTTTCCCAGTGCGCCGCACGCAACATGTGCGTCGCGCGCGTGCAAATTTGGACGGGCCTGTGAAGCCCAGTGCATCGTGCGCCTCTTGTGCGTCGCGCGCCTCCTCTGTGCGCCGCGCGCAATTCCACCTTGAGTCCACTGCTTGGAAAACAAGTTTTTCGCCCTTTCAACTCACCAATTCGAACTTTTCCTTGGGAATTTTTGAAAATGACTTGTCCTCCATGCTTTATATGGGTTGAAAAATATCTCATAAAAATCAACTTTGATTTAAATTTGCTCCATAACCCACTTTGTAATGTTGGCACTTTATCACTTAATACAATGCTGTCTTTTGGCTTTTCATTATTTTTTCTGAGTCTTGGACTGATGAAATGTCTTGATTCTTGCAGGGATTTTGGCATTTTGGCTTTGGCAAAGACCAGAGGCTTCTTTTGAACTTCTTATGGTGGAACAAATACACATTTATTACAAAAAATAAATTTGACAGTTTCTAGTTCCAAAACAGAGTTTTGGACTAGAAATGTCTTCAAATGTTTTTGAGAATAAAAACGTGAAATAGGAACCTTTTCAAAACCAACCTCATGGCCTGCGGGCTTTTATTACATGTATCAAAAGACTGAAAACCCTAGATTCTAGGACTAATGACTCTTGTTGACGAAAAAAATCATTTATGACCATGAATGGCGTGACCTGAACTTTAGTGATTTTTGAGGAATTTTAATTAGCCCTGCAGGTACAAGCATGAGGAAATACAAGACGACCATACCCTCTCATCAGTCAATGGCATGCCCCTAGCGAAATGCAACGAAGTGGAATGAGCGAGACACCTAAAAAGGATATGCAAAAAGCGAAATTATCTCTGACGGAGGGCTGTAAGGACCGACTCTAACATTGGCTCCAATGGGGATGGTGGCTCCAAGGAGATGCCAAGAACGGCAGATCTCTGGAAGAGTTAGACAGTGCCTTCATCCATTGGGCGATGGAGTCATTATTTCAACAGATAACACAAAACCTTGGACACATTTATTGACTGAAAACTTGACTGAAACTTGACTGAAAACTGACTGAGACTGACTCAACTTTCAAACTGAAAAGAATGATAAGACCAACTTGACAAACCTCAAACCAACTAACCTCCATCTCCAGAATTATAGCCTTCGCTCCGGGCCCCAGACTGAAGATGAGAGATCAGTACACACTTGCAATAAAACAGAAGTAAAACGATATATACAATGATGATGAAATCAGCAGAAAATACTCAGAAGTGGTATCGCTTCAGCAAGCGACCATTGATCGGTCCTCCAGGACAATCATCTCCATTCATTTCCTTGAGAAGAAAGGCGTTTTGACCACGATACGCTGCAATCTTAAAAGGACCCTTCCATAGGTTTTCAAATTTTCCGTGCTTTCCCTTATCTTCATTTCGAGCATCCCACTTCAAAACCACCTCATCCAGCTGAAACTTATCTGCTTTTTCCTTCCTGTCGTAGATATTCTTTATGCGCTCCTGCAACTTGAATGTATTTTGAAAGACCTCCTCCCGTGTCTGCTGTAAATGAATCATCTGATTAATCCTTCGCTGCATGGGATCTTCCTCACTACCGGCTTCCTGAAGAAATTTGACTACCGGGACAGCAAGAGAAGTGGGAAAAACTGTGTCTACCCCATACACCAACTCGAAAGGAGACATGCCGATAGATTTTTTCTGAATTACCCTATCAGCCCAAAGTGCATTCACTAATTTCTTGTGCCAGCCCTTTTTATTGATTTCCAGCAATTTCTTAATGATATTTACCAAAGAATTATTTGAAGATTCTGCCAAGCCATTTCCTTGCGGATGGTAGGCAGTCGAATGTCCCAAACTGATGTTGTTCTTATAGCAAAATTCAACCATCCTCTTTGACTTGAAGGCCACTGCATTATCTGCGATTATCTTACTAGGACACCCAAAACGTGACAGAATATTGTTTTCAAGAAAAGAGATAATTACCGCATCTGTGTCTTGTCGAGTGGGAATCGCCTCGATCCACTTCGTGAAGTAATCCGTTGCTGTCAATATCCATCTATGTTGTCTTGACGATGCTAGATGGATTTCCCCAATGAAATCCAACCCCCACTGCTGAAATGGTGCACTGAATTCAATTGGTTTGAGAGGTAAAGGCTGTAGTTTCTGCTTCCCTTCGAAAATTTTACATTCGTGACAATTCTTAACAGCCTTGTATACATCAGAAAACAAAGACGACCAATAGTAACCTGCCCTTAGAATCTTATTCGTTGTGGTTTTCCAAAACAAATGGCCCCCGCAATCACCTCTATGAAAGTCCTCCAAAACTCTTTTGGCTTCCTCCTCTACCAAACAATTCAATAACATTCCACCAGGGTCTTTCCAATATAATGTAGAATTCAATATGAAAAACTTTGCAGCCCTCAACTTCAAGGTTCTACTCTTATTTCTAGGCATCCCGGGTGGTGGAGACAAATTATGAAGTACGTATAAAATGTCAGCATACCAAGGGGAAGAAACAAAAATATCAGATACCTGAAATGATGTACTCTCCTCATCTTCATCAGGCATGGCAGCAATCAAAATTATATCTAGAGCATGCAGATTTGTTTCAGCCATGAGCTTGGTGAGTCCTTGTCCTTTGATCAGCTTGGTCGGCTTGATCTCCACATCATATTCTAACAACGCAGTGATCCACTTACCCCGCCTTCCTTCTGGATCTGCCTGTACCAAAACATCTTTAAATGTTGTGTTAGGAACGTATGCTATAATGTGGGAATGCAGTATATACACACAGAAATCTTTCAAAGCCTTTACAAGAGCAAGTGCTTGTTTCTAAATAATGTTGTATTTCAACGCTCCGTCCCTTATAATCCAACTGAAAAAAGCAATGGGCTTCTCAACTCCATCCCTTTTCTGCATTAAAACAACTGCCAAAGTGTGCTCAGAAGCAAACGAAAACAAAATGAAGTCTTGTGTGTAGTCCGGGCTGATTAAAATAGGGGCTGAAGAAAGAGCTAACTTTACCAAATTGAATGATTTCACCGCCTCTTCTGTCCATTTTACCTGATTGTCCTTTTTCAGCATGTTCGTGATTTCTCTAAGATGCTCAACAAGATTTGGAATGAAACGACGCAGAAAATTCATTTACCCATTAAATGACTGTATTTCTTTCTTGTTCCGGGGCTGTTCAATTTGCTGGATGGCTTCAACACGTGCAGGGTCAACACGAATGTCATCTTTCGATATGATGTGGCCAAGGAGCTTGCCTTCATCCATGGCAAAAAGACTCTTTTTCGGATTCAGCGAAATGCCATATTTTCTGCACTTCTGGAAAACAACTTTCAAATGATATAAATGTTCTTCATCAGAATTTGAAAACACAGTCAGGTCATCAAGGTAAACAACCAAAAACACATCTTTCTCATTGGCGAAAGCCATGTCCATTGCTCGCTGAAAAGTGGCACCTGCATTTTTCAAACCAAACGGCATCTTTGCATAATGAAACATTCCCCATGGAGTGGTGAACGCAGTCTTGTCACGATCATCTTCATGCACTAAAATTTGATTATATCCTGAATAGCCGTCGAGTAGTGACATCCTTGATACTCCAACTACTCGCTGCAATATATGGTCCATTTTTGGCAGCGGATAATTGTCTTTTAATGATACCTTATTCAAATTTCTAAAGTCGATACATAAACGGATCTCACCTGTCTTCTTTCTCACGGGCACCAAATTTGATATCCAATCTGAAAATCTGATAGGCACAATGATTCATGACTTATACAACCTATTTACCTCTTTTTCAATCGACGGTAGTAGCTTCGGATTGATTCTTCTCAACTTCTGACGGAAAGGCTTCTGATTTGGTTTGATAGGGATAGTATGCTGAATGATATTAGTGTCATATGTTTTTAGATCTGAGTAATCCCACGCAAAAGCATCAGCAAATGAAGACAACAATCTCACATACTCTGCTCTTACCTTCGGTGACAATGACTTGGATAACTTTACCATCTTGGGATTTTCAGCTGTCCCAATATTTACCTCTTCAACACCTTTTTCAATTGGCCTCAATGTCGGTTTGCGGGCTACATCGTCTTGATCAAAGAGTTCCTCTAAAGGAATCAATCCTTTAGGAATGATGTTATCTTTAAGTTGCAGCACTTCCATTTGATTTATTTGTATATCATCATTACCATCATCATGTTATTTATCTATGGAGGTGTCTTTAAACTTACCCTTATTTTGCAGAAAATCACTAATCTCCTCGTCATCCTGAAAAACTTGCCAACATCGTTGATTGTCTGGAACGGTGGGGCGGTGCTTCACATAAATCTCGAACTTGTTGTTGGAATTCATTGGGATTTTTAAATTGCTTGCTGCCTTAGCAAGTCCATCAGCAACACCATTTTGTATGCGAGGCACACATGTCAAGGTATGATCAGAAAATAACTTCAAAATGTATAAAACTGCATTACGGTAAGCCCTCATGCGAGGATGCTTGGCTTGAAACTCACCCTTTACCTGTTTTATCACCAACTATGAATCACCATAGACTGCAATTATTTTCGCTTTCAGCTTTCTTAGAATCTTAAGACCAGCAATCAGAGCCTCATACTCCGCTTCATTGTTAGAACAGTCAAATGCTAGTTTGTAGGAACACACTCTCACATTGCTTGGAACCTTGTCCGGAGCGGAAAATGGACTGCGTATCCAAACACCAATTCTAGCACCATCACTACCCACTGTGCCATCAAAATCCATGGTCCAAATACCATCTTCATCCTCCTCTAAGTGCTGAAATTGCGTCAGCTCTGTTTTTCCTGTTTGCTGCCCATTGTCTTTAGCTGATTGCTCAAGAGTATCTTGCTTTTCTTGTCTTTATTTTTGCAGAACTTCTCTAAAATTCTCAGTGATCTCTGGTATATCTTCTGCCTGAACTAATTGACTATATATATCATTAAAACTATCAGCAAACAAAACAAACGACTCTAAGTCGGTATGTACATAATTTACAGGATGATTGATTGGTTTTTCCTTGCTTGTTATCATGTATTTCATCTTCTGCTCTCGATATAACTTTCTCATTTGACCGAAGACTGGAATTGTAGCATAGGAAAAATCTAACTGTAGTGTACCTTTCAACTTTTCCCCCCCAAGATCTAGAAAGGAGCATCCCAAATCGAGGAGGAATGTCCGCCACGACCACATCCATCAAGACATTCTTCGCAGGAATTTGATCTAAACTTACAACCAAATCTTTGATGAGTCCGATACATCTCACGTGGCTGGAATCAAATGAATACAAATCATGGTATTTCCTTGTAATATCTAAACCCAACTTTTCCATGATCGCCTTTGGCATAAGATTGTGCGAAGCACCAGAATCGAACATGGCATTGTGCAATACATATTCATGCAACCTCAAACTGATATAAAAGGGAGGAAAATCACTGTCAGGGGACTCACCATCTAAAGCAGGCCCAAATATCAATTCAGGCTGATCATCTTCTATATTTACCGTGTCAAACATTGGATCAAAATTCAGAATTTTGGATACTTGACCCCGATAGCTGTTGTTCTTCATAATTTCTGTCAAAGGAATAGATACCTTCAATTTGGAAATTTCATTTTCTAAACTAAAGGCTGAAACTCTTTCAACCTCTTTGACCGGAACTTCCTTCTTTTCAGCCTTATCCTTCATTATACTTGATTGATTTTCCTTTTCTGCTGATGATGATTTACTAGCTGCGGGATCAATTGTCTCTTTTCCTTTCTTCTGTGGTATAGGTGAATCCATCTTCGGTGTTGAAGCCTCTTTTCTCTTCTGAATTGGGTTTATGGGCACATCTCTGCTTCTCAATGAGGATTGCTTCTGTTGAGCGGACAAAGCATTCAGATATCCTCTTTGGTATTCATCTGATTCTTCCTCCAGATCTGCATCGTTTGCTAAAATGAAATCCTCATCTTTCTGTGTAGCTAAACTTTCTCCATATTCCTCATCCTCAGTGATGTAAATAGGCAGATCGTCGAGAGTAAAGAAGTGGTTTTTCTCACCTACTACATCATCATCATCGTCTGAATCTTGACTCACAAAATTCTGCAAAAGAGGAGTTTTAATCTGCTGCTAGGCTGCCGGCTCTTGTGCTCTCTATTCACGCTGCTTAATTCTGAACTGTGGCTGCTGCTGGCCACGGTAGTTGGGATTACGAATCTGCGTTTCTGGCTTATCAAGCGTCATTATTTTGAACATTTTTTCCATCTCACGAAGCAAGTACTGTTCTGATGCAGATGTGGAAGTTTCTTCTTTTATGGTCACTCTTTTCTCTGCTTTCAACCGGGCTCTCTTATCATTCAGATTCGCCTCAACACTAACAGCAATCTTCTGCATATCTTCCAAGGTAGGCGGATCTCTATCTCGTAGTGAATAAGCCATCTCCGGATCGAAACCATCCGGGAATTTGAGGAGAGCTGACTTTTTAGACGGTCTTAAGTCATCTGGAATTGCATTATACACTGTATTGAATCTGATAATATAATCCTGTATGGACTCACCAGGATTACGCTTAATGCTGGTATACTCAGAAGTAATCTGCAGCGGATCTTTTTTTATCTCCCATCGATCTAAGAATTGTGTCTGAAGCTCTTGTAATGTATTGATACTTGCGGGCTGTAGAGCTCTGAACCATTTACGAACCTCACCTCCAAAATTCTGGGCGAACAACCTCATAGACACATTTTCTTCATCTATTTCATGCAGGTCGAAGAAATCTGTCATTCTGACAATATGCTGCTGAGTGGATATACTCTGTGGCATGCCATCAAATATTGGAATCTTACTCTGATAATCAGCATGCATAGGATCCAAATTTGCAGGTAAAACAAGAGGTGCAAATCTCGCAGCCATGGCTCTTGGCGGATTTATAATCTGCTGTCTCGGAGAAACAGGTGGACTGGGAGTAGTAGGTGAACGAGGTGTATGCGGTGGAGATGGGGGAGGAACTACTGCTGATTGCTGATCAGAGATCTCAGGCTGTACGGGAATGGTAGGGATAAAGGGAGGTTCAGTGGGAATCCGTGAACCGGATGCAATCTCAGATGGCCCAAGAGTTTGTGAAGCAGATTCAATGAATTCGGGAATGTTGGTTGCCACAATGGAGTTTTGAAGATTCAGAATATAATTATCGATAGATCTATTTGCTTGCTCAACTTCTAGATACTTGATGAACTCAGGATTGATGACGGTAGAACCAGTGGCACTTTCGGATTTGGTTTCAAACAATGATAACTCAAACTGATCGTCAAACTCAATATCTTCAATGTATTCAAAAACAGTGGGGTATGAGTGAGATTTGACCAAAGGAATAATAGGAGCTTCTCTAATAGGAGCTTCTCGATGGAAAATTCTTGGGATTAGGTTGGGGTTTTCATATACTGGAGGCGGATTTGGATCAGGATTTGATTTGGTATGCCTTTTTGAAGCCAGTGTATTGATCTACTCAAGAAAAATTCAAGGGACACAATAGATTATTTTCAGCCTATAAACTTCTAGACTCAATCATCCAAAGGTCTAGAACGAATAAATATACTGGGGTGATTTGCAAATCAAGTGCTGCATTCACAAGCTAACCAGAGATCGACTGAAGCAACGTTTATCTACTTCCTCTTATGCATGGAAAAAGTGTTTCGAAAGCTACCTGGCATGACTTCAGACTCCGTCTAAGACTCATGAAACAAACACATCAACAAGCAAACCATTGAGATTTTTCCCCAGTATGTTTGCCACTATGTTAGCGCTCAAATCTACCTTAGGCTGAAATAAGGTAAAACTCAAGGCTACATCAAACCACGCTCAGCCTTGTAGCTAGCCCTACGAGGACAGGAGAGGGCTCTCTCCGGGTCTATCTCGGCAAAAGGTCTTCAAAGGGGTTGATATGACTTATAATGAATACTGATTTTAGGCTAGTAAAGAGATAGGAAAGTTTGATTTTGATTTTTTTGGTTTTGTTGAAAAAAATGGGAAAAACAATTTTGGGTCCGGGGATAAGGCCAGATCTTTGCAGAATTCGAGTTGGGGTGAGGTAGGCAGTAGTCTTGATACTTTTGATTATGTGTATGGATGGATCAGAACGAAAAGGAGTTGAAGAGGGCAAGGGAGAACATGGATCCTCTCCAAATTGACGAAAACATGTAAAACTAAACAAATTTAAAGGCAGAGCACTGGAAACAATGGATTCAACCTCATTTACTCATTCATTTAGTTTCAGAAGCATAAGAAGGGAATGGAATACATTAAACATGAAAGAACTTACAATAAACTGAGAGAAAATACCATCAAGAACTAAAAGCCACAAGAATCCCAACAGGTGCTGCAAAACCTCTGATCTTTCCTTAGCCAAAATATGAAAAATATGTACAATAGTGTGCCAAAGTTTTCCCAAGAGTCCAACCTGTAGAATGTCTCAGAAATTACATCATATAGACTATCCTAACCCCTTCCCATGTCTCTAGGGGTCGAATTCCTCCTTCTAGGAGCAGTTTCAACTAATTCTAAACAAGGAGCTAGAATATAGGCAGCCAAACAACTTGCCTCTAAAAGGAAGGAAACTGATTCTTACATTTGATTTTTACTTTTTTAGGAGTGAATCATATAGAATAGGTAAAATTGATTCCAAGTTACATTCCAACCATAAAATTATATCAATATAACTCAAAAATTACACCCACAAGAAAAACTGGTCCAACTGGCCGAAATCCTGAGCTAGAAGATGAAAAATTGACCAAAAATCTCTATGCGTCGTGCGCCTTTCAGCATACTTTTGGGGCCCTTCCTGGCATCAAAATCAAGCTCATGATAGCTTTTTGGAAATCCCTTGATGTCTGCTATCCAGCCCAAGTGGAATTTCCCAATTTGGAGCTCATTTTATCCTCCAAAACTTCATTCTCCCAGAAGTACTTCCTGCTGATGCAAAAGGTGGCAGAAAGGTGGTTTTCATGGTGTTTTTGGCCCTTTTGATCATCCAGAACTTGATGAAATTATTTGGCCATACTGGAGCATGCATAACTTACCATGACAAACCCAAAAATATAAATTTTTCCTTCAGCAAGTGTCCCAATCATAAGCGCGCGCGTCGACGCGCTATGTGTTGGGTTGAAAAATCTGTTTAGAGACCAAAATTTTCCAAAATGAAAAAAACTTCTTCAAATTTGCTCAAATTTGGATTGAAGACCCTCCATCATGTATCATACCCAGCCAACGAAGCCTCGGCCAAAATCCGAAGTGGATTAGGCCTCTTTCGCCGCTTTAGTGCTTCGCTCAACCTCCTCTTCAGAATCTTCATTTTTGCTTTGCAGACGTGCATGCGGGCCCAATAATGACCTTTCATGTGACGAAGCATGTCTTTGTCTCTATTGGCCTTTTCCAACAACTTCTCCAGATGAATGTTAACATGTGTGGGGCATGTCTCTCGCTCAATTGGTGTCATGTAGTCGGGTCTCTTCCGGGCCAATTGTCGATCTTCACGGATTCGCCGCAGCTCAAAAAGTGTGTGATGATCTTCTAGCTGTTTGTTACGTTGCTCTAGATATTTTATCACCCACTGAGCTCTCTGCAATTTCTCTTTCAGCGTGTCATTCTCGGCCTTTTTCTCCTGGATGATCTCTTTCAGCTTCGAGCTAGGAGAGCTCGCATCAACATCGATGAATGTGAAATCAGTGTCTCGACCGCCTGATGGGCCCTCATCGTGCATAGGCCTCTTGACTCTGTCCTGAATCTGTACCTGTGCCAAAGAAGAAGGCGAGACCCCTTCCACCCTTAGTGGAGATAATACTCGCGCTACTGATGAAGTCAACAAGACCCCTTCCACCTCGGGTGGAGATAGTACTCGTCGTGTAGCTACAAATAAGGCCCTGTGGCCTCGCTGGTATGTCACATACACTGGAGCACTGATATGCTCGGTCTCAGGAATGTCAGGCTGGTGTGAAGGCTCTCCCTCATCATGAACTACCTCGGGAGGCGGCTGTGGCGCTGCGAAGAAGTCACGGGAGATGAAATCCACCCAAGTAATGCCCTGTTGTGTCAACTGATGTACCACCATGATTTTGATCAGCGCGTAATGATATATACTGCTATGCTGCTGTGCTGGGTTCTTCTTCTGTACAAGAAATTTCATCCTCTCTATGTTGCGATACATGAAGTATGGAATGCTCATCATACGTACCCTCGTGAAATGCATCAACAAACGGACATGGTACGCATAGAGACGTGAGAATCTGCCCTCGCAACTGAAATATCGAATGATGAGTTTCATCAATGGTGCAAACTCATCCTTCAGAAACCTGAATGGAAATACCCTGCTCAGTTGCCTCATAAACCTAGGTTTGATGTATGGCTCATAGTAGGATTTCTCTAGCTGCTGTCGTTTGTTCCATTCCTCTCCTATGTTTGGTATTCCGGTGGCCTAAGCAATGGTCTCTGGTGACAGAACGAAATCTACTCCGGCAAGGTTTACACGGCCATCATGTAAATGTAGAACAAATAAACGAGCTAGCTCATGATGATGCTGGGTTTTTGAAATCATCTCATAGTACTGGAAACATGACTGATGCTAAAAACAATCCATTGCAAGCGGGCAAGCCTGCAATTGAGCCAAAGAAGTAGGCTCCTCCCTGACATGCCTACCACTTTTGTCACTTTTGTGAGACCTCCGTGGCACATTACCCTCTGCTGTAGAATCATTGTCATACTCCTGCTCATAAATTGAATCCGTCTCTAACATGGCTTTGAAAACAAGATGTTTGCAATATATATGTTGATATAGGTATAGTGAAAACAAGAGTTCAATGTATGCTCAAAACCCAAATATGTCACATGTGTATCAAATTGTTATAGGAAAGCCACAGTGGTAATGGCTCTGTCAAATGAGTTTGCATGAAAAACAGTCACTGCTTTGATCATAAGGGGATTTGACAAGTGAAAAGAAAAGAGTGTAATGTGGGGGAAATAACAATCAGAAACAAAAGTGACAATAGATCTTGCAGTGTTTGACAATGTCAATGGAGGATGTGGACAAGTGAAAATGGGACTATGTCATAACATGAATGATAAACAGTGTGAAAATGACAATGGCAATAATAATGACAATAGTGATGTAATGGCAAAGAGAGGGCGTGGAAGCAGAGACACCACTGACAATAGATGACACAGGCATATATATCAACAGCATAAGCTTGGAAACCCCCACACAGTCACTATCATTTGCTTCAAAACCCTAAGAAGTGAATTTGGAAATAAACATAGGGTTTACATTTCTCCACATTAAACACTTGTTTCTCCACTTTCAAAACACCATAATTATGTCCAAAATTTACTAAGAAAACGTGAAGAACCTACTTGCAAGCAGATTGAGGCAATTTGGCATGAATCTGGACGAAGGAGCGAAATTTTTTTGGCTCTGAGATTCTATGCGTCGCGCGCTCACCCAGTGCACTGCGCGCAGTATGTGCATCACGCGTGTGCTAATTTGCACGGGCCTGTGAAGCCCAGTGCGTCGCGCGCCTCTTGTGCATAGCGCGCCTCCTCTGTGCGCTGCGCGCACTTCCACCTCCAATCCACGGCTTTGAAAAACAAGTTTTCGCCCCTCAACTCACCAATTCGAACTCTGCCTTGGGACTTTGCGCAAATGAGTTGTCCTCCATGGCTTATATGTGTAGAAAAATATCTCATAAAAAATCAAATTTGATTCAGAGTTTGCTCCTGTACTTTGTAATGTTGTACTTTATAATTAATACAATGTTTTCTTTTGGCTTTTCATTATTTTTACGAGTCTTGGGTGATGAAATGTCTAAAATGTCTTGATTCTTGCGGGGATTTTGGCATTTGGCTTTGGAAGGACGAGGAGGCTTGCTTTGAATTTCTTATGGTGGATCAAATACACAATTATTACAAAAATGAGATTCAAATAATTTCTAGTTCCAAACAGAGTTTTGGACTAGAAATGTCTTCACATGTTTTTGAGAATAAAAATATAAAATAGGAATCCTTTCGAAACCAACCTCATGGCCTGCGGGCTTTTATTACATGTACCAAAAGACTGAAAACCCTAGACACTAGGACTAAAGACTCTTTTTGACAAAAATAATCATTTATGACCATGAATGAAGTGACCTGAACTTCAGTGATTTTTGAGGAATTTTAATTAGCCCTGCAGGTACAAGCATGAGGAAACACAAGATGACCAGACCCTCTCGTCAGTCAATGGCATGCCCCTAGCGAAATGCAACGAAGTGGAATGAGCGAGACACCTAAAAATGATATGCAAAAAGCGAAATGATCTCTGACGGAGGGCTGTAAGGACCGACTCTAACACCATCTACAATATTTGCGAAAAAATAAACACGATTGCACAATCACACCAAGTAAGAGAAAGAAGCAAATCAATTGCACAACACAAATATTTTTCCTAGGGAAAGATTTTTGATCCAAACCCCTCTATCTTTATTGTATAATCAACCAACGAATCATGAAACAATACAATGCACTCTTCTCACAAGAGTCTGTTGCACGCTACCAACTGTCTCACACTATTCAGGACAAAATCAACCAACACTTAGCCAATTTCCTGCCTCTACTCAGCCTGCCTGCCTTGCGTAATTCTATGAACAATTGATCCCTATTAATTAGGAAATTCAACCCTCCAAAACTACGTAATACATCATGGGAAATCCTATGGTTTTCTAATTTCACGTCGAAAATTTACTAATAATACAACTGATATATAAAATATCTTTAACCTCTGTCTCAACTGGGTCTTCATTAGAACTGGCATGCATGTAGCTATTAATAGTAAATCATCAGTCACTTGATAGATCACTACATGTGAATTAAATCTGATTTAATTCAATTGGCCTCTCACTAGTGCAACAATCAGTTACAACTAGTTATACTGACTTTAACTCACTTAATTGAGTTAATTGATTTCCCATGCATTAAACTAATACACTAACTACAACTTGGACTCTAAAACAAATAGAATCACTCTACATGCCTCACTAACCACCCTCAACTCGAATTTCATGAGCTAAATGAGTCTATCACACTTAGTTAACTATTACAAGTGATTATGAGATAAGATTACAATTTATTGTCCAATTTAATTAAGGGAAAATTAAATTAGACACACATTTCTTGTTGACTTTTCAACAGAAATTGTAGAAAATTCCACATAGATTCAAATGTTCTTGTAATGTACTAAATAAAATACTGAATAAATTATATGAATTATGGAAACCAATTATGATCTCACAATCACATGAACAAGTAAGAGAAAGAATCATCAATTGCAATACACAAGATGTATTTAGGGAACGCCTCAGCTAAAAACCCCACTATCTGTATATTGCATAAATTCAAGATCATGAAACAATACAATGTTATTTCCCTTCTTGAGAAACCTCTGCACTCTACTAACTGTCTCACTCTGATCTAGGAAAAATCAGTCCAACACTTACTCAATTCTCTTCCTCTATCTTACCAACCATACTTACACATTCTTGGAGGAAATGTGGCCATATTAATAAGGAAATTCTCAAGAATTAATTGCGCAATTACTTCAAGGAATCCTGATGACCTCATGCATGACCTGTAAAATTTTCTAATTACACAACTGATAGTTATCTTCCCTTTAACACAAATCTAAACTGGGCCTTCCTTATCACTGACATGCAGCAGCTATTTATAGCGAATTATCAGTTAATTGATTGACCAATACTTGTGAATTAAATAAAATTTAATTCAATGGACCTGTCACGAGTTCATCTCTCAGTTACATCTAGTTAAGCTGATTTTAACTCAAATAATTGATTTAACTAATTACAACTCACAAATAACTTAACCAGGGCTACTAAAAAGTAGGAGACACCCTACATGCCTCTAGTTTGACCCTCAGCTCAAATTAACTGAGCTAACTAAGCCTTCATTAATCATTTAACACTTACAAGATTTCCTGTGATGTGGAATTACAATTTAGTTCTAATTTAATTAAGGGAAAATTAAATTAGAAGCCTCATGGGTGCCATTTTCAATATTTCTTGTTGCCATTTTCAACACTCCCTCCAAAAAGAAAGGAATTCAACTCTATCTCGATCTTGTACCTTTGGAATGTTTTGCATGCCACACTTATCTAGTGTTTTTTACTGCTTCAACTTATGAAACTGAAAAAGCATCCAAATGGAATCAGTATGATGCATTTGTATCTAGAGTCTCTCACTACTGCTAGCTACCACATTATCTACTAAAAACTTTGCACTATTGTTGACTCTAAATTTTTGCCATCTTCACTACTGCTGACTCTGAATTTGTGCCACCATCACTACTACCAACTCTGATTTGCACTCTAATATCTGAAATTTGTCACTATGACATTTGACTGCATCAATCGCTAATGGTCCATCCTGCTATTTTCTATTGTGGGCTCCCGTAGCAAGGTAATGATCCATGAGATAAGTCATCTCAATGGAACCTACCCAAATTTCTTCTCTTGGGATTATGGCTTATGATCGCCCCACCTCTCACCTAGAGGTATGGTTGCATGTGCTCCCTTTTCCCACTTGACTTGAAATTTCCCCCTACTAGATGTCTTTGCTCGAGTGAATCCCTCCAGTCAATCTCCTCTCTTCTTGTCCAATTTTGGCTGTAGTACAACCTTCTGAGATTGCTTCTGAGGTTGCATGTTGAGAGTTAATTCCTGGTCCCTCTCAACCACTAAGTCTCTAACCTCTACTTCTCTCCTCAAAGCTTTGCATGCATATTGTCCCACAAGAGCATACAAATTCTTGACTCGCAACCTAATTTGTTTCACATGTCCTGTGGAGATGTGTCTAAGGAAAACCTTTCCTTTTCTAAATATCAAATCATAGCCATGGTCTTCCAATACCACTACGGAAACAATATTCTTCTTTAGACCTGGAACAAAAAAAAACACATTTTATTCTGAGAGGGGAAACAGTCTCCGAATGAAAGGTAATTGTACCTATGTCAGTTGTGTTATACCTCCTGTCATCTCCAAACTTTATGTTCTGTTGGAGGTCCTTCTCCTCCAATTCATTGAATAGATATTTATTCCCTGTCATATGGAACGAGGCACCGTTTTCAAGATACCACATGCATCCCATTACAGCGTTGGCCATGCATGAAATGAGACTAAAATCAAGCTCGAACTCTGAAGCTAAAGCTTCACCTGTTGCTGCAACTGGTGGATCCTTCTTTCTTTCCTTTTATGGACATTTCATTGCATAGTGCCCATACTCGTGAAAGTGAAAACACTTGATCTTGGACAAGTCTCTCTTTCCCTCTTCGTCTTGGGACTTATTTCCCTTGGATTCTTTCCTTTTTTGACTAATGAAAAACCTTATTATTTGTCTTTGAAGGAGGTCCCATCTCTAGTGCCCCTCCTTATCTCTTCTTGTACCAAGTCATACCACAATCGCTCCCATTCTGGTATCTTATCCCTCCCATTCACCGAGTCTTGGTAGCTATTCCATCTCTTAGGAAGGAATATAAGTGATAGTCTCACCAAATCATCTTGGGCTACTATCACACCAACACTTCCAATCTCATATCAACATTGAGTGAACTTCATCAAGTATTTTGGTATCATCTCACCCTCCTGCATATTGATCTTTTTGAGCTTGCATGTCAGCGTCAGCTTCGTGTGGTTGTTTCTATTATATAACATAATTGTTAAGGCCTTCCACATAGCATATGGAATTTCCTTTCTGTGGAGGTTTAAGACAATATGATCTCAAACTCCTTCTAACAAGATCCTTATCATCTTTGCTACATTCTTCTTCCATGCATCAATAAGTTGAGCATCTATTGTTGCAGGTTAGGGAATATCACTGTCTATCATTTCCTTCAGTCTGTTTTCCTCCAAAATTTCCTTCATCATGTCCTTCCATGCTATGTAATTTTAATTACCCTCAAGGGAATATTATAGTCTCAATCCATAGAAAGATATCTTGATCTATTGTTGGTCCTTAAGAATAAATCTGCAAATTCGATTCAGATGTTCACAAAAAAACTCTATTTCTTCTATTATATTGTCATTCCTTCTCTAATACCATGCATAAAAATCCACATATATTCAACTGATCTTGTAATGTACTAAAACAAAATACTGAATCAATTGTACAAATTGTGGAAACCAATTACGATCTCACAATCACATGAATAAGTAAGAGAAATAATTATCAATCACACAACACAAGATGTATCTGGGGAAAGCCTTAGCTAAAAACCCTACTATCTGTATATTGCATAAAGTCAAGAACATGAAACAATACAATTTTATTTCCCTTCCTGAGAAACCTTTGCACTCTGCTGACTATCTCACTCTGTTTTAGGTAAAATCGTTCCAATACTTAACCAATTCTATCCTATGTCTGACCAGCCTTGCTTATGCATTCTTGGAGGAATTTTGGACCTATTAATAAGGAAATTCTCAAGGATTTATTGTGCAATTACTTCAAGGCATCATGATGACCTCATGCATGACCTGTACAATTTTCTAATTATACAATTGATAGTTATCTTCCCTTTAACCCCAATCTCAATTGGGCCTTCCTTGGAACTAACATGCAATAGCTATTTATAGTGAATTATTAGTTAACTGATTGACCACTACTTGCGAATTAAATCAGATTTAATTCACTGGGACTATTACTAGTTCATCTCTCAGTTATAACTAGTTAAATTGATTTTAACTCAAATAATTGAGTCAACTAATTACAACTCACAAATAAATCAATCAGGGCTCCTAAAAATTAGGATACACCATAAATGCCTCTATTTTGACCCTCCACTTGAATTAACTAAGATAAATAGGTATTCCTGACTTATTTAACACTTACAAGTTGTCATGTGATATGGAATTACAATTTACTTCTAATTTAATTAAGGGAAACTTAAGTTAGAAGCCTCATGGGTGCCATTTTCAATAGAAAATTGTTCACTACTAAGAGGGGGAGTGTGAATTAGTAGATTAGCTCATGATACTTTTAAAATTCCTTTTCGATTTATTTATTCACAATCACATGTTATGCCATTAGTAGATTAGCTCATATAATGCATTAACCAACAAATTAAATACCATGATCATCACATCAAAGCCACAATAAAATCAAACAAACACATACACAAAGGACACAAGGATCTCTGGTGGAAAACCCCCTCCAGGTCAAAAACCACCCTTTGTTGTTGTTACCACTCTACTTCAAATTTTATTAATCAACAAATCAATTTACGTCATCATAGTTGGCTAAATCTAGCAAGGAAGTTTCTCACATGAAATCGACTTTGTGAAAACTATTACATTGAAGGCCTCTACCCCCAACAAGCCTCACCCAACACCCATTGGACTTTGAGAATTTTACTTCCTCTATTAAATCTGCTGACACCCATTGGAAAGGAACACCCATCCCTTCTTCACCAAGCTATCTCGATATGTTGATCACTAGGGCCACATTTCATAATGTTTCAAACTGGACCCCTACACAAAAAAACAACATCTTTCTCTCTTTTATAACCTCAATACATCATCATCATCTCAATCAAGAAAAACCAATTCATCACTAGTAGCATACATAAGCTATGGCTCTCTCAATAAATAAGCAGTATGAACGAAACAAAGTCTCATTACAATATACCAACACGACACAACAATATATGGTCTCCAAGGATATGCAACAATCCTCCAAAGGAATCTCTACTCAAACTCTGCTCATTGAGTAACCATCACCCATAAAACTACTAAAACATAATCATACATCGAAACCCTGCATACATACACTCCAAAAACATCTCCATCAATAGCATAGTAACTTTTAGTGCACAAGATCAAACAAGAAGGTAATGGAGTATCTATACAATTCATTGCTACAACCATGCAACTCAAACATCTCTGATATAATCATTGTCCTCCTAGTTACGAACCCCTGCAAATATAACATTAGCACAACAATAGTTCCATATAGAGTATTCTTAACATATAATATACACAATATCACTAATCTCCTCCATGATTTGTCTTCATAACATGCATGAACATATGAAGAAGCACATACATAAAACTCGGTTATAAACTTGTGATATGAAGCTCATCTATCTCTACAATTACTGCATATTCCCTCTCATAGACATATAAATCAAACTCTTCATCTATACACTCCTAACAGACTCATCTCTTAATCCTAGCCTTATTCTTCTATCATAGGATCTCAATCTGAGGATTATACATTAACCTTTTCACACCACACACACTGCAATAGTCGATTTGATACTCCTTTTAAACACTTTTTCCACTACTCCACTACTTACTCCATTAAATAATTCACACTTCAAATTTCATTCCAACATGTTGATTTTGTCAAATTAAATCTTTTATGAAAATTATTGAACAAGAAACATCATAAGAATAATTAAAATATTCGAGAAGCATGAGGAATCTGGAAAAATTCAACCTACAAACATAGTCGTTGGAACAACACAGCTAAAACTTGATTACATTCAAATGGATGAGCCTTGTTCCCATCAACTTGAGCTTTCAGATGCATGGTCAGACCTGCAAGGGAGTGACTAGGGCGAAGGATCAAGGAAAACATAAAATATTCAACTCATAACTACCTCCAACTTCTTGCTCAGCATCTCTAGCATTTGTAAATCTTTTCACAACCATGACAAGCCTCAAAACCATCTTTTCACCCTCTTGTTGAGCTTATACATGACGTAGTCATCATAAGTGCAAGAACCAACTCATGAGTGCAGAAATTGTATCAAGTGGAATCAAACATGAAGCTTTATTTGTAGAGGCGAACTTGATACATCATGACAACCTCTTCAACACCTTTATACATCATCAGGATTCCAATCCATAACTAAAGAGAATTAAGGGAATCTCAAAATCATTACTACAAGCATCATCTACATGGAGACCTAGTTGACCAATCAACCATCAAATCCATCAAAGCATCTGCAACATAAACATTTTCCATAGAAACCATATAAACCAATACCATCAAGCATATGCATATAATCTCCAACATAACAAAACCATAGAAACAAATACCATTAATCAACTCTATCATCTCCAACACAAGTCCAGGTTTATATAAATTCCAACCATCACTCACTGCAGCACTCATCCAGTATCACCTCATCATAACCTCAATTCCAACAACATCCCCCTTTGGAATTATTGTCAACCCCATCTGGGTCAACCAAAACAACCTCATGAAGAAATTAACTCCTCTTTTTCTCCCCATTTGACATCATTGTCAAAGTTACAAACTAAACATGTGAAGGAAGCCAACATATCAATGAAAGAAGCACTCCCCCTATCAATTTCAACATCATGCCAATACAAACTTGATGCAAGCCAATGAACAACTTCCAATACAAGTCCCCCCTAAACATATAAATGGGATGCAAAAACATCTCTTGGACTGTTTAATGTGCTATATTTGTTGCTTCTAGTGCCTCTTTTTCATATGCAAGAAGGTTTCTCCTCATATATCAATGCTTTGACCAACTTGGCCAATGATGAACAATAAGATACAAGGAATAATACATGGTTGAACGAAGGATAATACAAGTCTTTACAAAGCCTTTGACTAGCTGAACTATGATTCCTCTCTCATGTATGAAATACATACAAATGACCAAAACATGACTCATAAGAAGGATGTGACAATACATAGCTACTCAAGGACTCCAAGAGCTCATACAAGAATGAAATACGTGAAACCAATTAGAACAAACATGGTTGTAAATATTCTCATCACACACACACTCTTGACAAGACCCATGACTCTCTCTCTCTCTCTCTCTCTTGACTCATTTCCAAATACAAGTCCATATGAATGAATTTCATAGCTTCATAGAAACAATTCATGGCTATGGTATTGAGATTACATATTTATTATGAAACATTATGAACAAATGCAACTTTCATTAATGCCTTCTAAGCATCAATACCACCATTGTACAATGTGATACATGAGGTATCAATCTCATATATGAATCTATCTTTTTCCAAAACTTCTAATGGAGAGCACTAAAACCATATGTATGTCATGAATGAATGAATGACATCAATAAACCCAAAAATCCTCAACATTTCGGCAATATCCAAAGAAGCAGAAACAAATGTGTAATATCCCATGTAAAATATTTTCCATTTGTAAGCACCCTTGGCAATATCAATGATAACAATAGAAACATATGAAACTCGTGATCCCTTTGACCAAAAAATTAATAGAAGCTAGCAGAAATAAGAAGAGAAATTGGTGACATAACATCATAGAGCAGCACCATAACAACCACCATAGTTGAACTTATATGTAGCATCAACAATTACATGTCATCCATAAAGAGATAAGATATCAATATTCAACAACAGCATAATATGTGGATCTCTCAAGTAGAAAATGAAGCATATCATAGCAGCAATAAACTCGGAAGCAACATGACTCTCAACCGGAGAAAACATCATCATCCATATCATGGTAATAATAACAGCACCATACTATGACTATCATCATCAATAATATAGAATAGATAGCAGTAGTAAACTCCTCAATCATATCACTCTCAAAACCAGGAAGCAGCATGAGCATGAGCAACAACCTTCTTTCCCTTAACATCCCCATGTAGCATAGCAGCAGACTCAATAATCATCTCCCTCAATACCACCAACATTCTCCAATAAAATGAATAATATGTATTTTATGAAGCTCAATCATCACCAAAAACAGATGGATCACTACAACAGCAACGTCTTCAACAAAATTCAAATCCCATGTTCATGTAATAAGATATGGATCAATATTTTCACAACAACATCTTTTCAACCATCATACATCATGGAAGAACCACTAGAAAGTTTATCTAAACATAAAATATCAGAAACATGCTTTATTTCAAAAAGAATATCAACAATTATTCATGAACCAATGCAAGTATAAGGAAATATTCATGTAGCATTCTAACCACATAGAACATGAAAAGCAGAAAATCAGAAAATAGGTCATACAAATATAAACTTGTGCGAATTTCAAACTTCAATATACTTTTAACCAACTATGGCTACATCAATTATTCTCTTTCAAATATACTTTTATTGGTTTGATTCTTGACATGCATTTCATTGTTTGATCTATTATCTAATATGCTCTGAATATTCTTTTCTTTTTGAGTGAATCCCCTGTAACATGTAGGAAATTTGCAATCTTTGGCCTTATGGAAAATATTTTCACACATGTAACACCTTCTATGTCCAAGAAAAAAAGGAAAAATCTTTGAAACTCCTCTTCTTCGCATATTTCCTGCAATCAAAATCCTTCTACCCAAAATTATTAAACGAAAAAGAATATCCATAAAATGAACTGTTATACCTGGCCATGGATGATGTCCTTTTATCCAACTACTTATTTTATTTCATGATTATGCATTTTGCATCAATATTCCCATGCTTTTAACAACTAAGAAACTTATTAATCCTAGGGAAGTGGATGATCTCTCTGGCACAACTTTACCCTTATTTGACTTCTAGTTTTGCTTATGTGCTTCTTCATTGTTATTCTTACTGTTGGAATCATCTTTTGTTGTTGTTTTTCAAATAATTTTTGAGCTCGTTTCTTCTTTTTGAAGGCTAGTATATGGATGATTTTAATTAGTCATCAACTAAATGGATTTCTCTTTTTCTTTATTTCTCAATGTAGTCACTTCTCCTTCCAGAATTTTACATTGATCTTCCTTTTCTTCATATTGATTTCTCATTCCTTATTCAATTTTCCTTTATTCATCCAACTGGGCTTTTAATTTTACGATATCTTATTTGTAAACACATTACTTCTCATCAATTATTTGCAATAATTTCTACAAGCTTTTATTTTCATCCTTGATCATTTTAATTTTTTCTTCTAGTGTTTCAATCTTGCAAGGCGTTTCATCTTCTAGCTATGAATTCTCTAAAAAATGGTTATTATCACCTCTCTCCAAAGAATCAAACTGAATTGAATGATCATTATCTTCAAACTATAAAACTCAATTAAATCATCATCACTACAATAAAATGCATTTCCCTATATAAAATGATCACAACATTTACCTTCATTATTTTTTACCAGTAAGAAAAGTAGTTCTTATTAATTCGAAATTTTTCTCATTTGTTTACTACTCTTCCTTTTTCTAGACTTATTCTTCGTATTCTTCACCATGGCCCACGATCTTCTCTCAAGAGATCAAGCTTCACTAGGACAACCCTACTCTGATACTAATTCTTGGAAATGTGTTCACTACTGAGAGGGGGGTGAATTAGTGGAGATAAGGTCTATAAGTATACTTTTAAAATTCCTTTTTTATTTACCTATTCACAATCACACATTATGTCATTAGAAGATTAGCTCATATAATGCATTAACCATAAAATTAAATACCATGATCATCACATGAAAGCCGCAATATAATCAAACAATCATATGCACAAAATACACAAGGATCTTTGGTGGAAATCCCCCTCCAGGTCAAAAACCACCCTTTGTTTCTACTATTGCTCTCCTTCAAATTCTATTAATCAATAAATCAATTTACATCGCCATAGTTGGCCAAGTTCAACAGGGAATTTTATCACATGAAATTGAATTTGTGAACACCCATCCACTGAAGGCCTATACCCCCAAAAATCCTCTCCCAACACCCATTGGACTATGAGAATGTCACCTCCTCTTCTGAAGCTACCAACACCCATTGGCAAGAAACACCCATCCCTTCTTCACCGAGCTATCTTGATTTGTTTGTCACTAGGGCCACATTTCATAATGTATCAAACTAGACCCCTGCACAAAACAACAACAAATTTCTCTATTTGATCCTCAATACATTATCATCATCTCAATCAAACAAAACCAATTCATCTCTAGCAACATACATAAGTTATGGCTCTCTCAAAAAATCAGCAATATGAACAAAACAAAGTCTCATTTCAAAATATCAACACTACACAAAAATATATGGTCTCCAAGGATATGCAACAATCCTCCAAAGGAATATATGTTCAAACTCTACTCAGTGAGTAACCAGCACCCATAAAACTACTAAAACACAACCATACACCAAAACCCTGCATATATATGCTCCAAAAATATCTCCATCAACAACGTAGTAACTTTGAGTGCACAAGATCAAACAAGAAGGAAATGGAGTAGCTATACAATGAAATTCTACAACCATGCAACTCAAACATCTACAATATAATCATTGTCCCCTCAGTTATGAACTCCTGCAAATATAATTTTAGCACAACAATAGTTCCATATAGAGCATGCTTAACATATAATATCCATAATAGTAGTAATCTCCTGCATGATTTTTCTTCATAACCTACATGAACATCTAAAGAAGCACATACATAAAACTCTGTTATAAATTTTTGATTTGAAGCTCATCAATATTTGCTACAAGGAATATAGATTCCCTCTCACAGGCATATAAATCAAACTCTACATATCTACACTCCTAACATACTCATCTCTTAATCTCAAGTTATTCTTCTGTTGTAGGAGCTCAACCTGAGGATTTTACACTCACCTTTTCACACCACACACACTACAATAGTTGATCTACTTCTTCTTTTAAATACTTCGTTCCACTACCCCACTACTTACTCTATTAAAGAAGTCACACTTAATAATTCATTCCAACATGTTGATTTATTAAAATTAAATATTTTAAGTCTCAAATAAGAAACATCATAAGAACAATTAAAAATTTTGAGAAGTGTGAGGAAATTGGAGAAACTCAACCTACAGACACAATTTTTAGCACAACTCTATTAAAACTGGACTACAGTCACATGGATGAGCCTTTTTCCCAGAGAATGGAGCTTTTAGATGCATGGACATGCTTGCAAGGGAGTGACTGGGGTAGAGGGTCAAGGAAAACATAAAATATTTAACTCATAACTTCCTCCAACTTCTTGCTCAGCATCTCAAACATTTTTGAAGATTTTTCAAGCCATCACAAGTCTCAAAACCATATCTACACCATTTTTTTGAGCTTATACATGAGGTATTCATCATAAGTGCAAGAAAAAAGTCATGAGTGTTGAAATTGTATCAAGTGTCATGAAACATGAAGCTTCGATTGTATATGGGAAATTGATACATCATGAAATCCTCTTCAACACCTTTAGATATTGTCAGGATTAAGTATTAATTGCATATCAAAGGAAATACTACAAGCATCATCTACATGGAGACCTAGTATACCAATCAACCATGGGTGTCCAATGGTTGATTACCTTGGGGAAGGTCACCACTGATTGGAAGGCTTTGAAAATGGAGTGGGTGGGCATGAAGAGTGGTAAACCACAAATGATCCAAGGCATGCATACTTACCCTTCACCTAGAACTTCCACACAAACAACAGAGATGGATTTGCGCAGTGGAAGCAAGGATCTCACAGTCCTTTCTCTTATCTTCGTGAGAATCCTGCATGGGACATTCCTATCTAATGGAAAACCGCCTGGGAGGCCACCAGACTCAGACATTGTGAGGGGGGGAGCTCACAAAGTACTGCTCCAAATTTAGATCCAGGAGGGATTGGAGAAATGGGAGACCAAGCTAGAGTGTTGCAGGGCTTGGGACAGCTCAAGAATGAGGCGAATCTTATCCCTGCATCACTTTCACCCTCTCTTTTTTCTATATTTGCACTATGGGAGGTGAATAATGGGATAATCAGCCTTCCAAAACACATATTTGGCATGAGAGATGTCAAATAAGATATCAGCAACATGATAGCCACTTCCATGGATGTATCATCAGCGTTGTCATTGTTGAACAGTGTGGATCTATATTGGAAATCTCAACTTCTTGTAGAGTATTCCAAAGATCTCCACACATGCATGATACTAGATGACATACAACAAGAAGAGGGCTACTTAGTCCAAGGGGGAGACATTTATCATAATGGTAGGGTATTCTTGGCTAGAGCTTCCAAGCTCAATCAGAAGATGCTCCAAGGGGCACACAAGGAATTCTTTCTCAGCCATATGCATTCAATGAATATCTACACCCTGATCATGAGGAGCTTTGATTGGGAAGGCTTGAGAGAGGAACTACATCAGCACTTTCAAGAGTGCATGAGCTATTTGGGGTTAGGACAGCTAATGGACTCTATGCAAGAGTCATTTCAGCCATGGCTTCCTTCTTTTGAGAGAAGGGGAATGCCCATGCACAACTCCATGTGTATGAGAAACTTTGGTGGTAAAGGATCTGATCATGTAGAGAAATCTTTATTTTCTGATTTGTCACATTCTTTTACCATGTTTTTGCAGGATGTGACTCCTAAAGGGAGTGAGATATCATGTGGATCTCATGGCTTTTGGTGGTCCAATAGAAATTTTGAACTTGGCCACTCCCTTGTTGTGCAAAGGGAGATTCCTTTTCATGGTGGGTGCTTTCCAAAGCCACCAAACATATCTGACATCTTCAGCCATGTTAAGATGACTCATGCAACAATGTGTGGTGGGAATGCCACTTGCCACACCTTTATCTAATGCAGGTAGGAGATGCACTGCGTTGGCATCACATGTGGGATTTTGACCCACCTCCTCAAGCTCAGATTTTTGTTTGCATATATGTAGTTTTGCTTCCATACTTGGATGATATAGTTGTACTGTTTATGGGATTGTATGGAGGGAGGATGGGCAGTTTGTATGTACCAAATGGAATGGAACTTCTCCCTGTACCTCATGCTACATGTTTTAGAGGAAGTATTGCTCCAGCCATGCTTATTATGTTGAATTTTTCACTACTTTTGGGATGGACTATGTACATCTTATGATGACCCTGGAGGAACAATTCATGATGTATTGGCTTGATGAACACTTGGCTTATGATGAGGACTTGATCCTTGATGGTGTCATGTTAGGTCCCTATATTACTAGTATATTCCCTTATTTTTGTTAGTGTAACCCCCATATTGTTATTATTTTGCCCTTAAATTATTATTGTTAGGTCGGCTAGGATTACATTGTGGCCCCACTAGGATTACATTGTGACCCCATGGACTCCTATATATAGAAAGGAGGTTTTGTAATTTGAATCATCCAAGAATTGTTCATTCATGTAATGTATTGGAGGTTTCCCCCTTGAAGTGGCTTATTTATAAGGCTTTGATATCTCTTTTCTTCTCTTTTTGGAGTTGGTTTCACAACATTTGGTATCAGAGCTTTGAGATTCTAGGGTTTCGCTGCTCCAAATAGGTCATATTGGAATTTTCGCTATAACTTTTTTTCTACGAAGGTTCAGAATATGAAATTTTTAGAGTGTGAAGCCAAAATCCTAAGGAACATCATCGCAAAATTTCAGATCTTGGTTCACAATATTTTCGGAGATATGATATGTGCAATTTATGCCATTTTGCAGGCTCCTGAATTTAACCTAAAATGGTCATCGTGGTATTTTCGTAATAACGTTTTTTCTACGAAGTTTCAGAACTAAAATTTTTAGAGTGCGAATCTGAAATCCTGAGGAACATTGTCAAAAAATTTCAGATATTGGTTCGCAATATTTTCGGAGATATGATCTGTGGAAGTTAGGGATTTTTTAGGCTTCTGAATTTCATCTCAAAGAGGTGATCGTGGGAAAATGTTCATAGCTCTCTCTCTGAGAATCGGATTGGAATGATGTAAAAATTGGCCACAAGTACACAGACTGTAGTTTTAGGTATATCAATTTCAGAGCCAAAGGAGGAAACAGTGACACGTGGCAAGTTGTGCAAGTTCACTCTACTGAACCAGTCCAAAATTGGGTCATTGTGGGAGATTGCACATAACTTTGTCTTGAAAAATCCAAATCAGATTAGACCTGTGGCATTTGAAAGAAGCTTTATAGGGATACTACAGAGATGAATTTCAGATATTGAGGATCTGCAATTATAGATATAATTCAATTTCAATATCAAGCTCCTCAAAAGCAAGTAAAAGGTGTGTATTTTTTTTCCGAATTGCATAAGTCTTGTTTGAAGAATCAAGTTGAATTGATTCCAAGGGAATATTGTAGAATAGATATCAGTATTGGATTCTAAAATGGCCCCTAAAAAGAATTAAACACCCATTAAGCCTTTATAAATCTCTACTATGACTCATGAAGACAAAGAATGGCAACATGACATATCAAAATTACAAGAGCAAGTGGAACAAATTTTTCTCTCGCAAAGAGAAAAAAAAATGACATGGAAGCTTTGAAGAAAGGCATGGAATACAAGATGGATGGTTTGAAGAATGGCATGGAATCTAAGATAGATGGCATGGAAGCTGGCATGGAATCTAATATGGATGACATGGAAGCTAAGATCGATGAGAAAATGGAAAACATGAAGAATGATCTAAAAGCAGACATGGAAGTTTTGACAAAGTTGATACAAAAAATGTTTCCTAATGGTGAAAAGATAGTAGAGGAAACTCATGATGAGAAAAAATTAAATTTTAATCGTGATTTCATAAAATCTAATGTTGGCGGGAAGAACCACCATATTCCAAAAATGGATATGAGGGATTTTGATGGAAAGGATCCTGCAACATGGATACTACATATGGAGAAATATTTTGATCTCCATAATGTGCAAAACACACAAAAGGTACGCATTGCAACTTTACATTTAGAACAAAATACATTTGTATGGTATCGATGGCTTTTCTCCCGTAAAATAATTGTCACTTGGTCAATTTTTACAGAGGAAATGATAGCACATTATGAGTATACAAAGAGCAACACCTTCTTTAGCCAATTGATAAATCTCAAACAAAAGGGTTTAATGGGGAAGCACATTGAAGACTTCCAAAAATTGAATATGAGGGTAACTGATATTCCAGAGGAACACAGGATTGATCTCTTCATAGGTACTTTAAAGGATAACATCCAATATGAAGTTCTCATTTTGGAACCTGATTCATTGGAGAAGGCATTCAGGTTGGCAAGAAAAATTGAATGTAAAATTATGGCAACAAGGAAGCCTACCACCCACTTTTATAAAGAGGGAAGTGTTTCTACTCCTAGATTTCCACAACCTACAAGGTCGACACCACAAAAATTGGAAGAAAAAAGAGCAAAAGGGCTTTGGTACAGTTGTGATAGAAAATACACTAAAGGTCATAAGTGTGCCGAGAAGAAATTATTTTACATAGATTGTGAAGAGGAAGAAGAAAATGAACAAGAAGAGGATATACACCAGGAACCAACCCAAGAAGAGGAAGAACCACTGCTCAAACTCTCAAGATAGAAAGACATATCAAGAAGAAAAAGGTAATAGTGTTGATTGATTAAGGTAGTACCCATAATTTTATTCATTATAAGGTAGCCAAGGAATTGAATTGTTTCCTATACCCAGAACCAGAATGTCAAGTGTTGGTTGCAAATGGAGGAACTATAAATTGCTCTGGAAAATACCATAATATCAAGCTAACCATGGGGGAATATGTATTGAATATTCCAATGCTTTCCATTCCTACGGGAGGTGTTGATGTTGTACTAGGAGTACAATGGTTACAATCTTTGGGGACGGTAGCTTTTAATTTTCAAGAACTTTTCTTGAAATTTTTTTCAGAAGGAAAGGAAGTCAAATTACGAGGTATTTCAAGGAATTCGGGAAATATAATAAGCTCTAATGTCATGACAAAGCTTCTAAATAAATAACAACGAGGCATAATTGCACAATTATGCTCACTAGAAGTTCCAACATCAAAATCATCTATTTCTGCAAATATCCAAAAATTCTTGGAAAATCATTCCAAGTTTTTTTAAACTCCAAAAGGACTCCCACCTATTTGTGATCATGATCATGCTATTCATTTGATTCCAGGAAGTGTTCCTCCAAAAATCAGGGCTTATAGATATCCTTATGTCGAAAAGAGCGAAATTGAACGTATGATTGCAGAAATGTTAGAGGCGGGTATAATTCAAGCTAGGAAAAGTTATTTCTCTGCTCTTGTAGTATTGGTACACAAGAAGGATGGATCATGGTGCATGTGTCCAGATTATAGGGAGCTCAATAAGCTCACCATTAAAGATAAATTTCCCATTCTTTTGATTGATGAATTATTGGATGAATTACATGGAGCAATTTATTTTACCAAATTGGATCTTTGTTCAGGGTATCATCAAATTAGAATGAAGACTGAAGATATTCTGAAAACAACATTTTGAACTCATGAGGGTCATTATGAATTTTTGGTCATGCCTTTTGGCCTTACCAATGCACCTTATACATTTCAAGGGTTGATGAATTCCATTTTCAAACCCTTCCTTAGAAAATTTGTGCTAGTATTTTTTTGATGATATACTAATCTACAGCAGGTCTTGGAAGGATCATGCTGAACATGTTGACAGGGTGCTCAAACTATTGCAGGAGAAACAATTATATGCAAAAAAATCCAAATGTTTCTTTGGAGTACAAGAGGTGGAATATCCGGGTCATATTGTATCTCACGAGGGTGTTAAAGTAGACCCTAACAAAATTAAAGCCATTAAGGAATGGAAAGTCCCCACAACCATAAAGCAGTTGCGAGGATTTCTCGGGTTAACATGGTATTATCGAAATTTTGTTAAGAATTATGGGAGAATAGCAGCACCTCTAACAACATTATTGAAGAAAGATGCATTTTCATGGACTCCTGAAGCAACTAAGGCCTTTGAACATCTTAAAGAGGCAATGTGCCTAGCACCGGCCTTAGCTACGCCAGACTTCACAAAAACCTTTATTGTGGAATGTGATGCCTCAGGAAATGGAATTGGTGCAGTTTTAATGCAGGAAGGAAGACCCATTGCTTTTGAAAGTCGTCCAATCAAAGGAAAGTATTTACGGAAACCTATTTATGAGAAGGAAATGTTAGCAATACTGCATGCACTAAAGAAATGGAGAACTTACCTAATGGGAAGACACTTCAAGGTAAAAACTGATCATGATAATCTTAAACACTTTTTGGAACAAAGACTATCTTCAGAAGAGCAACAAAAATCGGTCACAAAGATTTTGGGTTATGACTTTGAAATAATATACAAAAAAGGGAAGCTAAATGTTGTTGCAGATGCACTCTCAAGAAAGAATGAAGAGGTGGAAGCATTTCTTTGTGCCATTTATATTATCCAACCAGATTGGATAACCGAAGTAAGAGATGAATGGAAGAAGGACGAAGAATTATGGACACTCATTCAAAAGCTGCAGCAAGATCCTATTACATCTGATACATTTAGTTGGAAAAATGATTCCTTATGGTACAAAGATCGCTTATATCTTTGTAATAATTCCCAACTAAAACAAAAGATTCTTTTGGAATTGCACACTTCTCCTTTAGGAGGACACTCAGGATTTTTAAAAACTTACCACGTGGTGAAGAAAGAATTTTTTTTTTATGGCCTTAAATCTGATATTCAAAATTTTGTGGTGGAAATTTTGGTTTTCCAGTAGAATAAAGTTGAGAGAATTAAGACCTCGGGTCTTCTACAACCTTTATCCATTCCAAGTCCACGTTGGGAGGAGATTTCAATGGATTTTATCACAAGTTTACCTAAGTCTGAATTAAAGAGTGTCATCATGGTGGTAGCTAATAGAATTACCAAGTATGCACACTTTTGTGCATTATCTCATCCATTTAAAGCAAGTACAGTTGCTACTACATTTATGGACACAATTCAAAAGCTACATGGAAACCCAAGAGTTACTGTGAGCAACAAAGATCCCATTTTTACTGGAAATTTTTGGATGGAGTTATTTTCTTGTTTGGGTACTCAATTATCTCATAGCTCATCTTATCATCCTAAATCCGATGGTCAAACTAAGATAGTAAATAAATTTTTGGAAGGATATATTCGTTGTTTTGTATCTAATAAAAAAACACAATGGGTCAAGTGGTTACCTCTAACTAAATGGTGGTATAACACTTCCTTCCATACTGCAGCAAAAATGACCCCATTTATGGCACTTTATGGATATCATCCACCATCCATCACATCATCTTTAAGAGAAAATTTGAAGGTTTAAGAAGTGGAAGATCACATCGAGCATCAACAAGAAGTTCTCCAACTCTTAAAGGAAAACCTGAATTTGGCACAAAATCGAATGAAACAACAGGCGGATCAACATCGTAGTAAGAGAAGTTTTGATGTAGGAGACTAGGAATTTTTACAGCTACAACCATACAAACAAATTTCCCTCAAGAAAGCTAAGAAGGATAATAAATTATCGCCAAAGTACTATAGTCCTTACAAGGTGTTGCAAAAGATTGGTACTATGGCATACAAATTGGAGCTTCATGCTTCTTCACGAGTGCATCCAATTTTCCATGTTTCATGCTTAAAGAAGGTTATAGGTGAAAATCTTCCAGTTCAAACAATATTTCCAGAACTTGATGAGGAAGGAAAAATCATATTGGAACCTGAAGCGGTCACGGAAACAAGACCTAGATAGCTACGGAATCGATTAATTTCAGAGTATCTCATCAAGTGGAGGAATTTACCCACTGAAGATTCTACATGGGAGGATGAGAATTTTATACAGAAGCACCCAGAGCTACTCAATCATTGAGGACAACACTTTTTTGAAGGAGAGGTCATGTTAGGTCCCTATATTACTAGTATAGTCTCTTATTGTTGTTAGTGTAACCCCCATATTGTTATTATTGTGCCCTTAAATTATTATTGTTAGGTTGGCTAGGATTACATTGTGACCCCATGGACTCCTATATATAGAAAGGAGGTTTTGTAATTTGAATCATCCAAGAATTGTTCATTCATGTAACGTATTGGAATTTTCCCCCTCGAAGTGGCTTATTTCTAAGGCATTGATATCTCTTTTCTTCTCTTTTTGGAGCTGGTTTCACAACATGTCATCAATGGAGGAGGGAAAGCACTACAGCTCTCACCCTATCATTTTCTTGAGGAAAAGAAAAATTTTGGAGGGGAGGACTGTAATATTCCTACATAGCCTAAGCTAAGAGGAATATACATTTTTGTCTCATTTTCTATTGCAGGAATAAAGGAATAAAGGAGGACATGTAAAACTCTTAAAAAGAATGAATAAATCAATGCCCATATGAACAAGGATAAATCTTGGCCATGTAAACAAATCATTTGCAGGTGTGAAAGGGGTTTGAGCTATGATACTGGGTCAACCTTGACCAAATCTACAGCGTTGTCTAGATACAATGCACCTCATGAAGGGGCAGCGAAGTTCTAGATGGAGGCCCCTCATGTGAATGGAGCTAATTCATCAAGGTGGTTTAGGGTTTGCCAAGGATTTCATCTTATAAAATGGAGGGGGAGGCAGCAAGAGAAGGTTGTTGATTGTCTATATTTCTGAGTATCTTTTCTGTTTAGACAAATACCATTCTCTGTTGTTTGGCTGAGAATAGTTCTACTTAGCACTTGGGAGTTCCTATGCAGGGATTTCACCTCTTCCATTGAGGATTTTTGGAGGAGTCTTGTTGATTTTATCCACTATCAGGCATTTGGCCAAGCTCTACTTCCAACTGTAACACAGATCTAGTGAGGGTTTGGTTGCTTTTGTAAGCTGCAAAAAGTGGGAATACTAGATCTGCTCAGATATGGATTATACTAGTGCCTCTTCTCAGTGAGTGTGTCTTTTAACCTCCTGGAAGAGTGCATTAGTTTTTGAGCTTTAGATTTGTATCTTGGCATCAGGCCAACTTAGTTATTCAAGCTACAGTGCAGTTTCCCTTCAGGGACTACATTATTTTCAGTAGAGGTTTTGCAGGGTGTTTTGATCCCATTTTTGATGAGGGATCTTTGGTGCTGGGATTTGCCTTTCACTTTGGTGATCCATGGTTTAGCTTGCTGATCCATGTTCCGGATAGATCAGATCTATTCTAATGTAAAATCATCTTCACAAAATTTTGAATAATATTGCAGATCTGCTACTTAAAACTCAGATCTACTCTTTGTATTGCATAATTTGGTCAAAACCCCAAGGGGAACTTGTAATAGAGCCTTTTTAGTGTACATATTTGAAATGGATCTGATATTTTGTACACATATCTGCTCTAGATATGAAGTGTAACATTCAGCTGTTGCAGCTCCATTAAATAATGTTGATAAGCCATTTTTCAGTATATACATGTGTTGCGGCCTTCTTTTCTGAAGATTTCTGCCTCTCTTGTCTTCTGTATTATGTTGTATAATGTAAGAGCATCAATATAAATCTGAGTTTGTTAGGTCCCTATATTACTAGTATAGTCCCTTATTGTTATTAGTGTAACCCCCTTATTGTTATTATTGTACCCTTGTAACCCCCATTATGTTATTATTGTGCCCTTAAATTATTATTGTTAGGTCGGCTAGGATTACATTGTGGCCCACTAGGATTACATTATGGCCACATGGACTCCTATATATAGAAAGGAGCTTTTGTAAATTGTATCATCCAAGAATTTTTCATTTATGTAATGTATTGGAGGTTTCCCCCTCGAAGTGGCTTATTTCTAAGGCATTGATATCTCTATTCTTCTATTTTTGGAGTTGGTTACAAAACATTTGGTATCAAAGCTTTGGATTCTAGGGTTTCGCTGCTCCAAACAGGTCATCGTGGAATTTTCGCTATAAAATTTTTCTATGAAGTTTCAAAAGCTGAAATTTTTAGGGTGCAACTCTGAAATCCTGAGAAAGATCGTCTAAAAATTTCAGAGCTTTGTTCGCAATATTTTCGAAGATATGATCTGTGGAAGTTAGGTCTTTTTTTAGGCTCCTAAATAGGTAATCGCGGAATTTGCGCTATAAATATTTTTCTACGAAGGCTCAGAATCTAAAATTTTTAGGGTGCGAAGCTGAAATCCTAAGGAAACTTGTTGCAAAATTTCAGAGCTTGGTTCGCAATATTTTTGGAGATATGATCTGTGGAAGGTAGTGCTTTTTCAGGCTCCCGAATTTCATCTCAAAGAGGTGATCGTGGGAAAAGTTCAATAACTCTCTCTGTGAGCATCAGATTGGAGTGTTGTAAAAATTGGTTACAAGTACACAGACTTTAGTTTCTTGGCTATCAATTTCAGATTCAAAGGATGAAACAGTGACACGTGGCAAGTCGTACAATTTCGCTCTACTGAACCAGTCCATAATTAGGTCATTGTGGGAGATTGGACATAACTTTGTCTTGGATAATCCAAATCAGGTCAGACCTATGGCACTCAAAAGAGAATTCAGAGGGCTACTTCAATGCTGAATTTCATATATTGAAGAGCCACAATCATAGATATAATCCAATTTCAATATCGAGCTCCTCAAAAGCAAGAAAAAGGTGTGTATTTTTTTTCCGAATTGCATAAGTCTTGTTTGAAAAATCAATTTGAATTGATTCCAAGGGCATATTTTAGAATAGATATCAGTATTGGGTTCTAAAAAATTCCCCGTAAAAATAATTCAACACCCATTAAGCCTTCAGAAGGCTCTACTATGACTCATGAAGATGAATAATTGCAACATGATCTATCAAAATTACAAGAGCAAGTGCACCAAATTTCGCTCTCGCAAAGAGCAGCAAAAAATGAAATGGAAGTTTTGAACAAAGGTGTGGAAGAAAAGATGGATGGTGTGAAGAATAATATGGATGGTTTGAATAAATGCGTGGGATCTAAGATAGATGGCATGGAATCCAGCATGGAATCTAAGATGGATGACATGGAAGCTAAAATGGAAAACATGAAGAATGATCTAAAAGCAGACATAGAAGGTTTGACAAAGTTGATAGAAGAAATTTTTCCTAATGGTGAAAAGATAGTAGAGGAAACTCATCATGAGAAAAAAATAAATGTTAATTGTGATTTCATAAACTCTAATGTTTGCGGGAAGAAACATCATATTCCAAAAATGGATATGAGGAAGTTTGATGGAAAGGATCCTGTAACATGGATACTACAAATGGAGCAATATTTTAATCTCCATATTGTGCAAAACACACAAAAGGTATGCATTGCAACTTTACATTTAGAGCAAATTACATTTATATGGTATCGATGGCTTTGATCCCATAAAAAAATTGTCACTTGGTCAATTTTTACGGAGGAAATGATAGCACATTATAAGGATACAAAGAGAAACACCTTCTTTAGCCAATTTATAAATCTAAAACAAAAGGGTTTAGTGGGGGAGCACATTGAGGACTTCCAAAAATTGAATATAAGGGTAACCGATATTTTAAAGGAACACGGGATTGATCTCTTCATAGGCACTTTAAAGGATAACATCCAACATGAAGTTCGTGTTTTCGAACCTGATTCATTGGAGAAGGCATTCAGGTTGGAAAGAAAAATTGAATGTAAAATTATGGCGAGAAGGAATCCTACCACTCACTTCTATAAAGAAGGAAGTGTTTCTAAGCCTAGATTTCCACAACCTGCAAGGTTGACACCACAACAATTGGAAGAAAAAAGAGAAAAAGGGCTTTGCTACAGTTGTGATAGCAAATACACTAAAGGTCATAAGTGTGCTGAGAAGAAATTATTTTACATAGATTGTGAAGAGGAATAAGAAAATGAACAAGAAGATGGTATACACCAGGAACCAGCCCTAAAAGAGGAAGAAATGAATCCGACCATATCGTGTAATGCACTGGCAGGAATTACCACTCCTCAAACTCTCAAGATAGAAGGACATATCAAGAAGAAAAAGGCAATAGTGTTGATTGATTCAGGTAGCACCCATAATTTTATTCATTGTAAGGTAGCCAAGGAATTAAATTGTTTCCTATACCCAACACCAGAATGTCAAGTGATGGTTGCAAATGGAGGAACTATAAATTTCTCTTGAAAATGCCATAATATCAAGCTAACCATGGGGGAATATGTATTGACTAGTCCAATGCTTTCCATTCCTATGGGAGGTGCTGATGTTGTACTAGGAGTACAATGGTTACAATCTTTGGGGATCGTAGCTTTTAATTTTCAAGAACTTTTCTTGAAATTTTTTTCAGAAGGAAAGGAAGTCGAATTATGGGATATTGAAGGGAATATGGGAAGGATAATAAGCTCTAATGTCATGAAAAAGCTTCTAAAGAAAGAACAACAAGGCGTAATTGCACAATTATGCTCACTAGAAGTTCCGACATCAAAATCATCTATTTCTGCAGATCTCCAACAAGTCTTGGACAATCATTCCAAGGTGTTTGAAACTCTCAAAGGACTCCCACCTATTCGTGATCATGATCATGCTATTCATTTGATTCCAGGAAGTGTTCCTCCAAACATCAGGCCTTATAGATATCCTTACATCCAAAAGAGAGAAATTGAACGTATGATTGCAGAAATGTTAGAGGCGGGTATAATTCAACCTAGTCAAAGTTCTTTCTCTGCTCCTGTAGTATTGGTACACAAGAAGGATGGATCATGGCGAATGTGTCTAGATTATAGGGAGATCAATAAGCTCACCATTAAAGATAAATTTCCCATTCCTATGATTGATGAATTATTGGATGAATTACATGGAGCAATTTATTTTACCAAGTTGGATCTTCGTTCAGGATATCATCAAATTAGAATGAAGACTGAAGATATTCCAAAAACAAGATTTCGAACTCATGAGGGTCATTATGAATTTTTGGTCATGCCTTTTGGCCTTACCAATGCACCTTCTACATTTCAAGGGTTGATGAATTCCATTTTCAAACCCTTCCTTAGAAAATTTGTGCCAGTATTTTTTGATGATATACTAATCTACAACAGGTCTTGGAAGGATCATGTTCAACATGTTGACAGGGTGCTCAAACTATTGCAGGAGAAACAATTATATGCAAAAACATCCAAATGTTTATTTGGAGTAAAAGAGGTGGAATATCTGGGTCATATTGTATCTCACGAGGGTGTTAAGGTAGACCCTAACAAAATTAAAGCCATTAAGGAATGGAAAGTCCCCACAACCATAAAGCAGTTGCGCGGATTTCTTGGGTTAATAGGGTATTATCGCAAGTTTGTTAAGAATTATGGGAGAATAGCAACACCTCTAACAACATTATTGAAGAAAGATGCATTTTCATGGACTCCTGAAGCAACTAAGGCCTTTCAACATCTTAAAGAGGCAATGTGCCTAGCACCGGTCTTAGCTACGCCAGACTTCACAAAAACCTTTATTGTGGAATGTGATGCCTCAGGAAATGGAATTGGTGCAGTTTTAATGCAGGAAGGAAGACCCATTGCTATTGAAAGTCGTCCAATCAAAGGAAAGTATTTACAGAAACCTATTTATGAGAAGGAAATGTTAGCAATACTACATGCACTAAAGAAATGGAGAACTTACTTAATGGGAAGACACTTCAAGGTAAAAACTGATCATGATAGTCTTAAACACTTTTTGGAACAAAGACTATCTTCAGAAGAGTAGCAAAAATGGGTCACAAAGATGTTGGGTTATGACTTTGAAATAATCTACAAAAAGGAAAGCTTAATGTTGTTGCAGATGCACTCTCAAGAAAGAATGAAGAGGTGGAAGCATTGCTTTGTGCCATTTCTATTATCCAACCAGAGTGGATAACCGAAGCAAGAGATGAATGGAAGAAGGACAAAGATGTATGGACACTCATTCAAAAGTTGCAGCAAGATCCTAGTACATCTGATACATTTAGTTGGAAAAATGATTTTTTATGGTACAAAGATCGCTTATATCTTTGTAAGAATTCCCAACTAAAACAAAAGATTCTTCTGGAATTGCACACTTCTCCTTTAGGAGGACACTCAGGATTTTTAAAAACTTACCACAGGGTGAAGAAAGAATTATTTTGGGATGGCCTTAAATCTGATATTCGAAAGTTTGTGGCGGAATGTTTGGTTTGCCAACAGAATAAAGTGGAAACAATTAAGACCCCAGGACTTCTACAACCTTTATCCATTCCAGGTCAACGTTGGGAGGAGATTTCAATGGATTTTATCACGGGTTTACCTAAGTCTGAAGGAAAGAGTGTCATCATGGTGGTAGTTGATAGACTTACCAAGTATGCACACTTTTGTGCATTATCTCATCCATTTAAAGCAAGTACAGTTGCTACTACATTTATGGACAGAATTCAAAAGCTACATGGAAGCCCAAGGGTTATTGTGAGCGACAGAGATCCCATTTTTACCGGAAATTTTTGGACGGAGTTATTTTCTTGTTTGGGTACTCAATTAGCTCATAGCTCATCTTATCATCCTCAATCTGATGGTCAAACCGAGATAGTAAATAAATGTTTGGAAGGATATCTTCGTTGTTTTGTATCTGATAAACAAACACAATGGGTCAAGTGGTTACCTCTTGCCGAATGGTGGTATAACACTTCCTTCCATACTGCAGCAAAAATGAGCCCATTTATGGCACTTTATGGATATCATCCACCATCCATCACATCATCTTTAAGGGAAAATTCGAAGGTTCAAGCAGTGGAAGATCACATCGAGCATCAGCAAGAAGTTCTCCAACTCTTAAAGGATAACCTGAATTCGGCACAAAATCGAATGAAACAACAGGCAGATCAACATCGTAGCGAGAGAAGTTTTGATGTAGGAGATTGGGTATTTTTATGGCTACAACCATACAAACAAATGTCCCTCAAGCAAGCTAAGAAGGATAATAAATTATCGCCAAAGTACTATGGTCCTTACAAGGTGCTGCAAAAGATTGGTACTATGGCATACAAATTGGAGCTTCCTGCTTCTTCGCGAGTACATCCAGTTTTCCATGTTTCATGCTTAAAGAAGGTTATAGGTGAAAATCTTCCAGTTCAAACAATATTTCCAGAACTTGAAGAGGAAGGAAAAATCATATTGGAACCTGAAGCGGTCACGGAAACAAGAACTCGACAACTACGTAATTGATCAATTTCAGAGTATCTCATCAAGTGGAAGAACTTACCCATTGAAGATTCTACATGGGAGGATGAGAATTTTATACAGAAGCACCCAGAGCTACTCAAGCATTGAGGACAACACTTTTTTGAAGGAGAGGGGCATGTTAGGTCCCTATATTACTAGTATAGTCCCTTATTGTTATTATTGTAACCCCCTTATTGTTATTATTGTACCCTTGTAACCCCCATTTCGTTATTATTGTGCCCTTAAATTATTATTGTTAGGTCGGCTAGGATTACATTGTGGCCCACTAGGATTACATTATGGCCACATGGACTCCTATATATAGAAAGGAGCTTTTGTAAATTGTACCATCCAAGAATTGTTCATTTATGTAATGTATTGGAGGTTTCCCCCTCGAAGTGGCTTATTTCTAAGGCGTTGATATCTCTATTCTTCTATTTTTGGAGCTGGTTACACAACAAATTTGATGTTGTATATTAAAAATTTGATCTTATTTTATGGCCTCCTTCTCATTCTTTCCAATACTACGTTATTTCTGAAGCAGTTTGTAGTACATAGCTGCAGCCCCTCTCTTTAGGGGTTTTCCAGCTAGACTAGGTGGTGGGAGATCTGTTTACCACACCTAGTTTGATTTGTTTTTTCTCTCATTTTGGATCTAGACCCCAGATCTACTGAACTAAGGGATATAGGAGCTGAAAACTCATTTCTATGCACAGATTTCCCATAAGTGCGTTATTTAGCAAGCACTGCTACGCATTCCCATCTTGGGATTTTACAGTGGTATCAGAGCTCCTTTCTTGGCACAACCTGTGCTTTCATTGAAGAGCCAAAGCAAACATGCATTCAAAATAAGAAGAGCCTCTTACTGAGAGGGAGAAGAGGTATCAAAATAGAAGCCACAAGAAACTTTATTACACCACTGATGATCAAGACAAGGGTAAAGCCCCTGAAACTGGAAGTGATAAATAAGGAGAATAGTTTGCAAGAACTCTTTTGGTGGCCATGCAAGATATTGCTAGAGAGATCAAAGAGATGAGAATGGAAAGGATGAAGGAATATCCTGGGATATTTCATCCTGGGGAAAGCTCTGGCATGTCTAACCACTGGAATGGTCAACCAGTGAACCAGCCACAAGCTCCACAATCTCCACAATGCTCTACTATGCCTACCTTCTTGGCTATGGAGAATGAAGGGCCACAAGAGCAAGCATCCCTTGAAGACTAATTTGAGGAATATGAATCTCAGAATCAGAGATTTAGGGACCACTTGAGTTTTCAAGAGTTTTGTCACCTCAAGGACAAAAGAAGACTAAGGCACCAATATAGAGATGGTGGATTCTTTCATAATCATGATAAACATCACTCTATGGGTAGATTATTTTTGCCCAAGTTTAATGGGTCATCCACCAGTTCTGCCAAGGCATGGGTAGAAAAGTTGTATATCTACTTTCAGTTGAACAAATTCCCAAAGATTGAAGCCATCAAGATTGCAGTGCTGCACTTTGAAGGTGAAGCACACAATTGGTGGTTCCATGGGTTGTCTACATTGGTCCATGCCAATGTGACTGCCTATTATGAATTCACTAGAAGACTGGTGGAGAGGTTCGACATAAAGGATCCAGAAGCACCTTTCATGAGCCTTGCAAAGTTGAAGCATTCAGGAAATGCAGAAACTTATATCTCTGGGTTTCTGAGATTATCTGTTATGGTTCCTAATCTGTCTATAACAAGGACGGTGTACATGTTCATCGATGGCTTGGATGAGCATTTGCATGGGTTGGTTAAATCTACCAAGCCCACCACTCTACATGATGCGATTGAGAGGGCTAGAGACCTCCAAGATGCCTTGCCAAAAGCAAAGGCAATTTTTCAGAACAAGGCCCCTTACCTTTCTAAAGGGAAGAAAGAGAAAGCTGCTCCTTCCAAGGAGAGCTCATTCAAGAAGCCTCTTGATATTGAAGTTAGAAGGGAGCTGAGAAATTAGAAATTGTGTTTCACTTGCCAAGAATCATGGGCACTTGGACATAGATGTGCTACTGGGAAAGCACACTACATAGAAGTCTTCTTGGATTTTGAGGAGGAAGAAGAAGATGATGAACTAGGAAGAGGTCACAGCGCTGACAATGTTGAGGGAGATCCAACACCATCTGGAGGTGGGAATGGAGCCTTTGCTCCAATAGGAGGAACTCTTGCATCTTTGAGAGGATTACCTAAGTACTTGACCTTAAGAGTACAAGGTTCAATCATGAATCAGAGGGTTTCTATACTGATTGACAGTGGGGCAACCCACAACTTTATTGATGCTCATCTTTTACAGAGGAGGGAAATACCCATTGATACTTTTGAGGGATTCTCTGTTTTAGTACCAGGAGATAGGAAAATGCAATACATGCACTATTTCCCATCACTCTCAGTCACTATGGGGTCCTACACCTTGGTGGATCACTTTTTTGTGGTTGACATACCAGACACCAATATCATTTTGGGTGTCCAATGGTTGATTACCTTGGGGAAGGTCACCACTGATTAGAAGGCTTTGCAAATGGAGTGGGTGGAAATGAAGAGTGGTAAACCACAAATGATCAAAGGCATGCATACTTACCCTTCACCTATAAATTCCACACAAACATCAGAGATTGATTTGCAGTGGAAGCAAGGATCTCACAGTCCCTTCTCTTATGTTCATGAGACTCCTACATGGGACATTCCTATCTAGTGGCAAACCACCTGGGAGGCCACTAGACTCAGACCTTATGGGGGAGGCCTCACAAATTACTACTCCAAATTTAGATCCAGGATGGATTGGAGCAATGGGAGACCAAGCTACAGTGCTAGGGGGCTTGGGACAACTCAAGAATGAGGGGGATCTTCTCCCTACATCACTTTCACCCTCTCTCTTTTCTAGATCTGCACTGTGGGAGGTGAAGAATGGGAATATCAGCCTTCCAATACACATATTTGGCATGAGATATGTCAAAGAAGAGATCAGCAACATGACAGGCACTTCCATGGATGTATCATCAGTGTTGTCATTGTTGAACAGTGTGGATTTGTATTGGAAATATCAACTGCTTGTAGAGTATTCCAAATATTTCCACACATGTATGATACTAGATGAAATACAGCAAGAAGAGGGCTACTTAGTCCAAGGGGGATTCATCTATCATCATGGGAGGGTCTTCTTTTCTAGAGCTTCCAAGCTCAAGCAGAAGATACTCCAAGGGGAAAACAAGGAATTCTTTCTCAACCATATGCATTCAATGAAGATCTACACCCTGATCATGAGGATATTTGATTGGGAAGGCTTGAGAGAGGAACTACATCAGCACTTTCAAGAGTGCATGAGCTATGTGGGGTTGGGACAACCAATGGACTCTATGCAAGAGTCATTTCAGCCATGGCTTCCTTCTTTTGAGAGAAGGGGAATGCCCATGCACAACTCCATGTGTATGAGAAACTTTGGTGGTAAAGGATCTGATCATGTAGAGAAAGATTTATTTTCTGATTTGTCACATTATTTTACCATGTTTTTGCAGGATATGACTCCTAAAGGGAGTGAGAGATCATGTGGATCTCATGGCTTTTGGTGGGCCAATATAAATTTTGAACTTGGCCACTCCTTTGTTGTGCAAAGGGAGATTCCTTTTCATGATGGGTGATTTCCAAAGGCACCAAAAATATCTGACATCTTTAGCCATGTTAAGATGACTCATGCAAAAAATGTGTGGTGGGAATGCCACTTGCCACACCTTGATCTAATGTAGGCAGGAGATGCATTGCGCTAGCTTCACATGTGGGATTTTGACCCACCTCTTCAAGCTCATATTTCTGTTTGCATATATGTAGTTTTGCTTCCATACTTGGATGATATAGTTTTACTGTTTATGGGATTGTATGGAGGGAGGATGGGTGTTTTGTATGTACTACATGGAATGGAACTTCTCCCTGTACCTCATGCTACATGTTTTATAGGAAGCATTGCTCCAGCCATGCTTATTTCTGTTGAATTTTTCATTCCTTGTGGGATGGACTATGTACATCTTATGATGACCCTGGAGGAACAATTCATGATGTATTGGCTTGATGAACACTTGGCTTATGATGAGGACTTGATCCTTGATGGTGTCATCAATGGAGGAGGGGAATAACTATATCTCTCACACTATCAGTTGCTTGAGGACAAGCAACATTTTGGAGGGGAGGACTGTAATATTCCTACTTAGCCTAAGCTAAGAGGAATATACATTTTTTTCTCATTTTTTGTTGCAGGAATAAATGAATAAAGGAGGACATGTAAAACTCCTAAAAAGAATGAATAAATAAATTCCCATATAAACAAGGATAAATCTGGGCCATGTAAAAAAATCACTTGCAGGTGTGAAAGGGGTTTGAGCTATGAGACTGGGTCAACCTTGACCAAATCTACAATGATGCCTAGATGCAATGCACCTCAAGAAGGGATAGCACAGTTCTAGATGGAGGCCCCTCATGTGAATGGAGCTAATTCATCAAGATGGTTTAGGGTTTTCCAAGGCTTTCATCTTATAAAATGGATGGGGAGGCAGCAAGAGAAGGTTGTTGATTTTCTATATTTCTGAGTATCTTGTCTGTTTAGACAAATACCATTATTTGTTGTTCAGCTGAGAATAGTGCTGCTTAGCACTTGGGAGTTCCTATGCAGGGATTTCACCTCTTCCATTGAAGATTCTTGGAGGAGTATTGCTAATTTTATCCACTATCAAGCATTTGGCCAAGCTCTACTTCCAACTGTAACGCAGATCCAGTGAGGGTTTGGTTGCTTTTGTAAGCTGCAACAAGTGGGAATACTAGATCTGCTCAGATCTGGATTATACTAGTGCCTCTTCTCAGTGAGTGTGTCTTTTAACCTCCTGGAAGAGTGCATTAGTTGTTGAGCTTCAAATTTGTATCTTGGCATCAGGCCAACTCAGTTATTCAAGATATAATGCAGTTTCCCTTCAGGGACTTCGTTTATTTCAGTAGAGGTTTTGCAGGGTGTTTTGATCCCATTTTTTATTAGAGATCTCTGGTGCTGGGATTTGCCTTTCACTTTGGTGATCCATGGTTTAGCTTGTTGATCCATGTTTTGTATAGATCTGATCTATTCTAATGTAAAATCATCTTCAGAAATTTCTGAATAATATTGCAGATCTGCTACTTAAAACTAAGATCTACTCTTTGTATTGCATAATTTGGTCAAAACCCCAAGGGGATCTTGTAATAGAGCCTTTCTAGTGTACAGATCTGAAATGGATCTGATCTTTTGTACACAGATCTGATGTGTAACATTCAGCTGTTGTAGCTCCATTAAATAACATTGTTAAGCCATTTTGCAGTATAAACATGTGTTGCAGCCTTCTTTTCTGAAGATTTCTGCCTCTCTTGTCTTCTGTATTCTATTGTATAATGTAAGAGCATCAATATAAATCTGATTTTTTGTTGTATATTAAAAATTTGATCTTATTTGATGGCCTCCTGCTCATGCTTTCCAAGACTGTGTTATTTCTGAAGAAGTTTGTAGTACATAGCTGCAACCCCTCTCTTTGGAGGTTTTCCTGCTAGACTAGGTGGTGGGAGATCTATTTACAACACCTATTTTGATTTTTTTTTGCTCTCCTTTTGGATCTAGACCCCAGATCTACTAATCTAAGGGATCCAAGAGCTGCAAGCTCATTTATGTGCACAAATTTCCCAGAAGTTCTTTATTTCAAAAGGCACTGTTGTGCATTCCCATTTTGGGATATTGCAGTACTTCATGATTATCTTCATCACGGGTGAAAATCTGTCCAGGAGGTAAGAAAAAGGAAACATTTTATTTCTCTCATTATTGTATCTAGGTTTTAAAAAAGGGCTTGAAGTGTTGATTTTCCAAATCACTCTTTTTAAACCACCTTTCCCCAACATTTGGGATCCCTGTGGTAGCTGAAATGATGGCAGTTGAGACAGTAAAGGTGACACCAGCTAGCATGACCTGGTTGTTATGGAGTTTAGATATGAAGAGCCTAGTTAACATAGAATTATGCTAAACCCTCTTAATTTGTTCACAGAATTCATAACAACCAACATGTTTGAAGCATGTCACTGTCATTGGAGAAGCCAAAAGTTCCCTAGTGTTGATAGGTTCATGCCTGATTATCATGCCCCCTTTATGTGGCCTCCTAGCCTTTGTTCCTTTTCCTCACTATGTGATCTATTATGTTATCCTTCTACCGCCATGGTGTGTTTTTGTTCAAACCCTAGGGAAGTAGGTGATAGTGTGGAAGGCGAATTTGGGGATAGGATATGGGGAAAGGGAATTTTATGGGAAATAGTGTTTAAGGATATGAGGAATGGGGAAGGGAAAAGGAGTCAAAGAGTGATGGGATAGTGGGACGGGGAATTGAAATCTAGGAGCCTAGGTAAAAATAGTACCTAGGGCTTATGGTTTTGGGAATTAGTAGCTTAGGGATATGGATTATGAAAACAAGGATTTGGGAATGAATTTTAACAATGTAGGGATGGTATTAAGTGTAAGGGAAATGGAATTTTGGGAATTATGAGTGCAAGGGAGAAAAACTAGGGTTTCACATTCAAGAAGACACCAAATTTACTTTTAATTAACCAACTCACACATTCAAAATTACTCTAATGAAGAGGAGAATGATGTAAAAGTCACTTACTTGCTTGATTGGAAGTGTGAAGAATGATTGCTGAAGTCTGGGGGCTATTTTTTGCAACTTTGATGAGTTTCTGATCTGGTCATACGCGCAGTGCCAAGAGCATACGCGTAGCGCTAAGAGGATAAGCACAGTGCCAAGAGCATAAGCACAACGTTAAGAGGATAAGCGCCCTTCTGCTCTATTTTTCTCAAATTTTCTCAGAAATAGAAAATTTCACTCTCCTAAGTTGTTTGCTCAATGAAATAAGAGGGAAATGAATTTGAATTTGATGTCTAAGAGTCGTAAATACTTAAGTGATTTTATATTTAGATCCAAAAACCCACTTTTCCTATTTTTTTTCTCACTTTTTAAAGCATGCTGAATATGCTTTTGTTTGACTTTTTCTTCTTTGCAAGATGAAGTTGCTGGAGATTCACACTTGTCACTTTGATTTGTTGGTGATCTTCAGTTTGGCATGGAAGTTTGAGTTGACAGATTTTATGGAAGTTACTTATTACATATAAGAAGCATAAAATTACATTAAAAAATGAAATAAATAAAAACTCTGTTTTTTTTAAATAACTAAATTTGAGTATGAAAATCATACTAGAAACCATAATTACAACTTTAAAATATCATATTTACATGCTGATAATGCTCTGAAGATGATAATGAAATGTTTATTGAATCACTCTCGCACCTTTTTTTGACCTTATTAAGATGAAATGATGCATTTTGGACCTTTAAACCTAATGACCAAATGGGACATTGGATGACTTTGATTTCATCACTGACTTTGACTGACATAAGACATAGTGAAATGAGTTTTTCAAAATTGTTTTTATGCTGAGAAAGACATGAAGGTGGGCCAACAATTGAGATTTTGTGAGGGAGAGTGAGGTTTTATGACTAGGGAAACCATCAGTGAAACAATTTTTAGCATGAACTAATGGAATGATATAAAAATTTCAGAGTGAGACACCTAAAATGAGAATGAAAAGAGTGATTTTGATTACTGATTGAAGAATGCATATTATGACACTAAAAAAACCTAAATAGAGTGAAACCTCATTTTTTTACACCAGCATGCTTTCACATTAGAGTCGCCTCACTATCCCAAGGTCATCATTTGGTTTTATACCAATTTTTACAATATAAATTTGGGCTTTAAACAAGCCAATCCTATTACACAAAAAAATGGAAAATTGAATCCCAAAAATTTTCCATCAATGTAAATATGTTTAATCCATCATCCAATCATAAAAATCACGATCTAGTGCATAATTTTTCATTATGGCCATGATCCTAGAATTCTAGAAAAAAACTGCATTTTTTACAACAAAAAAAAACCCCAAAGAATATTGTGTATCTCTATGATTGATGTGAATTTTTGGAAAATATTTGGGTTTTATTTGTGGAAATTATATAACTTCTGTGTTATATATCCAAGATTCTCTTGATCACCCACTATTTTAACTTCATGCACAATACATAATCTATTCCACTATTGATCATCACATGCAGAAATTAAATCAATTGCAATGCACACATGAAACCTTAAAAATTCACACACATTAACACAGTTGTTTAACGGGAAAGCCTGAAGCTAAAAACCCCAACTATCTGTATATAAAATATTTCATGGAGCTCATGTAACAATCCTCATACAAAGCTGATCATGTCAAGCTCTCAGTACAATACAATCGCTACACACTAATCAGGCTAGATCTTGCAAATCCATGCACCGATCTCTGCCACCTACTAGCCTGCCTCTACTGCACAATCCCTGTTGAAGAATGGCTATGAATGAACTCGAATTTATCTAGCCTTTCTCACGCAATCCTCATTGGAATCTCCACTGAGTTTTGGATGCAATCAATGCATCACTATAGTCACAACTAATAGTCACACTTGCTCTTTCACCTACCTCTCCACTGGTCTCCACTAAAACTGCCATGCACTGTAGTTAACTAATGTATTCTTCAGTTTATTAATGAGTTATTATTTATTGAATTAATTAATTAATTAATTCATACCACTCTCACTAGTGTATCAATCAATTAGACTAGATACAACTAGCTCAAATGAGTCTAACTGAGTTAAACTAAATACAACTCTATCAACTACTTCTATAACTCCACCAAACTCTGTCACATGAGTTCTAACTGAAGTCCTCATGAATTAGCTCCAGTAAACCCTCAGGAATAGTGTAATTCATTATGTCAGCTGCTATGCCACATTTGTGCACTTAACTGAAGTGCTCCAAGAGAATAAGTTAATGTTTAGAGTCCAAATATTATTAAGAGCTAATAATATTTGACATATCTATTTTTAGACTGGCAATCTAAAAAAAGATTCCACCCAATATATCTAAAAATATAATTCCATATATTTTTCCAACTTGACCAACCATCCACAAATAGCATCCTGCAACTCATAGAATATGATCGACATGTCTAAAAATAGACATAGTCTAAAAATAGACTTTGCACCAAAAATAGCCTGCAGGCCCACTTAGTGAAGGCGGCTCTTTTCACTAAGATCATCATCTTGTTGAATCTCAACATTATTCAATTTTATATACTGGAAAAAACCCATCAACCCATAATTTCAATATTCACCTCCATCTGCATGAAAATCGAGGTGAAATTTAATAGTTTACAAATTGTGCAAATTTTAAGCATATTTGTTGATTTTTCTTCTAGAAACCCACACATGAAACTTGGGTGCATTCCAAATCATGTGGAGGTGTTAAAAAATTATTTTGGGTAGAAAAAATTCTTTGTTTTTCCTCGAAAGTGTGTCTATCTATCAAATCCCCAAAATGATTTCTCTTTAGTGCAAGAAGACTAGTGAAGGAAGAAATGTATTTCATGTAGAAGTTGGTTGACCAATTGTTTTTTTGCAACTCCATATGTTTTTTTGAGAACCTTTACATTCCAAATATGTGCAAAGTGTCAAGGACAACATGCACAATCTTTTCTTAGTGCAGAAACCCTCAAGGGTGCATGAATAGTGTTGTATGGACATGAACTGTGCTAGATGAATGCGAACTCTTCACTTGTCACATGAGTAAACCATCACATGACCATCATCGATGAAAATCCCATATTAATTCTCTTAAATTATTAAAACAAAGTAAATTCATCAAATAATCAAAAATTACCTAATCATAGTAATATTACCTGATGATAGTAATATTGATAGAAATTAGATAAAAATGTGAATAATCATAGGGAAAAATATGGGTTAGATACGAAAATTTTTGGGCTTGACATCCCCCTATTCCAATCATCTTATATGTCCTCATGCAAGAAAAACCTCTAGCAGAGACCAAAGTTAATCAAAATTTAAGGGTTAGGGTTTCTCTATTATAGTCATGCTGCATTGACTTAAAATATAGGGATAATTAAGTAAGAGCATGTAGGTAAGTGTCATATGATGTAAAATTCCTTTGCATTAATAATAAATACATGTGACAAAATATTAAATGAAGTCAAGGCTAGCCTTTATTATTTTCAAAAGAGTACCTAATGCCAGGGCTACCAAAGGAATGCTAACAATGTTGTTACTGCAGGGATAGTGTCATCATAAAATAGCGAGCCATCAAAATTTCCACAAGCATCTTGGGGGAAACATTAATCAGTAGTTCTTCACCTCAATATCCTTGTGACAAATAAAAGTGACACAATTTCAAATCCATGACATTAAAATATTGATGGAAACATGGAAAAATAAATATAACAAAATGATACCTTCCCATCTTACCATTATCCAACATATAGTTGAAGGTCATCTTGTTCAGGAAAAAGTGAATAACATGCACTATGGATCCCACGTCCATGAAAACCTTTTTATTCTGAAGGATATAACTCCCAAACACATTACTGAAAGGATCTTATTTCCATTCTTAGAGAGATATGATATTGCGTTAGGAAAATACAAAAATGACCAAGTAAATCATAGTGTAAAATTAACTTTAATACCACATGCATGTCCCTACTACCAGCAGGCGTCTATAGCCTCAATAGGGATGTCATTTAACCCAATGAAATTTTCATGTCCCATATATTAGATATATATTTAGAGTCAATTTACATTTTTTTTTAAATTAATTGAAGATTGTTGTCCTAGCTTGGTAACCAGCTATCGACATTGCCATTCACAAGAACTAACAAGAATGAACAATCCGGCTCATGATGAGACATTTTGTCTTCCAGATTTTCAACTGAAATCCATTACCCTGGCTTGTTGAACAGTAGCGGTAATTTCATTCTTGTTAAGACACACGATCATGGTAGTTCGGCTCGTAATGAGACATATTATCCCTCAATTAATCCTTTTAAAAGAAATTTTGATTATAATTAGCCTTAAATAGGTTTCTCAATATGTGGGGATTCAAATATTCTCCTTAATAATGTGGGATGACGTGAAATTTTTTTTATGACTAATATTTATTGATTGGCCTTGCTACCCTAAAGGCTCATTTTAAAGAAAGCATCTCAGATAATGACTAAACAATTCCTCGATTTAATCATGCTAGGGTTCTCATGGGAGCCTATTATATTTTTACAAGAGTGGTATGCATAGGATGTTTTCAACAGTACCTTATAAGAGAAACTTGAAAATATTTCTTGGACAGCAGCCTATTAGAATGACTAGGCCATGGTTAGAGTTTTGCCTTGTGAATGGAAAGTATTAAGCATAAAATGACAAATCCACTTGAGTGACTCCATGTATGACCAAGAAATATGAATAAGAACCACCCAATCAATGATCAATGTCACTTTACAAAATAATGAGGCCTTAAGAATGAATTGCTTCTGACAATACTCACCACAATAGTGCATAATAATGGAAATTTCAAAAGTTGTGCCTTAGGGAATTGCAATTTCAAGATTGTTGCTATAACAATTTTATTCCAAATGGAATTTTTATTAATTTCTTATATACTTTCCTACCCTTTTTTAAAGAGAGTAATATCTCCTTCAATTATAGAAGTACTTCCAGTGTAACCATATGTGTAACAAAATATTGAACATACTCACACTCAAGTTCAAAATGTAAACTTCAACATATATCTAAGTATGAGCAACCAATTTCTTTAATTGATACGGTACCAATAGTTGTCGAATGATGAGGAAATGGGGTTTGTTGATGATTTTTTGGAACCATGATTCAATAGCACCCACATATTCATGGTTATCCAACTTATACAAGTCTTCCACGTCTTGATGTTTTCTCTCTTTAGAATGACAAGGATGGTTAAGGGAAATTCTAGGTTTTTTCTCTTGATATTGTTCATGAGCTAAAACAACAATTTTAAAACAAGTTCCAGTCATATATTTCTCGTCTAGTGGTTTATGGATTAAAGTTTCTTCTTGATGTAAATGTTGTGTGGTAATAGGGGAAGTTTCAGAATTCACTCCTCTCCCCTCTTTAAAATATATGACAATGCATTCAATAGGGGAGTGAGTAGGAAAAATAGGTCTTTGAAATTGATGTGCAACTTAATTGTTGGAATTAGGGTTTGGTTGAACAAATGGTTGGAATCATAGAAAAGGATAACATTATGGTGCATTGGATGGGATTGCAACTGTTGTGGCTCAAGTAATGGAGTTTCCATGGGAAATTTCCCTAGAGAAGAGGCTCCAAATCATCCTTGATATTACGGGAATATCTTCTCAAGGGAGAGGGAAATTATGGGCATATGATGGGGTATTAAATCAGAGTAGGATTATAATTCTTCCATGGAACTATAGAGTTATATATTTTCTAAGGAACCTCTTGCGAACAATAAATGTTAGTCCAAGTATTAAATGATGACGATTTTTTAGTTATACCTGGAGGTTGATTTATTTCCTTACTTGGTTCCTTAAATACTTGTTGTAACCCTAGCATCGATGGTCAATTTATCGAGTGATCCTTTGATCCAGGAGGATCTTGTTTAGTGCAGATTGGGAGAGAGGTCCAATTAGCTCCAAAAGTCCAATGTCCAGTTCAGTCTTCATACCATCAGTTTCGCCAGTAAAGAAGTCCTCAAGATGTCATGTGGTTCGAATTTCATGATGTGATGGTGCAATTTGGTCCTAGGTCCTCTATGGTGAAATACCTTACAAAATGTAAAAAGACCTAAAGTGTAATAACTAAGACCTAATCCTATTTCATACACCTAAACATTAAACCTATGGTGTTAAAGTCCTAGTGCAAAATAAAAATTTAACCTATGTTCAAAAACCCACTTTCAGACTTCATAATAAAACCAATAAACAAAACACAGTCCTAACTGTGTCAGTTGTAACTGTGTTGGATTTTTTATCCATGTGAACGTGGTGGCAGATAAGGGTTAAGACGAAACCTCTGGACCCAACCGTAACCACCAGAACTAACCGCCCAAAACGCTGCTTTTTCACATGTCCAACGCGCCATTAGCCTAATCGTCAGGGCTAATTTTTATCCTATGGTCCATTTTTGGGTTTTTAAATTTATTATTGTGCTAAGGTAAAACTAATACCTTATCCCTAATATTCTAGGTGTCAATTACATGACAATACCGAACCCTTTTTTCAAGATTTTCTCAACCAGATGCCTAATTTGGGTATCAATGGTTCGATTTAAACAATATAAACCATGACATATTCATTCAAGAAGGAGATTGAGAGTTTGTAGTTTAGATTCATAGGGTTAGAGGAAGTTTTTTTTCAGCATTGCTCGACCGTCCGGAGGTGGAATTGAGCACAGAGAAAGGCATTGTAAAGATGAGAGAAAGAGCTTCTTGTTTTCAGAGACCATAAGTGCTTGCGAGCATAGTCAATCTGGTGTTTTTTCTGTGTAAATAATTCCTCATACCAATCCTAATAAAGCGAACCCAGAGACGTAGTCCACCAGGGATGAACTCCATAATCAATGTTTTTTGTTTCTCCTCTATGTTATTTGTTGTGTTTTCATTCTTAATTTTCTGCTAGTTTAATTCGTAAATGATTTCCTTCAGTCTTCCATAATTAAAGCATTCATCAATTAACAATCAATTCACTGAATGGAAAACTAATCAAACTATCTCAGGACATAATCAATCACATTCAGATCATATATTTTGGTATCAGAGCACGTTGTTCTTTGTTGTATTTTTGTCAGTGGATGTTAACCATGTTGGGATTGCAACGTGGAGAAGGAAAGCTTGAGGAGTTCGATCCAAAGATTGGAAAGCAGAAAGTCGTTCATCAATCGATGATGACAGGGACTGAAAACTTTGAAACTGGTGAAACTTCTAAAGTGAAGCACATGGACGAGATTCAAATTCAGCAAATGTTTTGAAACATGCAATAGATGTTGGGAGAACTATATGAAGATAAGAAGGTGAGATATGCAGCTTCTTCGTCGAAGGCATCAAAGAAGGACAAGGGGTGAAGGAAAAGCAGATAAACCTCCTTCTCCTCCATCATCTCCATCATCATCATCATCTTCTTCTTCTTCTTCTAGTTCTGAATCTGAAAAAGAAAAGAAACCTCATAAATCTCTTTTAAAACTTGATGTAAATTTTGAGTTACATGTTTATGATGGCAAAATGAACCCAGAGAAACTAGATAATTGGATAAAACAATTAGAAGTATATTGTTGAATTCAAAACATTTCTGATGATAAGAAAAAGGTCCAATTAGCTACTCTTAGAATGGGGGGAACTGCTTTAATCTGGTGGGAGAGTAAAACACAAATAAATTTAAAGCATAAAAGTAGAATCATCTCCTCATGGCCTCAGTTTTTGAAATCTTTAAAGAAACAATTATATCTGTTGGGTTACACACAGCAAGCTGTCATTGATTGGCAACATTTGCGACAAGGTAAGGGACAGAATTTTCAAGAGCTCACTCTGGAATTCAGGAAGAAAGCATTGGCGCTTGGTATTCCTTTGGATACACGAGAAACTTTTTCAAAGTACCTTGGCATTTTACATTCATATTTACAACATACATTATTGATGTTCAATCCTAATGAATTTTATGACGTATGTGTTCAAGCCATGCATGTTGAATCAGGTGGCAGGCCATTCAATTTTTCACCAAAGACATCCAAACAGTTGGAGTCCAAAGACAGTAGGAAGAAGGATAGGTCAAAAGGAAAGAAGACAACTACAACTCAGAAGGAAGGTGAAAGACCTACCTGTACTCACTGCCACAGGATCGGGCATGATAAAGCTAGATGTTGGAAAATTCAACCGAAACTCAAGCCAAAGAAGTTCCAAAAGAAGAAAGGTGAAAAGAAGGCCGATATAGAAATCCAACAAGAATTGGACTTAGATTTAGGTGATGAAGGGAAAATCACCGCAATGGTCATGACAGGTAAAAATTCTAATGCTAGTTCAATTTCAAGTACCTCTACTTCTTCAAACATTAATCACCTGGATGAAGATAAAATAATTGAGTTATTTCATAAAAGGGTAACTTCTAAGCACACAAAAATAGATACATTGTTTGATACAGGGTCACAGGAAAATTTGATATCTAAATCATTGGTTAAGAAATTGGGTTTAAAAACACAATCATCCAAAACCATATCCATTAGGTTGGTTAAAGGAACAGACTCAGATTCATGTTACCAAGCAGTGTTGTTTAAAATTTTCCATCACAACTAATTACATTGATGAAGTGGATTTAGATGTGATACCATTAGACATTTGTGGAATAGTGTTAGGAAGTCCTTACCTCTATGATCGTGATGCAGTATTTCATAGGAAAGAGCATAAGTATCATCTTACGAAAGATGGGATTGAATACATTGTTCGAGCACATAAAATCAAAACTCACTTGGATTTAGTTAATGCTAATAAGATGAAGCGCATAATTATTTCAAGTAAGAGATATATACTTATGTTTGTAAAAGGACAACTTAAGGATCTTAATGATGCTTTTTCAGGTTATGAATCCTAGTTTAAAGATAGTTTGGTTAAAGTGGTGTATTCATTTCAATGTCTTTTTAAAGAACCATCTACTTCATAAACGAGAACTACAACATGAGAAACAGTTGATGTTTGTTGCCCCTCTTCCTAATCTTGGAATGTGTCGCAATTCAATTATAGAGCATGAAGAAGTAAATCAAAAAATTCCAGGGATGGTTGGAAAAGAATCCATGCGACCCAGTTCATCTCCATGTCGTTCAACCATAATTTTGGTTCCTAAGAAAAAAGGGACATGGGGAATGTGTGTCGATTTTAAATTTTTTGATTAATTTAAGAAAAAAAATTTCACAACACCAATCTTAGATCATCAAAATCCACTTGAATTTAAAACAGATGCTAGTGGTTATGCAATGGAAACAGTGATTCACACATATCATCAGTCGCTTCAATACCTTCAGTCGTAGACTAAGTTGCAACAATCTCGCCACTACAGATGGATGGGATTTCTTCAGCAAATTCACTTAGTAATTAAGGACAAGAAAGGTGTAACAAATAAATTAGTTGATATGTTGTCTAGACCATCTTTGAATGCTTCAATAGTACTAAAAAATAGTTCATTGAAACATGAAAGTTATGTAGAAAAGTATAGTATTGATGATGATTTCAAAGATATTTTTGAATCACTAACTCATGGTACTCAGATAGAAGAAATCAATTATCATATTCATGACAGGTTGTTATATCATCTGGGTAAGTTGTGCATACCACCGACAGAAAGAGCGCAGGTTATTCGAGAAGCTCATCCTTCTCTGATTGCAGGACATTTTGGCGTAAGAAATACTATGGCGCAAATTCAAAGGTATTGTTACTGGCCTCATATGTATGAAACAATTGTGAAGTACATTAAGGGATGTGTGATGTATTCGACAAGAAATCCAAGCAATCAAAATATAGGTTTGCACATGCCACTTCCAGTTCGTTTGCAACCATGGGACAACATGGATTTTGTTGAAGGATAGATAGAAATGGAGAACAGGACCGAGATACATATTCTTCGAGGTTACTGCAATAAACATCCTAAGTTGTGGGATGAATCTTTACCTTATGTGCATCATGCTTACAATCAAGCCTTACATTCTTCTCTAACTACGCCACGACAAGCATCGAGTCAAGCCAAGTACCAATTGTGCCACGACAAGCATCGAGTCGATCATCATTTTCAAGTCAGCAATCAGGTATTGTTGTATATCAGAAAATACAGGTTGAAAGGAGAAGGTAAGAAACTAAAATCTATCAGGTATGGTCCTTTCAAGATTGTTGAGAATATTGGCAATAATGCATTCTGATTAGATTTACCGCCTTACATGCGTATTTATTTAGTTGCGAATGTAGAAAATATGAAGTTGTATGAACCTCCGATGATCGTTGATACACAGATTACTAATATTGATGATTTAGCACCTAATTATATTAATGAGTTGCAAGAATATACCATCTTAGATAGGAGAGTTCACACTTCCAGACGAGAAAATGTGGAATATATTCGAGTGGGACTCAAGGGCATGAATCCGAGCAAGGCGAGATGGATAGAGATCGGAAAAGTGAGGGAGTTGTACCCTCACCTCATATCTATTTAAAATAAAAATTATGTGGTCCAAAAGCTTTCAAGTGGATAAGATTGATCCATGAGGATCTTGTTCAGTGTAGATTGGCAGAGAAGTGTAGTCAGCTCCAACAGTCCGATGTCCAGTTCAGTCTTCATACTATCAGTTTCGCCAGTGAATAAGTCCTCAAGATGTCATGTGGTTAGAATTTCATGATGTGATGGTGTAATTTGGTCCTAGGTCCTCTATGGTGAAATACCTTACAAAATGTCAAAATACCTAAGGTATAATAACTAAGACCTAATCCTATGTCATACACCTAAACATTAAACCTATGGTGTTAAATTCCTAGCGCAAAAGAAAAATTAAACCTATGTTCAAAAACCCACTTTCAGAATTTATAATAAAACCAATAAACAAAACAAAATCCTAACCGTGTCAGTTGTAACCATGTCGGAGTTGTTATCCATGTGAATGTGGTGGCGGATAAGGGTTAAGCCGGAACCACTAGACCTAATCGTAACCACCGGAACCGACCGCCCAAAAATTTTCCTATTCACATGCCCGATGCACCATTAGCCTAACTGTTGGGGCTAATTGTTATCCTATGGTCCATTTTTGGGTTTTTAAATTTATTATTGTGATAAGGTCAAACTAATACCTTATCCCTAATCTTCTAGGTGTCAATTACATGACAAGACCGAACCCTTTTTGCATAATTTTCTCAACCAAATGCCTGATTTGGATATCAATGGTTCGAGTTCAACATTATAAAACCATGATATATTCATTCAAGAAGCACATTGAGATTTTGGAGTTCAGATTCTGAGGGTTAGAGGCAGTTTTGTTTTCAGCATTGCTCGACCGTTCGGAGGCAGAATTGAGCGCAGAGACAGGCATTGAAAATCTGAGAGAAAGAGCTTCCTGTTTTTAGAGACTAGAAGTGTCTGCAAGCACAGTCAGTCTGGTTTTTTTTCTGTTTAAATACTTCCTCGAATCAATCCTAATAAAGAGGATGCCCATCTTGAAATCGGACCCGGAGACGTAGTCCACCAGGGACGAACTCCGTAATCAATTTTTGATGCTTCTCCTCTCTGTTATTTGTTTTTTTTTCACTCTTAATTTGATGTTGGTTTAATTTGTAAATGATTTCCTTCAGTCTTCCATAATTAAAGCATTCGTCACTTAACGGTCAATTCACTTAATGGAAAACTAATCAAACTATCTCAGCACATAATCGATCACATTCAGATCATCCTCCTTGCACTTCTTTTTTAGACTTCTTGCAAATCATCCAATTGTAAATTTAGAGAAACTTTTGTATCAGATTTAATAAATTGAGAGCAAAGTTCTTTAGAATTATTATCAATCTTGGAGATTCCTCTTCAATACCTAATTCATAATTCACAAACATCATCATATGGTAAGTGAAAAACATCACTTGCTCCTATCAGATTTAAAGGTTCTAAAAATTCATCTTTGATTCCTTTGAGTAGGAGTGTTTTCAAGGTCTCCTTTTCCAAATGTTTATGTTTTGATTTTTTTATTTTGTATTGAAATCGCTCAACATAGTCATCTAAAATTTCATCTTCCCCTTGTATCATTCCAAAAATATCTTCACTAGCATGGTAGTAGTTTTGGTACTTCTCCAAGAATACATTCTTCATGTCTTCCCATGTTTGAATGCAATTCCCACCAAGGCTCATGAACCATCGGAGAGTTGCTACTTTTAGAGTAAGAGGAAACACTTGCAACCTTTGATCATTAGTACAATAACCATATCCTCTACAAAGTACTTCCAACTCAAATAAGAATGTATCTGGGTCTTCGTTTTTCAAATAATGAAATTTTGGTAGATCAAATGGGGGAATGTTGTGCATGTGTACCAGTCTCTTTTATCTTTGATATGGAATTCAAAGGTCATTATGTGTGTCATTTTGTCCCAAAATAGAAGAGTTTATCCATGTACTACTTCGATACTCCTTCATGAATGTTCCTCCCAAGCGATTGGTGAAATAGGTGCATTGGATGGTTGATATTAGCCTTAAACTCCTGGTTGAAAAATGCCTCAAAATACAGTTTTTTTTCTCAACAAGATGGTTGATGTATTCTTCCAGCTCATGGATATATAAAGGGGGATTCTTACAACACCCTAGCAGTGAAAACAAAATATGTAGGAAAGAAACAAGAAAAACTAGGTAAAGAGAAAACCAAATTGTAGCAGGTTACCAAGGTCAATCCCCTAAGCGCCTCCCTGGAAATAGCGCCAAAATGTTGGGTGTAGTATATGTTATATTAATGGACCAAAATTTAATGTCAATTCGGGGTCCATGGACTTTGAGACGTAGCACTGGAAATGCCTGAGAAAGACTCTAGAAACCTGCAAAACAAAACACTAGTTTGTGTAGAACTACTCACACCTTTGGAATCATGTACTAGTCAATATATTTCTCCAATCCTACACTCAAAATAATTCATTAAATATGAAACCCTAATCATTGCAACACCGATCTTGTAGTCTATCAACAATTGTATACAAACCATAATTATTAACAATTGGGAAGAAAACTCTAATTAAATAGAAAACCCTAACTATAGAAATGTCAGCCCTAATTGAAAAATAATCATAAACTCTATCTACTAATTAATCGGAAACATGAGAATTGATTTCTAAATAAATTTAGAAAATTTAAAGACAAAAAAAACCACTAATTTCATCATGATTTTGCACTCCTTGTGGAAAATAAATATTCCACATCTATTCAATCCATTACAATTATGTTAACTATGTAAAGAAACATGAATGACAAAGTCTTCACTTAAAAACACAAGACTCCTTCATTAAAAAAATTGGAAGTAAATCCACCCTTATTCAATATTGTACTCACACACTCAATCAATTATGAAGGCCAGACTCACTTCCTAGGCAAATATAAATGCAAAAAAGATCGTTGTCACTCCCACAGAAGGACAAAGAAAAAGAAGTTCGAAATGCAAACCAATAATTGGTTAACAACTCTTTAAAGAGCCTCATATGTATGATATAAAATTTCAAAGTCTGTTCATATATAATCCTTCAACTCAAGCCCTGGTGTAATACACTCATTGTTGTCATTGTCATGAATTACAAATGTCATAGATCAGTTTACATAGATGTACAAAACATTGTTTTCATACCAGTGTAAACCAAAGAGTAGTATTATAAAGCTCTGCTAATAGATATATAACTCAAATGTTGTTTTCATAAGTCCTCAAAAGTTACAAACCAACATTGATCGATCTCTTTTTTTAAGTATGCAAATGTAAGTGAATTAAGAAAAAATACATTCATGTGTTTGCTTGTCAAATAATTTCTAATTACATTGATCATCACCATTGCAACCAATGAATAAAAAATAGATTACTTCAGATTTTACTTTGTAGTTTGTGTTGGCCAATGTCTCTAGAATTTATTGCAGATTATTCAAATAAATAAACCGAGAAAACAACTTACCAGTTTGTAAATTATCGTTCGATTAACAACTCAAAGTGACAGCAAGCCCAATATAAATTATATTTTCACTTAAAAACATATTTTAGATGCAAATGGATTCAATTACAATTGAACAAAATTCTTTGAACCTATTGCACTCTGGATTATGATAAACAATTTGGAATCCTGGAAAGTGTAATGTGAAATAGAGAATGATTGATTTGATTCTCACAGTGCACACCTACAGATCTCGTTATAACTTGTGAATAACACCGTATTTAGCCAAATCAGCAATGTATACACTTAAAACACTAATAATCACAATATTTCCACTTCTGTAAAGTGAATTTGATCAAAATCAAAGCATAGATATATTCATGACAGGAAATAACATACCCATTAAAAAAATATTAAAACATCAATCAATAGATATAAAACAATTTCGGTTGGGAGGGCCTCACAACCATCTTATTGCTTCTTATAAATAAATCAAATCAGAGGGTCAAAAGTTGCATAGATTTTTTTGAAAAAGTACAACTTGGAAATAATTTCCAATTCAACTAATTATTGGCCTTTACATCATGTGAACCTACAAAGAGTGATCCCTTATTTTATTACAGTAGCATGCCCACGGGCATGATTACAGTACCATACAAATTTAGGCTTTAAACAAGCCAATCCTATTACAAACAAAAAGGAAAATCGAATACCAATAATTTTCCATCAATGGAAATGTGTTTTAGCCATCATCCAATCATAAAAATCACGATATGGTGCATAATTTTGCATTGTGGGAATGATCCTAGAATTCTAAAAAAACTGTATTTTTTACAAAAATGCCTCAAAGAATTTTGTGTATCTCTTAGACCAATACCAATTTTAGGAAACGGTTTGGGTTTTAGTTAATTTTCTATACTCGGAAAAACCTCATTGATCCATATTTTCGATATTCTCCTCCATGTGCATGAAAATCGAGGTGAAAGTTGGTAGTTTAAAAATTGTGCAAATTTTAAGCAGATTTGTTGATTGTCTTCTAGAAACCCACATGTGCGACTTGTGTGCATTCAAACTCATGTGGAGGTGTTAAAACATTATTTTATACAAAAACCTTCTTCAATTTTCCCCAAAGGTGTGTAGATCTATCAAAGCCCCAAATTGATTTCTCTTTAGTGCAGGAAGACAAGTGAAGGCAGAAACGTATTTCATGTGGAATTTGGCTGAACACTTATTGTTTGCAACTCCATATGTTTTTTCAAGAACCTTGACATTCCAAATATGTGAAAAGTGTCAAATACAACATGCACAATCTTTTCTTAGTGTGGGAACCCTCAAGGGTGCAGGAATAGTGTTGTATAGAAATGAACTGAGCTAGATGAATGGGAACTCTTCACCTATCGTAGGAGTAAACTTATCACATTGACCATCATCAATGACAATCCCATATTAATTCTCTTAAATAATTAAAACAAATTAAATCCATCAAATAATAGCAAAATACCTCTTCATGCTTCAATTTAAGATAATTATCCCAATAATATTGCAATGTGATAGTAATATTAATAGAAATTAGATAAAAACGTGAATAATAATAGGGAAAAATATGGGTTAGATATGACAATTTTGAGACTTTATAGAGACTGTTGTTATTGATTCATTATGATTGAACTATTTAGTGAGTTTTTTATGTTGATACCAGATATAAGCAAGTTGTATATTTCTTATATGCAGAGAGTAGGACTAATAGAGGACACAGAGCTAGCTCTTCCCCCTTGTCTAAGCTTCCAGGGTGAGGAATTGAGATGGGTGGATCTATGGACACTAGGGTATCACTCCTATATGGTACCCATGGGGTAGGAGAGGTTTCTCCCCTATCTTTGTTTATGCAGAGTATACCCCAATTAGCATCATACCCACAAGCTAGGCTTGCTGGGATTTTCTCCCTGTTTGGAAAACGAGTTGAGAGATTGCTTGGACGTGTGTCGCCTAAGCTGATTATGATGAAATTTTTCTACCACATTTGAGGGTCATTTTTTGTAAGATCAGTGGGCAATAGATTGGATGATGCATTCCATTAACACAGGGTGGAAGATTGTTGCTTCCCTAAGCAATGAATCATATTGCTCGACATAGAGTTGAATATATTTTCTCCCCTATGAGATGACATGAGGTGAGATTTTCACATAGGAACTTTCTCATTTTCATTGTATTTTGGCGTAAGACTGAGCTCCCCAATGTGGTTTCAAGTTGAGCAGGGCTTCCTAATGACAAGCTCCCTAATGTTTTCCGGGCGGTAGCAATGGATCCCCGATGGATAGAGGGCGGTAGCATGGGCTCCCCTCCAATGTCAAATTATTATTCTTTTAGATTCAATAATGTTTATCATATGATAAAATAAAATCAAGAGATAAGAAATCATAAGTAGAGATGAGCATAAATGTGCAGCGGCAACATTTGATGACAAAATACTTGAGATATGATTTGATGACAGGATACTTGCAATGATTACATGATGCAGTTGGAATTTCTCCCTAGCTAAGAGGGGGTGTTAATTTGGAAGCTCAATGAAAAATTTCAACCATGGTACAAGATGTCTCATTTCGAGAGGACCAATTTTTACTATTGAAGCGCTCAATTTGGACAAGGGAAAGTGTATTTTTGAAGAAAATCCCACATGTGCACAAAGGAGTGGGTCAGCCCAAAATAAAAATTGGATACCCATGGATGGCTATAAATTAAATTCAAGTTGCCCTATTTAAGACATTATAATTATTATCATTCTTCTTATTTCTTTAGTTTGGCTCGCACAAGGTTGAGATGGTTCGTGGAAGTTTGCTCGCACATGTATGAGATTGCAAGATCTGAAACTACATGTGTGCCAAGGTTTTTGGTTTCTCACTATAGGCTTGTCACAAGAAATTTTCGGCTACAATCACAGGCATGCAGGCTCATGTGTTTAGTTGGATGGTTTTAGCCACATGCGCATCACTCTTTGTTTGTGGTTGGGACCTAGGGTTTGATTTTATCAGTTGATCGTAGATTTTTTCATTTGATCATAGAGTTCGGCAGTTGACTGTAAACAATGCCAGTTGATCACAAGCTTCTAAATTAGGGTTTTTATTATTAGCATTGTTGGGTTCATCTCATGAATATTGTTTAGTTTATTTGTCTAGATAGGATTATGGTTGAAGATATGGATCATTGTACTCTCTTGTTTTCAATCATTCAATGACAATCTAATAAGAAGAAGAATTTGAAAGGGTTTTTCCCTAGTCTCTAACCAATCTTGGTGTCTCTATGTGTGAATGATTTTCTTCTATTATTCATTGATGGTGATATTTTTCTTTCTATATAATTGCATATGTTGTTGAATAATGTTGTAAATTTGAATAATGATATGATGTTGTGGAGTGAATTTAATATGAAGAAATGCAATTATCTAAAGCAAATAATAATATATCCCTTAATAAAATTTAACAGAAGTACCCTAGAAAGTACATGTACAAAGTTTGGAAAATAATAGGGATCCTAATTACTCAATTCATCTCTATAGGCTTCCCATCTAAGCTTACTTCCTTCCAATGCATCTTAATTCAGCACCTCGATACTCCTGGAACAACACTCCAAAACCTTGTTCCTGAATTCCATCAAAAACTCCTTAGTTGCTATAGATTTCCACATCTTATTATATGCCACAGATATTGTTTGGGCGGGCCCTAGTTCATTGTGAATGAGAAATTTCACGGCCTATTCATCTATTTTTATAGTATTAAAGGCAACCTTATAGCTGACCTGATTCTGCATAAATGACGTGAAGGCTCTCAGTTAAACATCTCCCACATAGTGATTAATACTAAAATTCCTTACTCCAAAACAGGTATGATCATGCAAATATAGCTCACATAATGATTTTCTCTCTGAAAAATTAGCCTTTTGTAAAGTATCTAGAAAATCTTGAACCTCCCTTACCATGTGTGGTTGTTTCTCTTTTATTTGTATTAATTGGGTAAGGAAAAATATTTCTTGTAAATACAAAGGGTAGGAAGGAGAAGGGTTTTTTCAACTCAGTACATTCTCTGCAAGGTCATATATTTTCTCCTTCTCTTCCGGTAAAAGTTGTACTTTTTTCTACATTTCTTCTACCTACAATATTGCTTGCTTCCTTTCTTCCTTAATATTTTCCAAATTCTGAACCAGTAAATTTTCAACCCTATTTATTTTAATATTTTTAACAAACTCCTTATGTTTACTTAGAGGTATAACCTCACCTTCCAATTAGATTGATAACCTTTTCCATTTGTCTAATTCCTCAGGAAAAACCATTGATTTCAATGGCCCTCTAAGTTCCAATTATGTTATATCTGTAGTTGTTATAGTAGCAATTTCATAAACTTCCTGCAATCCTTCTTTTTCTTCCTTCTTCTCCTGCTACACTATCTTGAATATTGTCTCTTTCATGTCAGCGATGTCATTGATAGGTTCTTGTGTATTAATAGTTTGATTTCTCTCAATATTCTCTTCTTCAGTAGTTGGTTCTTTTGGATCCACGGCATCATCAACAGCTTCTTATGGATTAGCATATTGATTTTCCCTATTCTTCTTTGCTTTAGTTGTTATCTCTTATGTAGCAGTAGCGTCGTCAAAATGTTCTTGTGTATTAGCAGTCTAGAATTCCACATCCTTCTCCTCTACTTGTATTCCAACCAAGAAAATTGTTTCCCTTCACAACCTTCCTCCTTAAGAATTGTTTTACAACCCATGCATAACCTTTCAGTTGTGTCATTAAGAGACACCATTCCTGCTACCTCTGCAGGGTATCCAACCTCATTTGTTAGTTAAATTGAATGTTCTCTTTGAGTGTGGAAATTTGTCTCTTTAAATTCTCATTTTCTTCTTTAAATTCATTAATTTGATGATTTAGATGGTGAATTTCAATATTACCCGGTGGAGGAATGTCTTTCCACTCATGCTTCGGTTCTTCTTTCTTTTCTTCGCTCGGTTCTTCCTCTTGCTCCTTTGATTTTTTTGTAGCAACGTGAACTCCAATAATTGAGGAATATGATGGTGTTATAGTCACTCTTACTCTTTTATTAGGGTTTTTACCCCCCAATGTCTTTTTCATCGACCTATTTCGTATTCTTCTTTGTAGAACTGCTTCTTCCTCAACAGGGCGCCCATACCCAGCACTTTCAGACTTACCACTAGATATATCCACTACTTCTTCAGTACGCACCCCTTTTTCCTTAACATGTGTATCAGCAATAGTATTTTCAAAACTCCTGCTTCAAATATTTCGTCGACGAGGCCTAGGAGGTGTAACTGCCTTGTCTTTTGGCTCATTCTACACTTTCCTCTTGTTCCCTAGTTTCACTCGTTTCCTTCTCTGAAGTTGGTACTCAGGGTTATGCTAGTACTCTGGTCCATGTGTTCCCTTTTTATTGAAATGATTCAATTATAATCAATTTAATCAACCTATGATTATTTATGCAAGTTTCAGGGTGCTTTGATATGCATACATCTTCTACCATATGTTGTACCGACTTTAAAAAGTAATAACGCATATTGATTATCTTCTCATTGAACAAATGTGCTAACAAACGAAAGTGATAATAGAAAAAAATTCCAAAATTCCCTTCGTGGGTTATAAATTTATAAACAAAAAAAGCCACATTGTCCCAAGGATGAGGAAGGGAGGTCATGTAAACCCTTCTTCCATTATACCTTACCTCCTAACCTTCCTGCAAAAATGTGGCTTGGGACTATTATTTTCCATCATAACCATTGCATTCTCATTTGTGGTAGACTTTTTACCATAGAAACTACTTCTTCTGTAATAGAAAACATTATTCCTCTTACTCTTGAGCCTTGTTCATTCAATGTTTGTGAAAATTCTAGCAAAATTTGCTCATTAAATCATTGAAACTTCTTGAAATAAGCTAGCCAACCCACATTCTAAAATACTTCTAGGGCCTTCATATTGTGTAATAGAGAATCAATAGAGTGAAGTTCATCGTGTAATATTGCTCCTCCCATGTTTTTTTAGAATATTGTACAAGGTTGGAACTTTTTCATGCAAATTTTTGTTAAAATGGAGAATGTTGATCTTCTAGAACTGGAAATTTTACCCTTTCAATGGTTTTATGCCATAATTAACTAGTAATGGGAATGATTTCAAGGTGGTCGTATTTAATTTTTAGAAGTAATAGTGGTTTCTTGTTATTAATACAAATTCTAATCAATAAATACTAATTTGAGATGGTCGTGGTGGTGCATTATATGATAGATACGATTTACCTCCCCCCCAAAAGAAATTAATGATAATATCCATCTTCGGTGTGTGAGACAGAGGTTCATGTCAACCTTAAATCTAAAAATTCAAGTAAACGACAAAAAAATACATGTCTTCGACTTATCATTATGCTGACATGAAAGTGATGTTGACTTGATCGAGATTGTGCAACAATTGAGTCGTGGAATATCTCTATTGGTGAAGACTTCCATTACAAAAATTCAAGTGTATCAACACAAAATTATAGTTATCAACCATGAAAATACAAGATCACATAGTATGTCAGTCTGTGATGGTGAAAAAATGAAATTGCTTGTTATTGTATTAGTGGAACTCTTTAAAAGTGGCTTCCAAATGCACAGAGTTGTATTTGTAAAATATATGTAGAACTATATCATTATAACTTGTTTGAATACTTTAATATCTTTCAATAGCAGCAAGCCTATGATAAGCATAGCAGTTGAGTACTGAGTCTGTAATAGCATCAAATTTAAGCAAAAAACCTATTACAGACAGAGAAAAAAAGATATCAGAATTTTTTTACAGAGAAATAAAAAGACATGTTGCCTTCCAACAAGTTGGTTTTCAGCCACTACATTCTTCCAATAGCGCCCTAGAGGGGTTTTCGCCACTAGACATTTCTATATTTATTTTCAATTTATTTTTATTTTTTTTCCCTTTTCATTATATTTTTTTTACTTTTATTTTTCTTTTTATTTTTTTTTAAATAATAGGAAAAAACGTAAGTGGATGGAAATGAAAGAAAAAATTTCCTTTCTCAAAAAACTTCAAGGTTTGAATCTACATCTTTGATAATGTTGACAAATGAATCCTTAGAAGTAGGCTTATGATGCAACCACAGAAAGTGTCCATTGGCAAGAAGGGATGTTTGGGACCCATCAATGGTTGTTAATTTCACAGTCCCATTGTCAAATATTGTATCTACCTCATAAGGACCTAGCCACCTTGTGCACGAATTCCCTTTGAAATCCTTAAATATGGAGTCATATAACAGAGCCTAATCACTCTACTAAAACACCATCATAATAAATTTATCATGCCACTTGGCACATTTTTTTTGGATGATATATGTTCATTGCACAGCAACCAAGTGCTTCTCATCTAACTCATTTATTTATTCCAGTCGATGTTTCTGAGTTGTAGTCAAATCTAAATTCACCTCTAAAGCAGTTTTGAATATATTTATCTCAAATTCAATTGGAGAAATAGGAATATTACCAAATACCAACTCATAAGGATAGAATCATGTAGTATTCCTCCAAGTAGTTCTATAATCACATAACACTTTTGTAAGACTCTCAACCCAGTCTCTTTGGTGGCCTACCACAATATTTGTGAAAACATCTTCAAGCATATTTTTTATACTTTCCACTTGCCCATTTTCCTATGGGTGGTAAGGTGAAGTGACTCAATGATGAATCCTATATTTCCTGACAAGGTCCTATATCAGTCGAGAAGTAAATTTTTCTCCTATATCTGTAACTATCTCCTTTATCACTCCATACTGAGAAAAAATTTCTTCAAATAATAAGTCTAAAACAACATGCTCAATTGCCTTAGTTAATGCTCTTACCTCGACCCACTTGGTGACGTAGCTTGTGCATACCAAAATAAGTCTTCTGTTGATATGGGAGATTAATTGGTCCCACAAAATCTAAATACCATCTCTCGAACATATATATAACCAATTAAGGTTGTAATGGAATTTCATCTGATTTAGTAGGTTGGCCCATCCTATGATAGTTGCCACACCATTGCACATATTTCCTTGAATCTTGAATTACAGTAGGCCAAAAGTAGCCCTTATGAAGCACCTTATAACATTTGTTATTGTATAGAAAGTGTCCTCCATAAGGCTCATCATAACAAGCCTTGAGAATATCATGGATCTGATCCTTTCTCACCCATCTTCTAATTTATTGATTAAAACCAATGTGGAAGAGGTACCATCCAACCAAAAATACTAAGCACTTTGTTGAATGATTTTTTTCTTTTCTCTAGGAAAAAGGTGATGGGGAAGCTTTCTTGCAACAAGGTAATTGGTAATGTTTGCATACCAAGGTGAATAATTGTATACGACAAAGAGATATTCATCTGGGAAAGAGTCCTCAATAGGCAGATTATTAGTAACATCAATCAATCTAGAAAGAAAACCTGCAACAACATTATATTTCCTAGTTTATCTATAATAGTAATATCAAATTCTTGGAGTAACAACAACCGCCTAGTAACTCGGTTATTAGCAATTTCTTTATTCATTAGAAATCAAATAGCAGAGTGGGTAGTATGCACAAAATTTTGGTAACCAGTAATGTAAATCCTAAAAGTGTTGATAGCATGAATAACATCAAGAAACTCTTTTTCTATTACAATATAATTTACCTCTACATGGGTCAATTTTTGGCTGATATAGTAGATGGAATAAGTTCTATTGTCCTCCTAGTATCCCAGTGTTAGAGTCGGTCCTTACAGCCCTCCGTCAGTGATCATTTCGTCTTTTGCATATTCATTCTTAGGTGTCTCGCTTGTTCCACTTCGTTGCATTTCGCTAGGAGCATGCCATTGACTGACGAAGGGGTCTGTTGTCTTATGTTTCCTCATGCTTACACCTGCAGTGCTATTTTAAAAAATTTCCTCAAAAATCACTCAAAATCATTGTCATTTCATTTATGGTCATTAAAATGTCAATAAGTGTTTTTGGTCCTAGTGTTTAGGGTTTTCGAGTCATTTGTATACCAGTCATAAAGCCTGCAGGATGAGGATGGTTCCGCAAATTTTGATTTCATATTTTTTTTATCATTAGCTTTTTAAAAACATTTCTAGTCCAAAACTCTGTTTTGGAACTCGAAATTGTTCAATATTATTTTGTAATAAATTGTATTTATTTCACCAAGAAGAAATTTCAAAGCAGACCTCTGATCTTTTCCTCAGCTAAAGAAGCCATACCCCTGCAAGAAGATAACAAAATCATCAATTCAAAACTCAGAAAAGCCAAAGAGAGATTGTATTAAAAAGCCAAATGTGAAAATGCAAAAAAACATTGTAATATGGGTTGTCAAATAGATTTGGATCAAATCTGATTGTGAAAGATATTTACATCATGTATAAAGGGCAAACAAGTTTCATTTCCAACGATCCATAGCATACAAGTCGAAATCTGGAGTTTGGAGGCCGAAATCGCATTTTGGAGCATTGTTGACAGAGTTGAAGGTCGTGCGACCCACTTGGGCAAAGCGACCCACCTGGGCAAAGCGACCCACTTGGGCGATTTTCACAGTGTAAATTATAATGGGTGCGACCCACTTGGGCAAAGCGACCCACTTGGGAAAAAGTGACCCACTTGACAGCAGAGTTCAGAAAAATCGTGCTGAGCGCCCAGTTTCGATTTAAATCTTCTCCAACTGCCTTCAAACAGGTTCTAAATTATTGCTCAGTAGTTTTTCATGTGTTGATGGTATCTTGAAGTCTTCAATCATTTGAATGGAAGAGTAAAACCCTACATACATGGCTGATTTGTTCTTCAGGGTTTTAAAATATGTATGGATGGTTTTATGAGCATTTTACCACCTTATATCATTGATATATCCACCTTTGCATATATTATCAAAACCCCACTGTTTACACATCCATTATACCACTGTGGTCATCATTATCATTTTACCACTGTCATGACTTTTGTTCCATGATGATCATTGATATATTGTATCTCACTGCCCAATGATAAAAACGTTCTCATAACTCTGTTTTCACTGCCCATTGACACTTATAACTCTGTTTTTACTGCCCATTAACAAACACATTCATATGATGCATTGCTCCCTTTGACAAGGTTTGCCCAATATTCTAAAGGCTGCCTACTTCCTTTGGTCAAGTTTCACTTGCAATTAAAACAGAGACTGTGCTTCTATTTCAATCCACCTAAAACAGAGATATTATCATTGTTTGTTTCCTTATGGTGCTTTGACGGTGGGGGGTATTTTTTGGGTGTTAAAACACACATCATAACTTTGTTTTCACTGCATTTATATCAGTATACATAGTGCCAATATCTTGTTCAGAGCCATGTCAGAGACAGAGTCAGAGTATGAGCAAGGGTCAGGCAGTGATTCTATGACTGAAGGTAATGTGCCACGGGGGTCTCATAGAGTTAGCAGAAGTGGTAATCATCGCAGAGAGGAGCCTACTTATTTGGCTCGGTTGCAGGCGTGTCCATTAGCAATGGATTGTTTTCGGTATTTGTCATGTTTCATATTTTGTGAGATGATTGCACAAACCCGGCTTCATCGTGAATTAGCCCGTCTGTTTGTTCTACATTTACGGGATGGCCGGGTAAATCTTGCCGGGGTTGATTTCATTTTGTCACCCTTGACTATTGCTCAAGCCACTGGCATACCAAACATTGGCGAGGAATGGAACAAACGTCAGCATTTAGAGAAATTCCACTATGAGCCATACATTAAAACTAGATATATGAGTTACTTGAGCAGAGTTTTTCCATTCAGATTCTCGAGGGAGGAGTATGCACCGCTGATGAAGCTCATCATTCAGTATTTCAGTTGTGAGGGCAGATATACTCGTCTCTTTGCGTATCATATTCGTTTGTTGATGCACTTCACGAGGGTACGTATGATGAATATTCCGTACTTCATATATCGCAACATAGAGAGGATGGTGATGTTTGTGCAAAGGAAGACAAGCCCAGTGCAGCAGTACAGGAGTATATACCATTACGCTTTGATCAAGATCATAGTGTTGCATCAGTTGGCAGAGCAGGGCATCACTTGGGAGGATTTCATTTCTAGAGACTTTTTCAGAGTGCCACAGCCGCCTCCCGAGACAGTTCATGATGCAGGAGAGCCTTCACACCAGCCGGACATGCCTGAGGTTGAGCATATCGGAGCTCCTTTGGTTCGGACATATCAGCGAGGCCACAGGGCCTTATTTGCAGCGACACGTCGAGTATTATCTCCACGTGAGGTGGAAGGGGTCTTGCCGACTTCATCAGCAGAGCGAGTATTATCTCCACATGATGTGGAAGGGGTCTCGCCTTCTTCTTCAGCGCAGGTACAGGTACAGGACAGGGGAAAGAGGCCCATGCATGATGAGGGCCCATCAGGAGGCCGGGACACAGATTTCACAGTCATTGATGTTGATGCGAGCTCTCCCAGCTCGAAACTGAGGGAAGTCATCCAGGAGCAAAGGGCCGAGAATGACAAGATGAAAGATCAATTGCAGAAGGCTTAGTGGGTGATTAACTATTTGGAGCAGCGCAACAAACAGCTTGAGGATGAGCTCACATTTTATGAGTTGCGCCAAATCCGTGAGGACAGACAGTGGAATCGAAAGAGACCCGGTGACATGACACCGACTGACAGAGATACTGTACTCACGCATGTGAACATCCATCTGGAGAAATTGTTGGCAAAGGCCAATTGAGACAAAGACATGCTTCGTCACATGAAAGGCCATTATTGAGCTCGCATGCATGTCTGCAAAGCGAGAATGAAGATCATGAAAAGGAGGTTGCGCAAAGCACTAAGACGGCGGAAAAGGCCTAATCCACTTCGGATTTTGGCTGAGGCTTCATTGAATGGGCAGGAAACATGATGGAGGACCTCCGCTCCGAATTTGGGCAAATTCGGAGAAAATTTTGTCATTTTCAAATTTTTGGGTCAAAAAACAGGTTTTTCAGTTAAGTGGGTCTCACCCTCATATGCTCACTTTTTTTTGGGACACTTGCTGGAGGAAATTTTTGCATTTTTGGATTTTTCATGGTTATTTATGCATCCTCAGACATTACCTAAGCATTTCATCAAATTCTGGATGGTCAAAGAGCTCAAAAACACCATGAAAACCACCTTGCTGCCACCTTTTGCACCAGCAGGAAGTACTTCTGGGAGAAAGAAGTTTTGGAGGGTCAAATGAGCTCCAAATTGGAAAATTCCACTTGGGTTGGATATTCAACATCGAGGGCTTTCCAACGAGCTATCATGAGCTCAATTTGGATGCCGGGAAGTACCTCAAATTCAGGCTGGAAAAAATGCGACCCACTCGGCTCAAATGCGACCCACTTAAATTTTTGCTGAATTTTCAACTGCCAGCTCAGATTTTCGCCTAGTATGGACCAGTTTTGCTTATGGATGGAATTTTTGGGTTTTTATGATGTAAATTTATGTTTGCAATGTAACTTTGGCTTATTTTATCTATTCTAGAAGATTCACTCTCAAAAGGGTAAAAATCATGTAAATGGATCAGTTTCCACTCTTTTAGAGCTAAGTTGTTAGCTGCCTAGATTGTAGTTCCATGATTAGAATTGGTTGAAACTGATCCCTGAAGAGGGAATTCGACCCCTAGAGGTGGGGAAAGGTGTTAGAGTGATCTATATATTGTAATTTTTGAGGCATTCTACAGGTTGGACTCTTGGGAGACTTTTGATATCATTGTACATATTTTTCATATTTTGGCTAAGGAAAGATCAGGGGTTTTGTGGCACTTGTTGGGATCCTTGTGGTGTTCTGTTCTTGATGGTGTTTCCTCTTTGTTTACTGTAAGTTTCTTCATGTTTAATGTATGCCATCCTTTCATATGCTTATGAACTAAATTGAATGAGTGAATAAGGTTGAATCCATTGTTTACAGTGCTTGGCCTTTGAATTCAGTTAGTTCTATATGTTTTCAGCTATTTGGAGAGGATCCAAGTTCTTCTTTGCCCTCTTCAGCTCCTCGTCGGTCTAATCTGTCCATATATCCAATCAAAAGCATCAAGACATTCACCTACCTCGCCCCAACTTGAAATCTGCAAAGGTCTGACCTTATCCCCGGACCCAAAATTTGTTTTCCCATTTCTCCAGCGAAAACCCAAAAAACCAAAAAACAAACATACCTATCTCTTTACTAGCCTAAAATCAGTTCTTATTGTAAGTCATCTCACATCCTATTGCTCATTTTCTCAAGATTGACGGAGAGAGCCCTCTCCTGTCCTCGTAGGGCTAGCTACGAGGCTGAGCGTGGTTTGATGTAGCCTTGAGTTTACTTCATTTCAGCCTGAGGTAGATTTGAGCGCTAACACCCAGCACAGCCCCAATGGTTGTATTAGAAGCATTAGTTGAGATGTGAAATAACAGACTCCAATTTGGTCCTCATAGAATGTGAGTTGCTATTACACATATTTTTAGCTCTACAAAAGCATTGTTACACTTGTCAGTCCATATAAAATCTTTATCTTTCATTAATATGGAAAACAATGGAAATGAAATATTAGCCAAAATTTCTATAAATAATTTGTAATAACTTCCCTTCCCCAAAAATCTATTTACCTCCTTCTACATATTAGGAGTGGGGATTCTTAAAATTACCTCAACTTTTGTTTGATCAACCTGTATACCTGTAGCAGATAGATAATTTCCTAAAACAATACCTTCAGTCATTATGATCGTGTGACATTTTTCAGTACTAAGATAGATGTGGGTATGTATACAATGCTCAAGTACATTTTCAATTTTGTGCAGGGCATAATAAAACTCATCCGCATAGGGTGTAAATTCGTCCATAAATATTTCCAAACAACCATTGACCAGCTCATAAAATATTCCTAAAACTTCTTGTTGGAAGGTTGCAGGTGCATTAAAAAATCCAAAAGGAAGTACCCTATAGGAAAATTTACCCTAAGGGCAAGTTGTAGAAATTCCTTATAGATTCAAACTACTAATTGTAATGTACTAAAAAAATAGACTTGAATCTACTCTACTCATCAACAGAAACAATTAAAAGATCGTGAAATCACGAAGCATACAAGATAAATAATTCAATAAACACATTACAAAATGATTTCCTGGGAAATCCATAGTTAAAAACCCATGCTATCTATATATTGCATTAGTCAGAAAATATGAGAAGATTACAATGCTTTTCTCAAGCCTGAGAAACATCTACACTATCTGTATCTCTCTCATTGCGTCCTAGACAATCATAGGCCAATACCTAACCAAATTTTGGCTTGCAAAATACTCTATTTCTTTTTGTTATTCAATGAGGAATTAGGCCCCTATTTAATAAAAATTTTCCTTCATTGGATTGCCCAGTTCCTTTAGGCTCTTCCTCTAAATGCATGCACCATCTGTACAATTCTGATAATTATACAATTGATAGTACACTACCCTTGAACTCCAATATAACATGGGTAACTCGTAGATCATACATGCATGATTTATTTATGGTTTATTTCTCAGTTAATTGGTTGAACACTGAATTTTCATTTCATTTCTAAACCTCCTACTAGTTCCTCCAACAGTTAGAACTAGTTTAATTGACTTTAACTCAGTTAAACTTAATTAATTAATTGCAACTCAAAATAAACTCAACCAGGGATCTTATAAAGTAAGAACCACTCTACATGACTCCATTTATGCACTCAACTCAAATTAACTGAACCAAATAAGTCAAACTAACTTAGTTAACTCATACAAGTTGTCATGTGATGTGGAATTACAATTTTATTCTAATTTAATTCATGGGAAAATTAAATCTAAATTTTCTTGTTGACATTTTCAACACTCCCTCTCCGCAAGGAACTGGAAGATGGTTTAAAATACCTTGGGTGTCATCTTAAACCAATTGATTAACGAATTTTGGATTGGAACTGGCTGATTGCAAAGGTTGAGCATAGGATCAACATATGGCAGCACAGATGGCTATCCCGGGCCGGCAGTTTGGTCCTAATCAAATCTGTCCTGGAGGCCATCACGGTATACTAGATGGCGCTCGCATGGATTCCTAAATGTGCGACAGCTCGTCTAACAAATCTGTCGGCAGTTTCTTTGGCGGGGAATGAAGGAGGATCGTTCTTTTGCTTGGATTTCTTGGGAGAAAATTGCAAAACCAAAGAGATGGGGGGGGTTTGGGCATGAAAGATATCAATAAATTTGTTGTTGCATTGGCGGCCAAGATGGGCTGAAAATTATTGGTTGGTCACATCCTGTGGCAACAAGTTACCTATTACAGGTATATCGCGCCCATCACCACATTAGATTGGTTCGGGAGCAGCCATTATCTGGCTCATGGCACCTCTATCATCTGGAAGGCCATCTACAAATCCATCCACCTGATCACGAAAGGATTTTCCTGGCGCATCGAGTCTAAGCAGCGGGTCAAAATTGGTGTGGATGTGTGGTCCGATTGTGGTCTGGAATTCTCACTCCCCTTGGATATTAGACTTCATCTTTCTTGATCTTGCAGATTGTACCTCTCACAAATTGTTGATCTGGGTCATACTACCTAGGCCTCACAAGCTTGGCTATCTACTCATGATCTGGACCTCCCCGCTCATTGGTGGCCGATATGGGGTAGATACATTAGAGCCCTTCACTCCACCACCATCAAAATTACAGATCGGGAGGATGAGATTCTTTGGGCCATTGCCCCGCTGGCAAATACACTCCAAAAATTAGCTACATCACCCTCTACAATCAGCTGGAACCACAGAAAAAGGCCTGGTGGTGGCATTAATTATGGAAATTGAAGGCTCCCCCAAAATCTAGATTACTTATGTGGTGCATTCTTTCGAACTGCACACCCATAGAGGAAAACCTATGTAGAAGGGAGATTCATGGACCATCCAGATGCTCTTTATGCCTCTCACAAGCAAAAATGGTAAACCATGTGTTTCTGGATTCTCATGTTATCTCTCAACTCCGGCAATCTACGACTACAGTACTTAGCTGTACACAAACCTGGAAGGGCACCTCGGTCTGCAATGCCTAGTCCAATTGATGGCATGTCTCCTAGAAGCCTAAAGACATAATCATACCTCTCCTCATTTCCTGGGGTATTTGGCTCTGTAGGAATCATATTATCTTCTTGAATAGACCTGATGATTGGGAACTCACCTGTAGGAACATTGTTTCCATTTTCCATCTTATTCCTGAGGACAACCAAATTACTCATGACAGGGTCATCATTCCTGAGAATATTGACCACTCTTTTCCATGGGCCTATTTTGATGATGCATCCAATCCAAATGGATGTGGGGGGGGGGTTGTTATGCACTTGCATGACACTCATTATTTCCTCATTAAAATGGGGCTTAGTTCGGGTACTAATAACTATGTTGAACTTCATAGCCTCAGACTTCTCCTCTCCTTTTCCATGGAACATGATTGCAACAAAATTCAGATTTTTGGGGACTCACAGATTATCATCAACTAGTTTAACTTGAAGGCACAATGCCACACTCACCTACTTAGAGCACTTCTGGATGAGGTCTTATTGCTAAAATCACTATTTTATTTTATATTTGTTCCACACATTTTCAGGCAGCGGAATCAAGTGGCCGACAGACTTTCGAAGGAGGCCTCGCAGCTAGAGTGGGGTAGATGGCACATATCGGAGCATATTGGGGACACAGAATATCAGTACTACCACTGCCCATTTATTGAATATTTTAAGGCACGGGTTGCAGTCAATAATTAACTACAGTTTTGATATTTTGATTGCAACATTTATATACAGTCTACAGGATTGTTTCTTCTATTTATTTTTATACTCAACACAGAATTTTTATTAATATTTTATATGTAAATAAATATTTTAGAATAGCTGAAAAATCGTCACTTCTTACTTGACAGAACCTGACTCCACAAAGAATATGAAAACTTTTTATTTTAGCATAGATGAATATGCTGCTAAATGTAACATGTGATTTTTCTTATTACTAATGAAAAATTAGGACTTTTTTCTCGAGAAAAAAATTACTTCCTCTCCACAATAAATGGGTCCACATATATCTCGATCTAAAACCTTTGGAATGTACTGCAGGAAACACCTCTTATTGTTGTTTTTTCTACTACAACATTTTCAACTGAGAATAAAAATAATCATTGAATCAATCTGCAAATATCTACTAGGAAAATTGTGTTGTTGCTGACTCCGATACTGAGCCACATGCTCTGTTGTCAACACTGCTCTACACTCCTCAGTATCTTAATGACATTGATCCCCTTTCTACTAAATATTGTGGGTCCCTATAGCAAGGTAATGATCCATGAGACAAAAACACCTTAATGGACCCTGCCCAAATTTTTTCACTTCTAGGACTATTGCTTCACATCGCCCTGCCTGTCACCTGGAGGTATGGCTATATGTGCTCCCTATGCCCACTTGACTCGAAATTACCCCCTATTGAAGGTCTCTTCTTGAGTGCATGGTTCCACGTTGTCTCCTCTTTTCTTCTCTAATTGTGGTCGCGCCACAATTTGTTGAGGTTGCTCTTGAGGATGCATGTTGATAGGTAATTCATGCTCCCTCTCAACCACCAAGTCTCTAAACTTTTCCTTGCTCCTCGAGGATTTGCATACATCTTTTACCTCAAGTGCATAAAAATTCTTGACTCACACACCAATTTTTTTCACCTGTCCTATGGCGATGTGTCTAAGGGAAACATTTCCTTTTCTAAATATCACATTTTAGCCATGGTCTTCCAATACCGTGACAGAAACAAGATTCTTATTTAGTCTTAGAAAAAACATCACATATGTGAGTCTAAAAGGGGAGCTAGACTCCCTTTGAAAAGTAATTGTACCAATATCAGTCATGATAAACCGCTCACCAGCTCAAAAATCTATGTTCTACTTGAGGTATTTCTCCTCCAATTCACTGAAAAGATCTCTATTCCCCATCATATGGAACAAGGTCCCACTGTCGAGATACCACATGCTTCCCATTCAAGTGATTTCCATCCATGAAATGAGAGTAAAATCAAGCTCGAATATCGAAGCTATAACTTCACCTATTTTTGCTACTCCAGGCTCCTTCTTACGTTCCTTCTTTTGTGAACATTTCATGTCATAGTGCTCGAACTCATGATAGTGAAAACACTTGATGTTGGAAAAGTCTTTATTATTTCACTCCTCTCCTTAAGACATATTTTTCTTGGATTTATTTCCTTTGTTGAATAATGCAGAGTCCTCTTCCACTTATTTGGATGAGGTTCCATCTCTGGTGTTTCGCCTAATCTCTTCTTGCACCAAGTCAGACCACAAACACTCCCACTCTGGTAGCTTCTCCCTCTCATTTACCGAATCCTGGTAGTTGTGCCAGCTCTTCGAAAGTCATAGAGGTGTTAGACTGACTAGATCATCTTTATAAATTGTGACACCAACACTTCCAAGCTCATCCTGACATTGGGTGAACTTGGTCAAGTACTATGGTATTATGTCGCCCTTATCCATTTTTATTTTGTTGAGTTTGTCCTTCATTTCCAGCTTATTGTGGTTATTACTATTATGAAACAAGTATGTCAAGACTTTCCACATTGCATATGGAACTCCTTACCGTGGAGGTTTGAGACAATGTGATCTTGAAATCCTTTCAATAAGATCCTTCTTTCTTTTGTTATGCGCTTCTTCCACTCTATTAAATCTTGTGCATCATTTGGACGTAGTTTCAGGATTTCCTTTTCAATGAACTCCTTCAATTAGTTGTCTTCAAACACTGCATCCATCTAGTCTCTCTGGGAAAAATTTGATCTACCCTCAAGGGCATACTCAAGCCTCAGACCATAGAACGCGATCCTGATCTTGTTGCTAGATCTGAAGATAAGATCTGCAAAACTCATTCCTCTTACAAGTACAAACTCGTATTCTTCTCTTCTATTTTGATTCCATCTCTGATGCCATGTAGAAATTCCTTACAGATTCAAACTGCTAATTGTAATTTACTAAAATAATAGACTTGAATCTAATCTACTCATCAGCAGAAACAATTAAACAATAGTGAAATCACAATGCATACAAGAGAAATAATTCAATCAAAACATTACACAATGATTTCTTGGGGAAAGCCATGGTTAAAAAACCATGATATTTTTATATTACATTAGTTAGAAAATATGAGAAGATTGCAATGCTTTTCTCAAGCCTAAGAAGCATTTGCACTATCTATATTTGTCTCACTATTTTCTAGACAAGCCTAGGCCAATAATTAACCAAATTTTGGCTTTCCCAAGTCCCTATTTCTTGTGATGTTCAATGAGGAATTAATCCCTTATTTAATAGGAATTTTCCTCTATTGGATTTTGCAGTTAATTTAGGATATTCCTCTTATTGCATGCACCATGTGTACAATTTGGATAATTATACAATGGATAGTACAATTCCCTTGAACTCAAATCTCAACTGGGTAACTCATAGATCACACATGCATGAGTTATTTATGGTTGATTTATCAGTTAACTGGTTGAACATTGAAATCACACTCCACTGTTATACCTCCTACTAGTTCCTCCAACAGTTGGAACTATTTTAACTGACTTTAACTCAGTTAAACTGAATTAATTAATTACAACTCAAAATAAACTTGACCAGGGCTCCTATAAAGTAGGAACCACTCTACATGACTGATCCGCAGATTATAATTTTTCTCAAAAATTAAAGTGCCTATGATGGTTCAACATAAGCGTCAAGTTGTAGTGTTAGTTGTTCCAATTAAAAAAACACTTGAATTGCCTCAATCTAATGTTGTAGGAAAAAGCTATGATGTTCAGAAACTTTTGGTCGATAACAAAAAAATTTGCAAGTGGGCTAACTGGGCAGTCCGTACTACTAATGTGATGATGACATCAGCATTCCAATTGGGCCTATGGTACCAACCATAGCTCATCATGTGTCAGGATCGTACAGACACAGGTGGTCACATATGATTGGTTCTTCTTATGGTTTGGTGGCCCAATGGGAGTTTTCATGTGACCCAATCAGGGGACACCACTTGGCGCCTCCACACTGGATAGAATTTTGTTAAAGTTTGGATGGGCTCGACATGGATTGAACTGATGACCTATCGCAACACAACTCTAGCCTCTACCCACTCGCCTACGGGTGTTTCTTACCCTATAGTTTGTCACTTCTATTTAAGGTTTAAGTAAAGATGCATTGGGGGAAGGGGTTGGGCGGTGAGCCCTGACCCCTAGTCATATTAACCTCCACATGAACCTAGCACAAAATCGGAAGATGGAGCAATGAAATGGGGCATGGCCCCTTGTCACGTGTTACCCCACGAGACCGAGCGTGAAAGTTGGAGGGAGCTCGGTAAAGGAGGTTAAGCACTAAGCCCTAGATCCAGTCATGTGCATTTCCATGCAAGTGAGAGTGTAGTTGGAGAGGGCTTGGGGACTAGCCCTAGCCCTTGGTCCTGGGTTATTCCACATGATCATGCATGCATTCATTGGGTGCTTCCAGAGAGGGGGGGAATTCATCCCTAGCCCTTAGTGCTATGGACACCATGGGACAGATGTGGAGTCGAGTCCAACGGGGGCAGCATTTAAGGCCCAATTCCCACTCACATGATAGGCGAGGAACCTCCAGTCGATAAATCAAGGGCTACCGCGTCGTGGGAGGGCAGTTATCCCTTGCTCTGGGCCACATCAACCCCACATGACCAAAAACCCAAAATAAAATGTGCCAAGGCCAACGAGGGCGGACCCTTGGCCTAGCCCCTAGCTATATGGTGCTAGGTAACCATGTTTTTGCACCTATGGGGCCATTGGAAAAATTAAAGAAGTGAAAAATTGCATCGACTGCGGGTGAATTTTTCGACTCCTAGACGGATTAAAGGGAGAAAATATTTCTCTCTTTGCAGTTGGTTCCAATTTTTAGGAAAAATAGCAGAAATAATTGGGAAGCACCATAACTTGAGGAATTTTTGGCATTTTTTAACCCAAGAAGAGCTTAGATAGGGGCTTTTGGACATTATGAATCCAATGGAAGCCTTTGTTTACAGTTGGAGCACTTTTGGAAGGAATTTTTGCAGGCTTGAGAATATTGGTGCCAGGATCAATCGGTGGGTTGAAGCAAATTTTGAAATATTTTGAGCATGGAGAGGACCTTGCAGGGGTTTTCCAGCCTTCATATGTTATCTATAGTAGCTATGACATCTGTGAGGCATCCATGTTTGTATTTTCTCATTATGTCTTTTTTAGGAAAGATCTCTTTTAGTAATTCAATGTGGAATTGGTGTACATGTATTCTCATTTTTAGATAGAGTACAATGTCTTGATGTGAGAACCCTTTTCTTGTTTATTGTTTCACGGCTAACTGTTGGTTGTCATTATTTTTAGAGCGAGACTTGTTTGCAAGAGAATTTTTCCTTAAATGGGAACTAGCCACTCATTTTGTCAACACACTTTATGTACTCTTTATCACTGAAATCTATGGAGCATTCTAGTTGTGTTAGCATGCATAGACATGTAGCCCAGTAGGGGTGAACTCTGTCACCAAATAATTTTTTGTCTCTCTTCTTGTTTACTTTTATGAGTTACATGTGAATATGTTTTGTTTAAGTTTATATGAAAAACTAACTCGTTATCCTTGAATAGATCATAAAACTTGTTGATATAATAAGACCAATTTTTACTTGCAAAGCATCAGAGGATGGTCAGTTTTTAAGGAAGGATAATTTCTTCTCCAAATCCAAATCAATTGGTACCAATGAAGGTTCTCACCAAGTTTCAAATATGGGAAAGAAGCTAGAAAGTCTCCAAGATTTAGAGGAAATGAACTTGTCTCTTCAAATGGAGAATGTCGAATTCAGGAGAATGCTTGAAATTTATAAAGAGGAGAAGAGACATATGTGCCTTTAGTTTCAGCATGTGCTTGAGGAACAATTTGGTGAAATTTCTACTCCAGAAGAAGCAAATAATACCTCCAAAGTGAAGCAAATTTGTGGGCATGGTCCAAACACAGGTTATGGAACCTATGTGGAGAATTATGCTTGTGATTTTTTCCAGTATCTTAAATATTCTCATTATATTCCTATTGGTAAAATTGGGTGACTTGAGTCATTTTTAAATTATTCAACGACATCTAAAGAAAAAAAATATAGTTGGAAAATCCAAGGAGGTAATCAGCATCTCCAGTTCAAATCCTTTAGTTTATGTTAATAACAAATATTTTGCAACCTTTGAACATCATACTAAAGGAATTGGTATGAATATGCTATCTCAGATGAGTTATGAAGGAGGAGGCCTCGAAATAAATGGCGAAGGAATCACTAATCCTATCATGGTGAAAGAGATGCCAAGATATCAAGGATTAGGATATGGTCATAAAGGTTTGGAGAGTGTTCTAAACTATTTGAGAAAAAGAAATAATCAGATGATGATATGTCACACCAATATGGTAGTGATAATGGAATTTTTTCTCCCAAGAGAGATGAATGCTTCAAAGGACTTTGCATGTTATCTTCTAGTCCACATCGTCAAAGTTGCAGCCCAAGGGACAGGTATAAATGTCATGGGAATTTTGCAAATGTTGGTAATTTTGATTATTTATGGGACATGTATCCTTGCACTTTTTGTGATGCAGTTGACCATTGTGTGGTTTATTGTGAGCAAAGCAAGGTGATGGTCAAAATAATGGATCAAATTATTGGCATCAAGCATGAAGAACCTCCATCAAGTTTGAAGACTTCCTTGTCGATGGGAAAGCGAAAGTAATTTTGTACGGTCCATTGTATTATGAATGGGCATGGGAATGGAAGGTGTTGGAAAATTCATCCAGAACTTTGTCCCAAGAAGGATAAAGTGGTTATGCAAACAAATGCAAGGAAATAAAAAGGTGGCAAAGAGGACACTGGCATAGTTCCTAAGGAAACCTTCAAAGCAAATAATATGTAGAAAGAGAAACCATAAGCCTAGGAGAGGCAAAGATTGGGTAGATTGTTTGTATAGTTTGTTGCTTTTTAAATTATAAATACTTGTTGTTGTCATTACTTGTTTTGGGGTACTTTTTAAGTGAAACAAGAATAATCATTTTTTGTAACAAGTATGCTTTTCATTGACATGACATGTTATGTTGGCTTGTTTATGAGTCCAATTGTTTGAAGACATTTTGGGATGAACATTGTTTGTCGTCTGGTATGTATATAGTTTCATAATCTACTCATTGTTACAAGTGTTCAAGATGAAGCTTGTTGTGAATGAAATATTTAATAAACATTGTACAAGAAAGGAATATATTTTTTAGGACAAATCCAAATGTTTCATTGAATTATTGCAGCCATATTACTTTTGTCTACAAGCACAGTTTGAGGAAAGTAAGCAAAGTTGAATCAGTGCATGGCAAGCATTGAATTTCTTCTGATTTCCAAGATGGAATGTCAAGTTTTTCTTCAAAAAAGGAACTTCAATATGACCTTGTTTGAGCCATGAAAGATGGTTTGGAGAGAATTTTTAGATTCCATCCATCAATGTTTTTGTTCCTGCGTGGTTTTAAGAATTGTGGCTTGATTCTTGACAGGAAGGTGAGGTCTTCATACAGAGGATAGGTGGAGTACCTTGATTGGAGCTTGAAGGCGCCAGTTGAAAACAGAACATTAAGGATTGAGATTTGGATATTTTTTAATTTTTCCCTCATTTTGTTTGCTAAGAGAAGATAAAGATTTGGAGTCCAAAAGTTCCTGGTGGAGAGGTATGATCCGAAGATCATAATTTTGCACAAAAATGAAAGTGCCAAGATTGTTTCAAAATAAGTGACGAGTCGTAGTGTTTGTCATTTTTATTCTAATGACACTTGAATCACCTCAATCGGATGTCATATGAAAAATTTATGATGTTATGAAGTTTTTGGTCGACAAAAAAAAAATTGTAGGTGGGTTGACTGGGTAGTACGCATAGTTGATGTCATGATGACATCAGCAAGACAACTGGGCATATGGGTCCAACTACAACTCGCCACGTGTTGGGATTATATAGGCGCAGGTGGTCAAATCCGATGAGTTATTTTTATGGTTTGGTGGCCCAATCGGAGGACACCACATGGCGCCTCCACAAGGGATAAAAAAAAATTAAAGGTCAGATGCGCTTGGCAGGGATCGAATCGTTGACCTACTGCAACACAACTCAATTCTTTGCCAACTCTCCTATGGTTGTTTCTTAACCCTATAGGTTTTCTCTTCTATTTAAAGTATAGGTGAAGTTGCATTAGGGGAAGGGGCCAAGCAGTGAGCCCTAATCACTGGTCATATTAACCTCCACACGACCTTGGCATAAAAATGGTGGAGGGAGAAATGAAATGGTCACGAGTTACCCCACTAGACTGAGCGAGAAAGTTTGAGGGAGCTCGGCGAAGGGGGATAGACACTAATCCCTAGCCTATGTCATGTACCTTTCCACCAAACCAAGAGCGCAGTTGGAGATGGCTTGGGGACTAGACCCAACCCTTAGTCACAAGCTATACCACATGACCCTGCGTGCATTCATTGGGTGTTGTCATAGAGGGTTTGTGATTCAGCCCCAACCCTCGGTGCAATGGGAACTATGGGACTGTCGTGGAGTTGAGTCTAACAGGGGCAACATTTAAGGCCCATCCCCCAGTCACATGACGGACGCAGGACCTCTGACAGAGAAATTGAGGGCTAGCGCGGTGTGGGCAGGCCTTGGCCCCTAGCCACATAGACCCCACATGGCCAGTAACCCAATGAAAAATGCACCAAGGTCAGCCAAGGAGGAGTGTTGGCCCAGCCCCTAGCCTTATGGCACCACGTGACCCTATTTTTGTGCCTACGAGGTCATTGTAAAAATTAAAGAAGAAAAAATTTGCACCAGATGTGGGTGAATTTATTGCCTCCTAAGTAGATTAAAGGGAAAAAATTTCTCTCTCTTTACAAGTGGATCCAATTTGGAGGATGAATAGCATAAGAAACTCGGGAGAGCCATAACTTGAGGATATTTTGGCCTTTTTAAGCCCAAGAAGAGACCAGATAGGGGTTTTTGGACATTCTGAATCCATTGGTATCCTCTGTTTACTTACTGGAGCACTTTTCGAAGGAATATTTACAGGTTTGAGTTTATGGGTGTCAGGATCAATTAGGGGGTTGAAGCATTTTTTGAAGGCTTTTAAGCATGAAGTATACCTTGTAGGGGTTTTCCATCCTTCATATGTTATCTGCAGTAGTTGGACATCTATGATGCAACTCATGTTTGACTTCTCTCATTATGTATTTTTTAGGAAAACTCTATTTTCGTACTTCAATGTAGAATTTTTGTACATGTATGCTCATTTTTAGATAGAGTACAGGGTCTTGATGTGAGAGCCCTTTTCTTGTTGACTATTTCATGGTTGACTGTAGGTTTTCATGATTTTTAGAGTGAGAGTTCTTTGCAATAGAATGTTTCCTTTAAGGGGAAACTAGCCACTCATTTCATCAGCACATTATATGTACTCTTTCTCACTAAAATCTGTGGAGCGATATATTTGTTTTGGCAGGCTCAAAGATGTAGCCCGGAAGGGGTGAAATCCGTCACAAAATTCGGTGTTGTATGTTTTCTTATTTTCTTTTATGAGTTACATGTGGAGATGTTGTTTTTTTAAGTTCATATGAAAAACTAACTCGTTATCCTTAAAGATACCATAAACTTGTTGATATAATAAGACCCAATTTTACTTGTAAAGTGTCAAAGGACGGTTAGTTTTTTAGGAAGGAGAATTTATCCTCCAATTCCAAATAAATGACTCAAGTTAGGCCCTCAATTCGAATTAATTTAACCAACTAATTAAAACTAATTTAGTTAACTCATACAATTTTTCATGTGTTGTGGAATTAGAATTTTCTTGTTGCCATTTTCATCACAAGTGATTGTAATTTTATCCTGGTCCTCAAGGTAAATCTAAATCTTATTATAGCCACTAAAAAAATAAAGAAAATAAAAATAAATCACCAAATATAGTATATAGGACCTAATCAATAATATGTAGTGAGAAATGGTCCTTTGGGTGCCGTTATTAAGCTCCCTATAGTCAACACATACTCTCCAATTTTCATTATTTCTAGGTATAATAATGAGTGAAGATACTGATTGATTGTAAGAAATCAAATGGAATAAGTTTTCATTTAAGAGCTTTTGAAGTTATTCCTTGAAAACACTCTTCAAGGTTGGATTCATCATTCATTGAGTTTTTTGGACACATCGATATCCTTCCTTTCAATGAATATGATGAGTGCATAAAGTAGGATGGATACCACTTATGTCCTTATAATCCCACAAAAAGGATTCTTTATTCTTTCTCAGTAAATTCACTGGGCCTCTCTTTTTTTCAAAAGATAAATTGGGATTAATACATAAGGCCTTTCCAGGCTCTATTTCCACTAGAAACTCTTAATACTAGGGGCCATAGGTATTTATTCTATGATAGGATCGTCAAAAGTATCCTCCTCACTATATTTTTCTATTACAGAACTTAACAGTCGATTTTTTGATGGTGTAACAGCAAAAGGTTCATTAATGAAGTTGTTGATATTATTGTCCTCAATCTCATTTTTAAATCGTAAAGCTTTTCCTCCAGTGAGAAGTGAACGTGTATCAATTGCCTCTAGATCAAACTCAGACCATTTAGGATGCTCACATTCTGAACTCAGCTTTGATGGGATAAAGAATAAGATCCTTGCTAGTATTACCATTAGATATGGTCATACACCCATATCTACATCCATTAAAGCCATTTTTAGTGACCATCCATGGACTACCTAAAACAAAGGATGTCCTCTTAAGAGTGTCTTAGGTTTTAAAAATAAAAAATATATTGGATACTACCAATAATATACTAAAATAATAACATCCTCCAATATTCCTTCATGTAAAATCTTGTACCTATCTGCTAATTAAAAAATATTAGGAGTTGGTCTCAAGTTGGTAAGCCCAAGTAGTTCAACAGTTTCCCGGGTTATTATATTAACCGTTGATCCTAAATAAATTAGGGTATTTGGAAGATTTATTCCCCCAATATGGAAAACTATTGTTGGGTTCATAGGATCTTCATATTTGGTAGGTTTGTTATCACCTAACATTAGTTTTTATAATTTTCCAATTACACGTACAGTAGGTGGATCCTAGGGTTTCCTACCTGGATTTTTGACACATAATTTGTAACTATTTAACATAAATTGGAACATCTCATATCTCTTGAAGTAAGGGAATCCATACATGTAATTTTTTCAACTCCTTCAAGAAATCAGATTTAGAGTAACGATTATTTTTAACTTAAATTAATATTTCAAGATAAGGGAGATGTAAAGAAGTCTCATTACTAGTAGTTGTTATAGGTATCACATCCAAGGTAACTTCAGTTATTATAGTGACATCAGAGATATCATTGGTTGTCACAGTGGTATTAGTAGTAGCACTAGTTGTTACAACCTCATGAGTATCGTCAATTGTTCCAACGTCAATGGTAACATCAGTTGTCACAGCCTGTTTTTTTGTAAATATCCTTGAATTAATTTTTCTTCTCTTGATAGATTTTCTTCCTCATTTTCTATAATCACTGGAGAAATAATTAGGTTTACTATCCTTCCTTATATTAATTGTATTTCATTTCATTCCATAGGTGAGATAGAGTAAGTAGGGAGAATTGATTTTTCAACTTGATGCACTGTCATATTATTGATTTTAGGGTTAGGTTGTACAGGTAGTTCGGGGTGTTAGTGCTCTATGAATCCCTTAAGTCTGAGGAAAGGGCCATAGAGGTAACCACAAGACCGCTTTGGTCTAGAAACTAGTATTTTATAGCTGGAGGGGGCTCCCTCACTCAAATCTAAAGATAAAGACTCTAAAGCCCATAATTTCACAGAGACCATATCTGGAGAAAACTTTTAAAATTTGTTGGAAATTTGGTGGATGATATAGAATATCAATGCATGTGATCATAAATCTTACTAGCTTGCATACCAATGCATATACCAACCCATTTCATACACAGAGGCCTATCTAGAACATCCTTCGAATAGGAAATAATTGTAGTACAGTGGGAAATAAAAATATAACAACACTCATCCACATGTGACAGAACAAATGAGAATTATGTTACTACATCTCAATGACTGAGTCTTAAGAGGAAACAGAGAAGATAAAGGCATAGCACATTTCATTTTCATATGAAACGGTAAGACACAACTATACTAGAGCATGCACGATGAATTATATAAAAGTTGTTTCATTAAACCCCTTAAAGAGAATTGAGGAAAAATAAATAAGGTAATAAATACACAAGAGAAAAACAAATTTGAAGAAATGTACCACAAGAAACTCTGAATGATCACTGGTAGAAATTTGCATTGAGCATTTTATTATTGAAAATATAGATCATAGTGCATACAAGTATGTTCGGAATCAGTTCACCACAACAACCAACCCTTTCTACATTATATTACATTGCATTAAATAGCATTACATCCTCAAAAATCCCATTACCAAGTTCAATGTATGTGTTATCCATTGCATGGATGGAACTAATATCAAAAGCAACAAGTCTTAAAAAGTATCTTATTTTTTTCTTAGTGAAAGAAAGACAAGAACTAATTTAAATATATCATGATATCATATCTATATAACATTCTAATCTATGGAAACATTATCCTAACATCTTATCCATGCTTTAGGAATAAAAAACAAGAAACATCACTCAGCAACCCATATGTGTTGTGCAACAGCTGCGTAGCATGTCTTGTTAGCATGCCTTTCCACATGCTAGATGAAAAATGGCTAGTGACTAAGCGATGAGTAAGCTTCTGACATATTAACACACTTCTCCATTCTCCCCATGACATGTGGCATCCCTGAAAACACCATATAAAAATGTGTGCAGCAATTGCGCAGTGTTGTGGAGCGCCTATGCAGCTAGATTTCAAATCATGTTTACACCTCCTTTCCTTCCTTGGGTAAAAAAATATGATTGAAAATACTTCATTGAAAAATATTTTATGCACTAGCAACCTTAAACATGAAAAAATATTCATGAATTTCCACAATCCCAAACCAAATTCCAACATTTTTTTATAATTTTGCCAACAAAAACTGCAAAAATGGGCCTCGAAGAGACACCTCTATCTCCCAAACAGTAGCACTTATGTAAAAACTGAAGGATTTTATTGTAGATTAACTTGTTTTGAAAATAAAACTCTCCCAGTTTCTTAAAATTTTCCCAATATTCTCAGAAATAGCTCTACAAAACAATGACTAAAACAGGAAATTATACAGTCCAAAAAATAGGCCTTGAAGATGGATTCGAAACTCTCGATCTATGACACCTGTGAAAAATTTGAAGGAGGTTATTGTTCTTTAGTCTGTTCTTGAGAAAATATCTTCCAGTTTTCCAAAATTCACCACCATGTGATCGAAAATTGTGTTTCAAAATGATGTCTAAAACAGAGTATTTTGTGCAACGAACAGGTTGGTTATCAATGTTGCGTAGTGATGGTTTTAAAATGGATGTAACTTTTTTCTCTGTCACTATATTTTCTATATATCAATCCTACATCTTCCAACTTCATGGTTTATCATCTCAAACTCATCATAAAGATATTGTGTAGTTATTATGGAAGTCGTTTCATTTTGATTTTAACTACATTGGTTTGTCTTGTAGAGTGGTGTCCTGAAGCGCTCCATTTAGAATGATATGATCATTAGTGCATGAAAAATGAATAGAACATTAGGGTGGATACTTATTTAGATAGTGGGGTGGATATGGGTTATATCATGCATAATGGGTAACTATGGTCTCTTGGGGAAATAGATTTAGGATGGGATGGGGGGAATGAAAGTCATGTGACTAATAGATGGGTGTTAAGAAGGGGAATTAATGAATGAATAATGGGAAATTATGTTATTGAATTAGGGAAGCAAGGGTAGATTAGAGGAGAGAATAAGAAGTAGGATATCTTTTAAAATACCATATTCCATGAGCACCAGAATTTTGACTATAATGGACTCAAGAGAACACTTTCTGACAGACACATAACTGACACATACCCCTTGACTTTACTATTCAAAAACGTGCAACCATGACTCCTAATTATTTAACATTGTTTCATGCTTTGACTAAGCTACTTAATGACAAAAATCATGGCGATGTCGGGCAGTGACCTTCGAACTTATCACAGCAGCAGTGGCCATAGGTTCGACTTATTTAAAAAACTGAAAATCAAAAATACGAGAGACATTCGACAATTAAAACTACTAACCCTAACACGGGGCATAATGAAAGACCACTTATAGGCATGTTGGAAGGAATTTCTAACTATTGTTGTTGCATTGGAATCTAAACAAGCATTTGGTTAAGGAGAATATTCCTTACTAGTATAAGATCAACATTATGTGTGGTCTTGACCTTATCTTATACATTTGGAAATATTACATTTGAATTATATAATTCATGGGTGATTTTCCCATGCCATTTAAACATAAATTATGTTATCTTTGTTAATGCCATGATAGTGCATATACTTTAAATCTTTGTGATCACTTATATCAACATATACATATATTTTGCATTTTTTATGAATTATTTTTCTTGTTAAAACTATTTAATAGTGTACCATGGTAACCTATGGTTAAGTTTATACCATTGCTAGTCCTTCCCACATTTATTCTTTTATATAACTTATAACCTTACCAAAGTGCATATAAACACTTTTTTGTCTACTCACAGTTGTTAACCCATGCGGAGAAACTTTATTTATACTATAACATTACACCTACGATAGCAATACGGTATATTAATATATGAAGTCACTGAAACATTGGTTTCAATATACTTTATGGAAACAATGTATACTCTAGAACCTTCCTGGTATCCATATGTCAACTTGTAGCTTCTACACGACTATTACTACTTCCTACCATATCGACAGTTGTAACAATTCCTTGTTAAATCAACGGTGATTGTTACACTTGGGGTTTTCTCCCGAACATATAGTCTACTTTGACAATTTTGCATATATATATATATATATATATATATATATATATATATATATATATATTCGCTCCTTTTACGAAGCTTTTCACTTTTATTTGGTGATATTTATTCTTCAATGGAAATCTAGGGTATGAATTCAAAATACACACTATTTTACCATATACCAGTCTATTGAGCACTTTGAATCTATTATACATCCATGGTGTTCAAGTCTTTAACTGTAATGAGGTCATTTTTAAGAATTATTTAAAAGTTATTTCCTCATATTCTTGCAGAATTTTACTCTGTTTAGTATCTTATAATATTACGGTGCATTCTTCTTTCCAGGTTAATGATGGCTACATTTTCTAGCATTCTTCAAATGAACTATTATAAATAATTTATCCATTTAATGTATTTTAGATTTAATTTATCCACTTATACATATTGGGCTTTTAACAGTAATAGAATGTGTTTCTTTTGTTCTTATATTCCTCTCTCAGAATTTTACTTTTTGTGGAAGAAATTCATAATAGGGTTTCTGGCATCGTTGCTTACTTTGTCTTGGAGACTATGGAATTCGTCTACCAGGTATACTTGGTATTCTTGTTTTTTCGTGTATGTTTACATCTTTTTACTGATATTATAAACCCTATATGGTTCATGGATTTTATGTTTTTGATATTTTACTATAAACCCTCCTAGGTTTATATATCATTCTACTAGTGTTTTTAATTAATTATTTATTTATTATTTAACTTAGAATTCAAAACAAACTAGAATTGTCCCTATGTTTCCTTAAAAAGAGTTAAGCTCTATTCTAGGGTTTTTCATCTTCCATAAACCCTAAGCGTATACTAACCGAGAAATATTCGTTCCAAAACACTGAGTTTGGGTTTGTCAAATTTTGAAGAATGGATCTCTATATTGCATTTTGGGTTTAATATGAAACATTGTCGAAAATTGTTGGCCAGAAGTTTCTATTCCACATTTTCTATACCTATGAAAAAACGTATATGTTTAAATATGTTGAGTAACATAATCCTCCTCATTTTCTTTAAGCACATAAATTGTTTAGCTTTCACCTTTTTTAATTTCTGCATTCAACACTACACTTATTTAAATAAACTTATGCAAATACGTATTGAACTCGTAACGTTGTCTAGAGAAAAATATTGTAGGTATACATTCTAAGGTTAACTTTGAAGTGTATATATATATATATATATATATATATATATATATATATATATATATATATATATATATATATAATTCTCTTTTATTCGTAACTGGTTATTTATTCTCTTTCAAGTAATTAGTCTCAACTCAGCTTCCCCTTTTACTTCGGTGTTTCCAAAGGGTTATACTTATCAAACTCACACAGAGTTTGATCCTTCCAGCAGGTCATGCATTCTTTTTTTTTAAATATGCTCGTGAATATTCTGCCAAATACCTTCTAAATTTTCTTGATATAAAAGTGTGCTAGATTTGCGCTTCCAGATTTCTGGAGAATGAAGCTTCAGGCTTTAATGCTTGCTTTATCTTATTTATATGTTAATTATAAATATGTTTTATAATGAGGTGCAGATTTCGACCAAAATTTCTTGTATTACTTCTATACATATTTCTAATAAATAAATATTCATTATATGTATATTTCATGTTGTGTAATCTATTTTACTGTAACTACATTGTTTTTCTCTCCTGCAATTTTAACAGTTATAAATTTTTAAAATATATATGTACACTTATGAACCCGTGTTTACTACTTAAGTTTTTTTAATGATATTTTAGTTCCTAACATAGGTTCTCCTCGGAGGAGAATCTCTGTTAGGAACTAAAATATCATAAAGAAAACTTAACTGGTAAACATGGATGACTATCATTTATAAGAATAAATGTACTATGTATTTTCTCTATTTTTCATCACTTATCCTAAACACTTATTTTGAATTAGATTTTAATATAATTTATGTAATTTAGCCTATAAATATTTGAATATTTCAATTTTCCATAACTTATCTTAAACACTTACTTTAAATTAGATTTTAATATAATTTATGTAACTTAGCCTATAAATATTTGAGTATTTGAGTATTTTCATTTCTAGTAACTTGACCTTGATAATTCCTCAACAATGCACTTTACATACCTTTACAATATGCCATACCTTTAGAATTTGCATACCTTTACAATATACAATATGTACATATTATTTTTATATATACATACACATTTGTTATCTATGAATTTATATACATATCTATATATGTACTACAGATACTTATAAGAAAAACCTATAACAATACAAACTCTTTTTCTTATGTCTAGAACTCAACCACTTTCATTACTATAATATTAAGCCAAAACTCCAAAACACTACTTTTCATATTCTCTTGCTCTGTAAATAACATGTGTAACTTGAATTTATTGAAAAACCTATAACAATATAAACTCTTTTTCTTATGTTTAAAACTCAACCACTTTCATTACTATAAGATTAAGCAAGAACTCCAAAAGACTACTTTCATATTCTCTTGCTATGTAAATAACATGTCTAACTTGAGTTTATTGCTTTGCTTTACATAAGTCATTTGTTCTAACAAATACACATTTCACTAACTTTTAGAGTATATACTTTCACTTTATAGTCTAATTCTCAATTATATGTATTGTTTATTCCTTATTATATATAGTATTCTATGTAGACTATTCAATTAAAAATAATAGCAGTTTTTTTCTTTCATTCTTTTATACAATATTTATAACTGAAAAACATAAGCTTTCTTTCAATTCATTGTATAGAAAATTATAAATACAAACATAGTAATTTTCATTTCTTTTCACGAAATAGAATATTTAAAAATCAAATTTAGCTAGTTATTTTCTCTATTTCTACAAAGAATTTGTTTAAAGGAAAACATAGTTATATCATTTTTCAATAAAATAACATAGTAGGTAAGAATATTGTTAGCATCGCACTGTCATAAAACAATCAATAAGTCCAAAATTTATTAAACTTGTAATTCTTACTTGTCTATTCTAGAATGAGACATAGTAGGTAAGAATATTGTTAGCCTTGCACTTTCATAAAACATAAAACAATCAATAAGTCCAAAATTTATTAAACTTGGAATAATTCCTACTTGTCTATTCTAGAATGAGACTGCTCCTAAAACTTGGGAGTTTGTTTAGGTCTAGTTGGTTGAGAGATTATCTCCAACTAGTTAGGCTCCTAGATTGGTTTTTGGTTGAGATATTTACTCAACTAAAGTGATTGCGTGTCCAAGATAGACGCACTATATTGAGACATATTCTTGATGTATTTATGTATTGTATTATTATCCTTATTTTGTGATATAAAATACATTAAGGCTTGAGAATATTTTTCCGCCATGTTTCCATCTCTCACTCTCTCTAAATTTAAGTTTTTATTTTCATTAACTCCTTTATTTGGTATCAAAGTTGGCATGAAATTGTGAAGAGGTGTTGTTATGCAACCAACTCATAAAATAGAAGAAAATATATTTCAACGACTTAGAAATAAGCCTCTTTGAGGGGGCAACCTCCTTTACATTACATAAATGAACAATTCCTCGATTATACAAATGAAAAAACGTCCTTTCTATATACATTAATCTAATGGGTCACAATATAGTCCTAGCCGACATAACAATAACAAAGTAAGGCCACAACAATAACAATAGTGGGCTTCCATGGGGCACAATAATAACAATATGTGGACTAAATGGACACAATGATAACAATAAGGGGGCTATACTAACAATAAAATAAAGGGATACACTAGTATTATAGGGACCTAGTATGCCCCTCTCCTTTAAAAAAATGATGTCCTCAATGCTTGAGTAGTTTTGGGTGCTTCTGTTTAAAATTCTCATCCTCCCATGTCGAATCTTCAGCGGGTAAGTTCTTCCACTTGATGAGATACTCTGAAATTGATCGATTTCGTAGCTGTCGAGTTCTTGTTTTTGTGACTACTTCAAGTTCCAATATGATTTTTCCTTCTTCATCAATTTCTCGAAATATTGTTTGAACTTTGATATTGTCACCTATAACCTTATTTAATCATGAAACATGGAAAAATGGGTGTACTCGGGAATATGCGGGAAGCTCCAATTTGTATGCCATAGTACCAATATTTTGCGACACCTTGTAAGGACCATAATAATTTGGTGATAATTTATTATCCTTCTTAGCTTACTTGAGGGACATGTATTTGTATGGTTGTAGCCTTAAAAATACCTAGTCACCTAAATCAAAAATCCTTTCGCTGTGATGTTGATATGCATGTTGTTTCATTTGTTTTTGCACCAAAGTGAGTTTATCCTTTAAGAGTTGGAGAACTTGTTGTTGATGCTCGATTTGATCTTCCACTACTTGAACCTTAGAATTTTCTCTTAAAGATGATGTGATAGATGGTGGATGATATCCATAAAGTGCCATAAATGGGGTCATTTTTGTTGCAGTATGGAAGGAAGTGTTATACCACCATCCAACCAGAGATAACCACTTGATCCATTGTACTTGTTTATCATATACAAAGCAACAAATATATACTTCAAGCCATTTGTTCACAATCTCATTTTTCCCATCAAATTGAGTATGATATGATGAGTTATGAGCTAATTGAGTACCCAAACAAGAAAATAATTTCGTCCAAAAATTCATATAAAAATGGGATCTGTGTCGCTTACTGATCTTTGAGTCTCCATGTAGCTTTTGAATTGTTTCCATAAATGTCGTAGCAACTATACTGCCTTTAAATGGATGAGATAATGCACAAAAGTGTGCATATTTGGTAATTCTATCAACTACCGCCATGATGGAAGTCTTTCCTTTAGACTTGGGTAAACCTATGATAAAATCCATTGAAACCTCCTCCCAATGTTGACTTGGAATGGATAAAGGTTGTAACAGACATGGGGTCTTAATTGCCTCAACTTTATTTTGTTGGCAAACCAAACATTCTACCACAAACTTTTGAATATCAGATTTAAGGCCATCCCAAAAAAATTCCTTCTTGACCCTGTGGTAAGTTTTCAAAAATCCTAAGAGCCCTCTTAAGGGAGAGGTGTGCAATTCCAAAAGAATATTTTATTTGAGTTGGGAATTCTTAAAAATATATAAGTGATATTTGTACCATAATGAATCATTTTTCCAGTTAAATGTTTCATATGTACTAGGATCTTGCTGCAATTTTTGAATGAGTGTCCACACATCTTCATCATTCTTACATTCCTCTCTTGCTTTGGGTATCCACTCAGGTTAGATAATAGAAATGGCACAAAGAAATGCTTCTGCATCCTCATCCTTTCTTGAGAGTGCATCTACAACAACATTTTTCTTCCCTTTTTTGTAGATGGTTTCAAAGTCATAAGCCAACATCTTTGTGATCCATTTTTGTTGCTCTTCTGAAGATAATATTTGTTCCAAAAAGTACTTAAGAGTATCATGATTTTTTTTTACCTTGAAGTGTCTTCCCATTAGATAAGGTCGACATTGCTTTAGTGCATGTAGTATTTCCAACATTTCCTTCTCATAAATAGGTTTCTGTAAATACTTTCCTTTGACTGGACGACTTTCAAAAGCAATGGGTCTGTAGAAATTTGTTGAATAATGATTAATTATCCATCGAGACTATCCTGATCACATACAATTCGAATTCATATGCAACACATAATCTCTTCCACTCAGATCATCACACATGCGGCGGAAAATAAATCAAGCGATAACACATCAAATCATCATACACATTAACACAGTATGTATGGGGAAAGCTATAGCTGAAAACCCCGCAGCTATTGTGTATATTATAATGGATAAATCATGTAAAAAACTCGCACAATACTCCCTCACAAGTACTCGCACTTTCATAAATTTACACCACTAGCTTACTTGGAACAAGCCACCGGTTCAAAACTCATCACTTCACCGCTTCTTCCTCTATTGCGCAATCCAGGCCTGTCTATATAGAGATCCAAGGTTCGAATCTCCTTGGCTTGACAGTGCAATCATCATGGGAAATTCCTCCAAGTGTGGTGCAAATCTCATGCACAACTGATGTCGCCACCGATAGCTAACTCAACCCTTTCATCTACCTCTTTCACTGGTCTCCACTGAACTGTCCATGCACTGTAGTGAACTGATGTGTTCTTGAGTTGAATAATGAGTTATTAATTAATGAATTAAATAATATTTAATTCACTCCACTCATAACTAGTTGATTAGCTAGTTAAACTAATCTCAACCAGTTCAACTAAATTAAACCAAACACAACTCCACTAGCTGTCTCATTAACTCCACCAAACTTCTGCCACTGAAGTCCTAACTGAAGTCAACCATGCATGAGCTCACCAAACCCTTAGGAATAGCGTAATTCCTCTGTCAGATGCATGAGCCACTTCCAAGGCTCAAACTGAAGTGCTCCAAGAGAGTAAACTGATGTTTAGAGTCCAAATATTATTAAGGGTAAATAATATTTGACTTCCCTATTTTTAGGATAGGCAGTCTAAATATAGACTTCGACCTATAGGTCAAAAAATATAGGTCCATCTATTTTTACCAACATGACCAATACTCCAAGAATAACATACTGCAACCCCTGGACCATGCTCCATATGTCTAAAAATAGACATAGTCTAAAAATAGACTTTGCGCCAGAATTTGCCTGCGGGCCCACTTAGTGAAGGCGACTTCATTTCACTCAGCTCCATCATCTTGCTGCATTCTCAACACTCCCTCTCAGCAAGATATGGATTATCTGCAATCCCTATCCTGCCTCTGTGGAATTCGAACTTGCTCCTGGTGAGCGCCTTCGTCAGGATGTCGGCATCCTGATCCTCCGTGGGAACATATGAAAGCATCATGATTCTTCGCTGAACACAATCTCTGATATGATGGTACCTGATGTCAATGTGTTTGGACCTATCATGAAATACTGGATTAGCCGAGAGTTTAATGCAACTCTGGTTATCACAGTAGATCATTGTAGGCTCCAAATGCAACCTGAACAATCCTGCGAGGATCTTCCTCATCCAAATAGCCTCGCATGCAGCTAAGCTAGCTGCCATGTACTTGGCCTCTACTGAACTGAGTGCCACGGATCTCTACTTCCTGCTGTACCAGGAAACTGCTGTCGACCCAATGCTGAAAACTCCTCCAGATGTGCTCTTCCGGTCCGTTGGAGTCCCTGCCCAATCTGCATCAGTGAAGCCAGAAAGCTTCGCTCCATCCTCCTGTCTATACCATAGACCATATCCCGATGTGCCTCTAATATAGCGCAATACATGCTTGCCCGCCTTCCAAAAGAGCTTGGTAGGCTTAACCATAGCTTGCGAAAGCTGGTTAACTGCATAGCATATATCGGGTCGTGTATTGACCAGATACATAAGCGACCCCACCAACTGTCGATAGACAGTGGCATCCACTACCTCCGCTGAAGTAGCAACCTCCTTCCTCCAACCACCAGGAAGAGGAGTGTCAACAGGCTTGCAGCCTTGCATGTTGAACCTCTCCAGAATCTCCCGGGCATACTTGCCCTGAGAAACAAACAGTCCTCCGCTGCGCTGCCAAATCTCCAATCCCAGGAAATAATGAAGGATGCCCAATTCCTTCATCTCAAACTCTCGTGCAAGATCCTCCTTGCATGAAAGTATCAAATGCTCATCGCCAGTCAAAATCAGATCATCTACATACAGTACGATGATCAACAGCTTCCCCTCCACCACAATCTGGTACAGGTTTGGATCCGCCTCACTCTTGGAGAATCCAAGCCCTGTGAAGTAGCTGTCTATCCGAGTGTACCAAGCATGAGGTTCTCGTTTCAGCCCGTACAAGCTTCTCTCTTGAATGACATGCGACTCACTCGAAGATCTCGGAACCTTCGTGTCGCTTCCCATACACCTCCTCCCTCAATGGTTAATGTGAGGACCCAGCTTCTCACATCCATCCGATGGATGTGCCACCCAACTGGCAACAGAGAAAGATCACCCATATGGAAGAGTAGGAGTACCTTGTGACAGTGTGTTACTTTTCATAATCGATCCTCGATCCGTGAGAAGCCACGCATGCACCCGCCTCAGACTTCTCCACACCCCACGCCCGCCTCCCTTCACTTTGTAGATCCATCGCGAACCCACCACTGATTTCCCAACCGGTCTTGGGAAAATCTCCCATGCACTGTTCCTGACGATCGAATCATATTCTTCGATCATGGCATCAACCCATGCAGGTTCCTCCACAGCTTCCTCAAAAGAGGATGGCTCTGTCACAACACATTGACTCACAAGAGCCATGTATTCAGTGTACCGATCTGGTGACTGTCTCTGTCTGCGCTGTGCTGTAGGTGGTCCTACAACCTTCTCTGCATCTCGAGCCAGTCGCTCAGCTTCTGTAGTGCGCATGCGCCCTCTGATGGTTGGCGCCGCATGGGTGGTTTCTTCCACCTCCTGAACTTCCTCTTGTGGCTGATCCACATCCGGAAGCTCCTCCTTAGGAACTAACAGCTCCTCATCTGCATGCAAGTGTAGCTCCCTCTCAAGCGAACACTGCATGGCTTTCTCCTCCCGAAATTTTATATCCCGTCGCACAACAGTCTTGCGACTGTCTGGCACATACACCCGATAGTTGTGAGGTGTATCAGTGTACCCCACAAATATTCCAACTTCAGCAGTTGGATCCAGCTTCCTTCTTGCATCCTTCGTCACATGCATGTAGACAGGAGATCCGAAAATCCGCAAATGGGAAATATCAGGCCTCTTGCTAGAATAAGCCTCCTCTGGTGTACTCATGCCAAGAACCTTGTGAGGACAACGGTTCTGCACATACACTGCTGTATTGCATGCCTCAGCCCACAAGTGAAGGGGTAGGCCCTGATCATGCAACATCGCCCGTGCAGCACCCACGATCATTCTGTTCTTCTGCTCAGCCACCCCGTTCTGCTGTGGGTTATGGGGTGCGATGAGCTCTCTCCGAATCCCTTCTGTGCTGCAGAACTCCTTGAATTCATCCGAGATGAATTCACCACCGTTATCACTCCTTAGAGCAATCACCTTCTTCCCCGACTCCTTCTCGACCAGTGCTTTAAACTCACAGAACTTCGCGAATGTATCGCTCTTCTTCTGCATGAAGAAGATCCAGCACTTTCGAGAGAAATCATCAACAAAGATCACATAATACTTGTTATTTGCTGTCGAAGCAACTGATAAAGGACCACACACGTCTGTGTGAACTCTCTCAAGGATCGTCATGGCGCGACTATCCTTCTCGTGAAAGGTGGCTTTCACATACTTCCCCAAGGTACACCCCTTGCACTGATCTGACTGCGCAAGAGTGCCCTTAGGAAGCCCAGTAGAAATCTGCTGCAAGATCTTCAAAGCTCCATGGTGAAGGTGGCCCAATCTCCTGTGCCACAGTTCGCCCTCATCATCCCGGCTCACCACTTCTCCCGCCTTGCATGCCATAGCTGCGCAGCCATCTACCTGCAACCGATAAAGGTTCTTGGTTCGAACCCCTATCTTCCGGGTCTCTCCAGTAGTCTTACTGCGCAGGAAGGCTTTTCCTTCGCTGAAGACCACATCATACCCCTTATCCTCCAACATCGCCACAGAGATCAAGTTATTCTTCAATCCAGGTACATGCATGACATCCTTCAATACAAAGGGTTTACCAAACTCCCTCTCAAAGGAAATGGTACCGATACCGGTCGCACTGTATCTACCATCATCGCCCATCTCGATGTGCACTCCAAGATCTTTCTCATCCAGATCTGAAAACAAATCCCGATCTCCGGTCATGTGAAAAGACGCACCACTGTCCAAGAACCATACTGATCCCATCACACCTGAAACCAAGCATGCATCGCGGAAAAGTCAAGTCGACCAGAAGCCATGGCTTCCATCTCCGTAGATCTTCCCGCTTGCTTGTTTTTCTTCTTTTTTGGACAATTTGTAGCATAATGTCCGTGATCATGGCAGTGAAAACACTTCACTTTCGCCATATCCTGCTTCTTGCCCTTTGCACCAGAATGAGAAGGTTTCTTACCCTTCCCCTTCTTTGCTTTGGCAACCAAAGCGTAATTTTCTTCATCAGCTCCCTTTGATGAAGATCCATCTCGAGTAGTCCTCCTTATCTCCTCCTGCATGAGATCCGCCCAAAGGCACTCTCATCCCGACAACTTCTCCCGACCATTGAAACTATCTTGATATGAATGCCAAGCCTTCAGAAGACCAAGGAGAGCTAGGTCGACCATGTCCTCGTCTTTGACAGTCACCCCCACACTTCCCAGCTCATCTCTGCACTGAGTGAACTTCGTGAGGTATTTGGCGATACTGTCGCCTTTCTCCATCTTGATGTTCCCGAGCTTATCTTTGAGTGCCAGCTTCCTTTGGTTGCTCTTACTCTGGAATAGATCTGTGAAAGCTTTCCACATTAAATATGGAGAAGCTTTCCATGCAGGCTGGATACAATATGATCCTTGATGCCCTCCAACAGGATCCTTCGACATTTCTCCATCTTCTTTTGCCATGCTTCGACTTCAGTAGGATCAGTGGGCCTTTGGACATCCGTATCCACGAACTCCTTCAGTCCATTATCTTCTAATGCTGCCTCCATGCGATCCTTCCATGCAACATAATTCTAACTGCCTTCAAGAGCATATTCGAGTCGCAAACCGTTGAAAGACATTTTCAACTCCGGCACCAAGAAAACAAACTGCCGCAAAATTCGAATTCCAAACTCAAAAACTCAACTGCTTCTGGATCTGTGAGAACAAATTATTTCTAGCACAGAGATCGACTGTAAGGGCATTTACTGGATATATCACCTTTCAGAGAAAGGATGGATCCAGAGGCTACCTGGCCCGTTACAGACTTTGTCTACCGAAATAATATTGTAATCACTGCAATAGATCCCGATGATTGATTCGCTCCGATACCATGTAGAAATTTGTTGAATAATGAAGATTTATCCACTAAGATTATCCTGATCACATACTAATTCAAATTCATATGCAACACATAATCTCTTCCACTCAAATCACACCTTCCACTCGCATCATCACTCCATCGTAAATAAAACAAGTGATATCACATCAAATCATCATACACATTAACACAAGATGTATGGGGAAAGCCTATAGCTGAAAACCCCGCAGCTATTGTGTATATTATAATGGAGAAATCATGTAACCAAACAAGGACAATACTCCTCACAAGTACTCAGTACTTTCTCATAAAGTCACACACAATCTAACTCAGTTTTGAACAAGTCACTGGTTCAAAACTCACTGCTGATTGCCTTTCCTCTATTGCGCAATCATGGCCTGGTTATGTAGAGATCCAAGGTTCGAATCCCCTTGGCTTGACTGCGCAATTTTCATGGACAATTCCTCCAAGTGTAATGCAAATCCCATGCAAAACTGATGTCGCCACCGATAGCTAACTCCACCCTTTCATCTACCTCTTTCACCGGTCTCCACCGAACCGTTCACGCACTGTAGTGAATCGATGTGTTCTTTGTGCTGAATAATGAGTTACTAATTAATGAATTAAATAATATTTAATTCACTCCACTCATTACTTACGATTAGCTAGTTAAACTAATTCAACTAGTTCAACTAAGTTAAACCGAACACAACTCCACTAGTCGTCTCATTAACTCCACCAAACTTCATAATCGAAGTCCTAATCAAGTCAACCATGCATGTGCTCACCAAACCCTTAGGAATAGCATAATTCCTCTGTCCGATGCATGAGCCACTTCCAAGGCTCGAACTGAAGTGCTCCAAGAGAGTAAACTGAAGTTTATAGTCCAAATATTATTAAGGGTAAATAATATTTGACTTCCCTATTTTTAGGATAGGCAGTCTAAATATAGACTTTGACCTATAGGTCAAAAAAATAGAGGTCCATCTATTTTTACCAACATGACCAATACTCCAAGAATAACATACTACAACCCCTGGACCATGCTCCATATGTCTAAAAATAGACATAGTCTAAAAATAGACTTTGCGCCAGAATTTGCTTGCGGGCCCACTTAGTGAAGGCGACTTCATTTCACTAAGCTCCATCATCTTGCTGCATTTTCAACAGGGTCTTCCTTATTGCATTAAAACCGCACCAATTCCATTTCCTGAGGCATCACATTCCACAATAAAAAAAAATATGTGAAGTTTGGCATAGCTAAGACTAGTGCTCCTCCAGAATATCCTTTACCCTTATATTCAATCATGTGCTCCTCTGGAATATTATTTACCCTTATATTCAATTTTTGGAAGTCCTCAATGTTCTCCACCATTGAACCCTTTTGTTTGAGATTTATCAATTGGCTAAAGAAGGTGTTGCTCTTTGTGTCCTCATAATGTGCTATCATTTCCTCTATAAAAATTGACCAAGTGAAAATTTGTCTACGAAAACAAATCCATCAATACCATACAAATTTATTTGGTTCTAAATATAAAGTTACAATGCGTACCTTTTGCGTGTTTTGCACATTATGGATATCAAATCATTGCTCCATCTATAGTATCCATTTTACAGAATCCTTGCCATCAAACTTCCTCATATTCTTGAAGAATTTTACTCTGATTAGTATCTTATAATCTTACTATGCATTTTTCCTCATTTGTTTCCTCATATTATTTCTCATTTGTTTCCTCATATTCTTGCATAATTTTACTCTGTTTAGTATCTTATAATCTTACTATGCATTCTTCTTTCCAGGTTAATGATGGCTAGATTTTCTAGCATTCTTTCGGCAAGGATTTTGCACAAAGATTTTGGCCGTAATTGTAAAGGTTTTGACAGTGGATTTTGTGTTGTATTGTTAAGCGAGGATTGTCTTTTGGATAATCATATCCTACAAATGAACTATTATAAATAATTTACCCATTTGCTATCTTTTAGATTTAGTTTATCCACTTATACATATTCTGATTTTAACCAGTAATAGAATTTTTTTCTTTTTTTTATATACCTCTCTTAGAATTATACTTTTGTGGAATAAATTCATAATAGGGTTTCTAGAATCATTGCTTACTTTGTCATGGAGAATATGGCATTCGTCTACCAGGTATACTTGGTATTCTTGTTTGTTTGTGTATGTTTACATCTTTTTACTGATATTATAAACCCTATATGGGTCATGGATTTTATTTTTTTGACATTTTACTATAAACCCTCCTAGGTTTATCTATCATTCTATTAGTGTTTTTAATTATTTATTTATTTATTATTTAAATTAAAGTTCGAAAAACGAAAAAGACTAGCTTTGTCCCTATGTTTCCTTAAAAAGAGTTAAGCTGTATTCTAGGGTTTTTCATCTTCCATAAACCCTAAGCATATACTAACGACGGAGAAATATTTGTTTCCAAAACACTGAGTTTGGGTTTGTCAAATTTCGAAGAATGGATCTCGATATTGCATTTTGGGTTTAATATGAAACATTGTCGAAAATTGTTGGTCAGAAGTTTCTATTCCATATTTTCTATCCCTATGAAAAAACTTATATGTTTAAATGTGTTGAGTAACATAATCCTCCTCATTTTTTTTAAGCACATAAATTGTGTAGCTTTCACCTCTTTTAATTTCTGCATTCAACACTACACATTTAAATAAAATTATGCAAATACGTATTGAACTTGTACAGTTTTCTAGAGAAAAATACAGCAAAGGTAAACATATATATATATAAAATAAAATTTATTACTCTCTTTTATTCGTAACTGGTTATTTATTCTCTTTCAAGTAATTAGTCTCAACTCAGCTAGGAATTCCCCTTTTACTTCGATGTTTCCAAAGGGTTATACTTATCCAACTCGCACAAATTTTGATCCTTCCACCAGGTCATGCATTATGCTCGTGAATATTCTGCCCCTTCTAAATTTTCTTAATATAAAATTTCAAGTCTGCTAGATTTGCACTTTCAAATTTCTAGAGAATGAAGCTTCGGGCTTTAATGCTTGTTGTATCTTATTTATATGTTAATTATAAATATGTTTTAAATGAGGTAGAGATTTCGACCACAATTGCTTTATAGTAGTTATTTTGTTTTACTTCTATACATATGTCTAATAAATAAATATTCATTATATGTGTATTTCATATCATAAAAGAAAACTTAAATAGTAAACATGGGTGACTATCATTTAAATGCACTATGTATTTTCTCTATTTTCCATAACCTATTCTAAACACTTATTCTGAATTGGATTTTAATATAATTTATGTAACTTAGCGTATAAATATTTTTCTATTTCAGTATTTTCATTTTCCAGTAACTTTATTTCAATGGGACCTTGATAATTCCTCAAGGATGCACTTTACATACCTTTACAATATATAATATGTACATATTATTTTTATATATGCATACACATTTGTTATCTATGTTTTTCCTACTAATCAAACAAAGTATACGATGTTGGTTTTATTATTTGGAATTGTTTACCTTTATATGAATTTAAACACATATATATATATATATATATATAAATATGTACTATAGATACTTATAGGAAAAACCTATAACAATACAAACTCTTTTTCTTATGTGTAAAACTCAACCACTTTCCTTACTATAAGATTAAGCAAGAACTCCAAAAGACTACTTTTCATTTTCACTTGCTCTGTAAATAACATGTCTAACTTGAGTTTATTGCTTTGCTTTGCATAAGTCATTTGTTCTAACAAATACACATTTCACTAAATTTTGGAGTATATACTTCCACTTTGTAGTCTATTTCTCAATTATATGTATTGTTTATTCCTTATCATATATAGTATTGTATGTAGACTATTCAATTAACAATAATAGTAGTTTTTTTCTTTCATTCTTCTATACAATATTTATAACTGAAAAACATAAGATTTCTTTCAATTCATTGTACATAAAATTATAAATACAAACATAGTAATTTTCATTTCTATTATTATATACAATATTTGTAACTGAAAAACATAAGCTTTCTTTCAATTCATTGTACCGAAAATTATAAATACAGACATAGTAATTTTCATTTCTTTTCACAAAATATAATATTTAAGAATCAAACTTAGCTATTTATTTTCTCCTCTTCTGCACAGAATTTGCTTTAAGCAAAACATAGTTATATCATTTATCAATGAAATAACATAGTAGGTAATAATATTGTTAGCCTCGCACTCTCATAAAACAATCAATAAGTCCAAAATAAAAAAATTATTAAACTTGGAATAATTCCTACTTGTCTATTCTAGAATGACATTGTTCCTAAAACTTAGGAGTTTGTTTAGGTCTAGTTGGTTGAGAGAATATCTCCAACTGGTTAGGCTCCTAGATTGGTTTTTGGTTGAGATATTTCCTCAATCAAAGTGATTGTGTGTCCAATATAGATGCACTATCTTGAGACATATTCTTGATGTATTTATATATTGTATCATTATCATTATTTTCTGATATAAAATTCATTAAGGCTTAGAATATTTTTCCACCATGTTTCCATATCCCAGTGTCTTTGAATTTAAGTTTTCATTTTCATTAACTCCTTTTTTTGGTATTGGAGTTGGCATGAAATTGTGAAGAGGTGTTGCTATGCAACCAGCTCACAAATAGAAGAAAATATAGTTCAACGACTTAGAAATAAGCCTCTTTGAGGGGGAAACCTCCTTTACATCACATAAATGAACAATTCCAGGATGATACAAATGACAAAATGTCCTTTCTATATACAGGAATCTAATGGGTCACAATATAATCCTAGCCGACATAACAATAACAATGTAAGGCCACAACAATAACAATAGTGGGCTTCTATGGGGCACAATAATAACAATATGGGGACTAAATGGGCACAACAATAACAATAATGGAGCTACAATAACAATAAAATAAGGGGATACACTAGTATTATAGGGACCTAGTATGCCCCTCTCCTTTAAAAAAATTTTGTCCTCAACGCTTGAGTAGGTATGGATGCTTTTGTATAAAATTATCATCCACCCATGTCGAATCTTCAGCGGGTAAGTTATTCCACTTGATGAGATACTTTGAAATTGATCAATTTCGTAGTTGTCAATTTCATGTTTCTGTGACTACTTCAAGTTAAAATTTGATTTTTCCTTCTTCATCAAGTTCTGGAAATATAGTTTCAACTGGGAGCTTGTCACCTATAACCTTATTTAAGAATGAAACATGGAAAATTGGGTGCACTCGAGAAGATTCAGGAGACTCCAATTTGTATGCCATAGTACCAATATTTTGCAACAGCTTGTAAGGACCATAATACCTTGGTGATAATTTATTATCCTTCTTAGCTTGCTTCAGGGACATTTGTTTGTATGGTTGTAGCTGTAAAAATACCCAGTCGCCTAAATCAAAATTTCTTTCGCTGCAATTTTGATCTGCCTGTTGTTTCATTTGATTCTACACCAAAGTGAGGTTATCCTTTAAGAGTTAGAGAACTTGTTGGTGATGCTCAATTTGATCTTCCACTGCTTGAACCTTAGAATTTTCTCTTGAAGACGATGTGATGTGTTAGTATCCTATAAATCATAGGATCTTAAGGTGATTGAATATTTCATGAGTTTGCAATTCCATATTGATTATGATTCCCAATATTCAAGTGATTTCCAAAAAAATATGAAAAAAAAGAAAATAAAAGAGGGTATAAAGAATAAAGGAAAAAGGAAAAAGAGAAAAAGTGATCCAAAAGTCTTTTTCTTGAGATGTGTTAAAGAATTACATGTGAAAATTGCAGCTTTAAACAAGAAAATTTAAAGGCATAAACATAAGAAGAGAGAAACAGTTAACATCATGCAAGAAGACACAGAATTGATATCGGAGTTCGTCCAGGAGGGAATATGTCTGTAGGCCCTGCTCAAATAGTGGGGAGGCCCTCTTTCATTAAGTGGAAAAAAAATTAAAGTACAAGTATAAAATGAGAAATTACACCCTTATACCTCCATAGTTGAAAGTGCCTGAAAAGTGAAGACCTTTGATGAAGAAATGGACAACATTGTTGGATTCGTGGCGTCGAGAGGTGTAGAATCCATATAAAATTTTCCTGAATCTAAAAAAGTGAAAATCTGGACCCTCTGGAAAATGGCTCAAACCATGGTTCTGCCCCCCTCCTACACAGTGCTCCTAGTTCCACTATCTCGATTTTCGTGCCCACTCCTGGTTGCCTGGGCACACTTATGAAATGAAAAGTTTTTATATAAAAATACTGGGCAGAGTCCCCAAGGATCCCGTTGGCCGAATGGTTAGAGATCGATTGTTTGAGGGAGGGGGTCGGGTGGTCAAACCCCGCCCCCTCCGTAATAAGGTTGAGTTTGTTTTTTTTAAATACCTGCACATTCTTTTTAAACCCCCACCATATATTTAAGTATTAAATGTGGGTACTTTTGGGGGGTTGGGCCCGCATTGGGCGGCCCGCCCTGTACCCTCCGTCACAATGGTTGTAACAAGTGTCATGTGGGTTGGCGGTGGGCGTAATACCCCCGCCACCCATGTATATATGCGTTCGTTGTTTGTTGGGGCCCACAAAATGTGGGGGTGGCAAGGTCATGGCCGCCAACCCCCTTTTTAATATATATATATATATCTATATATCTATAATATTTTTTGTGATTTGTGGAGGGGTCGACGAGGTTTGGCCACCCGTCGACCCTTTTTTTTATATACTTTTTGTTTAAATAACAACAATGAGCCTTTTTTAAAATTCGTTAATTTGACTGAAGGATTAAAATTAATGACCCCAAAATTTCACCCCGAATCCAGCCGAAGATGGCCGGAATCTGGTGGCCAGAAAAATTCCAATTTGTGTCCTCCTTAGTCTGCCACTTCACCGGGTGAGCCCTCAAACTTTGACTGCTCCTAACTCCTCCATACGGACTCAGAATTGAGTGTCATCTGCGCCATTGGAATCAGAAGGACGAGATCTTCAAATTGACATTAATTTTTCCACATTCCAGATAATTTTATTTTTTAGCCCTTGTACTCAAGCCACTTGTACTTGGACCTATTCAATCCACCTAGATCATTCCTCCCCACTGAAGAGATTTTGGACCCTAAAATCCTTATTAATCAACAGGAAAGTGAGGGAATTACTCCCTCACCTTCTCCTTTTCAAGCCATTTAGCTTTACGTGGGTGCATCCCTTTGAAACCAACACAGATATATTCCACATTTCCTCCTCATGAACTTATGGTTCTTTGATCAAGAATGATGTCTTCTGGTAGTTCATCGATATACTCAGGTGCAAAGTCATCCACTATAGGAACTGATCCTACCTCCTCGATGTCCATAATCAATGGTGGTTCATAAAGCTTCAGATTTTTTACATTCACGACTGAGTACATCTGCATGTATACAGGAAAATCCATTCGGAAAGCATTATTCCCAATATTCTCCAATATGGTAAATGGACCATACCAGATTGGCCACAATTTCTTTCCTTCCCCCTTCATTTGATCCTTGCTGATATGGAACCACACCTTGTCACCAACTTGAAATTTATGGTTGACTCAGTGCTTATCATGTCGGGCCTTATATTGGGCCCGACTCTTTTCCAACTGCTCTTGCACTGCTTGGTGAATTGACTGTATCCACTCGATGAACCGTTGTGCCTTGTCCTTGTCATAGCGTGCACTAGCATCTTCATCCCTTCCATAAATCATGTCAAAAGGTTCATTTTGTAAGTAACCAAAGCATGTATCAAATGGTGAACGTTGCGTATAGGAATGCACTGCTCGGTTGTAAGCGTGTTTCACGTATGGAAGATGTTCATCCCATAACTTGGGATTTTTGTTGCAATAGCCCCACAAAAAGTGTACCACGGTACGGTTGATGACATCTGTCTATCTGTCGGTTTGTGGCTGGAATGTCGTACTTCTCTTCATCTTGGTGTCCATCATACACCACAAATTGGTCCAAAACTCTCAGAGGAAGCGAGAGTCTCGATCTGACACAATCGATGTGGCCAACCCAAAGTGGACCCAAACATACTGAAAGAAAAGATAAGTAGTCTGCTCAGCAGTGACCTGCTAATTACAAGCCATTAATATGCACATTTTACTAAAGCGTTCAATGACAACATACAAATAGTCGTGACCCTTTCTAGAAATAGGCAAACCTCCTAAAAATTCCATCAACACACTTTCCCATGGACAACCCGGAATACGGAGTGGTGTGTGGAGCTCGAGTTTTCTATTAGAGGGATTTGAAACAAAACACATCACACATCCCATTACCAAACGAGTTACAATTTTTTTCATATGGGGCCAAAAGCAAAACCTTTGCAAATGACATAAGGTTTTTTCAACACAGAAGAGAGGCATGCGCCTCTTGAATTACATGTACCCTTTCTGTTATGGGTATGCACAATTTTCCAAGGTGATACAACAACTTCCACTGCAAGTGATAGTTGTCCACCTATGAACCATGAGTTATTTTTGCATATATTTATTTAAAGTCATCATCATTAGCATATTGTTCAGCATAACTTTCAAAATACAACGAATCATTATGAAAAATAATAGAAGCAACAATAGAAGGGCGAGAGATCATATCTTCTACTTTGTTACTGGTGCCCTTCTTATACTTTATTACCAGATTGAACTTTTGTAGGAATCCCATCAACCTGAAATGACGAGACCATTGTAGCTTGGTCTGTGACTAAAGGTATTACAATGTCTGGTGATCCATATGGATAATGGTTTCCTTGCCGATCAGGTAGTGTTTCCACTTTTTCACATTTTGGACCAAGGCATACAGTTCCTTTTCGTAGGTGGGGTAATTGATGACATCCTAGGAGAACTTATCTGAATGGTAACATATTGGCTTCTTCTGTTGCAATAGAACATCTCCCATGGCATACCCACCGGTGTTGGTTTCGATCTCAAAAGGCTGTTAGAGATCGGATAAAGCCAGGACTGGTGTGGTGCTGATTTTTCCTTTCAGTGCTTCGAAGGACTTCTGCTTCTTTCCTCCCCACTGAAAGGCTTGTTTGATACTTGTCATTGCATGTAAGTGTGATGCAATAATGGAGATGTTGGCAATGAATCTCCTCCAGTACTGTACTGCACCTACAAAAATACGAACCTTTGTTACATTGATAGGCTTAGGCCATTTTACAATCACCTCAACTTTGGAGGGGTCTATTTTCAATTGACCATTACCGAAAATATGGCCTAGGTAAACCAAAGAGGTTTTCCCGAACTCACACTTTGAAAATTTTACATACAATTATTCCCTCTTTAATACATCAAGCACTTTCTTTGCATGGCATACATGTTCATCCCAAGTCCTACTAAAGAAAAGAATATCATCTAAATACACAAGGAAAAATTCATCAATGAAAGGCCTAAAAAGATCATTCATGACCCTCATGAATGTGGTTGGAGTGTTGCATAGTCCAAATGGCATCACCATCCATTCGAACAACCCCTGTTTGGTCTTGAAGGAATTTTTCCACACGTCCTACTCTACAATTCTGACCTGGTGATAACCACTATGAAAACCCAATTTGGTGAAATATATAGCATTCTTTAATTGATCTAACAAATCATTAATGTGAGGGAGAGGGTATCAATTTTTCACTATGATTTTGTTTAGCGCTCGTAATCCACGCACATCCTCCATGTGAAATTTTTTTGGGTACTAACACGATCAGCGAGCCGCAAGGAAAATTACTTGGTCAAATGACCCCTTGGTTCAACAATTCTTGTACTTGCTTTTTAATCTCCTCCATCTCGATAGATGGCATCGTGTACATACCAATGTTTGGCAATGGAGCATCATGCTACAAATGGATCTCATGTTGGATTTCTCATTTCGGAGGCAATCCTCTGGGTTCCTAAAACAACTCATCATAGTTAGAAATAAAATCACATAATTCTTTTTTATGAGTCGAATCACATCCTTGGAAAGTATCAGATGATTCTACATATTTTTCTCTCACAACCATGAGAAAACACCCCTTGCTGGAATTCACCAATCTCTTCATCTATCATGCACTGACAAGATTGGCATTGACCTTCGTTTGATGAGTTCTTACAATATACTCTACCCCATATTTTGTGATTTGGTATTTATTTTCATGTCGAAAGAAAACTGCTTTCCTGTCATAAAGATAGGGACTCCCTAACACAATACCACAGATATCCAATGGTATGACATTCAGTTCTACTTCATCCACCAGTTTAGAAGAAATTACAAATTTAACCTTACATGCTCGGATACATTTATTTTTACTTGGCCATGTATCCATCCAAGTGGATAAGGTTTCAGATGAGGCTTAACTTCTAAGCCTAACTTTTTAACTAAGGATTCTAAGATTAAATTTTCTTGAGAGCCTGAATCAAATAGAGTTTCTACTTTTGTATGATTTATGACAACTCTAATATGAAACAACTCAATTCTCTTTCGTTCATTAGGAAGAGGCTCATATGTTGAACTAGTGTTTTCATGCAATTCATAATTAACATGAAGAGAATGAGTACCTTTTGTGCCTACTTTTGTGATCAATGCCTCATTGCCAGAGTTGGATCCAAGGTCCTGCTGCACGGTTGCTACCATCTTTTTCTTACCCTTTCCTCGATATCTCTTTGGCTTCTTTTCTGGGTACAACTTCCAACAATGATCGGCTTCATAAACTTCCTTTTTGCAGTGACTGCAATAAGGCTTTTCTCCTTCATCTTTCTTCATTGATGTCATCTTATTTTCCTTTCCCTTTCATTTCCATTTCCTTTCCCTTTGAATTTTCCATTTGAAGGTTTTAAAGGAGGTTTCTTTAAATGATCATCCTTATCATTTCAGCCCCTGTTTTCAAGATGAATGCCCTTTACACTGGCCGAGTCAATGGTAGTAGGTTAAAACATTAATAATGAATGTCTAATGTAACTATGTAATGACCCAATGTACTTAGTTACAACTTCAAGTGAATCTAATGAAATTCCCAAACTTAGTGCTTGTTTTCTAAATTCCTCGATAAAGCTTTGCATGTTTTGTCCTTTACCTTGCCTTAGGTACTGCCACTCCATTAATGTTTTTTGCTTATAACCCAAGGGATAGAATTGATTTTAAGTCCAGCAAAAAAATTTGACCATGAGGAAAGAAGGTTACCCAAATTACTGTTGCCTTGAATTTTTCTCTCCCACCAGATGAGAGTTGTGCTATTCAATCGAAGAGAAGGCAACTGGATCTTTGCCTCATCCTCCACAATCTGTTGAATCCTGTAGTAAAGTTCAAGCTGCTTAATCCATTTGTTAATTTTCTCGGCATTACTTTCACCATTATACATGGGTAGATAAAATTTGACATCTAACTTAAAGAAAGGTTTATTAGATGCATTTCATGAATTCCTATGATGATGGTGAGAAGAGGAGGAAGAACTTTCACTTGTTGGAGGAGAAGGAGGTGCATCTCCTCCATTATCTCCATGCCCTGAACCTTGTCCTTATGAAGCATTCTCCCCTGCTTTCTCTAGTTTCTCAAGTCTAGGGGAAAATTTCTCAACTCGATCTGCCATGGTGTATAAGGTCTTGTATAAGTTGAGCTCCTCCTCATTTCGAAAATCACCATCCATGTTCCTTCTCTGATGTGCACATCCCGCCTCGGGATCAAAATATTGTAGTTTCCCTTCACCTCTTCGTATCATGTTTCTAGTTACCATACAAGCATGTAATTCACATCTATAAACACCTGCTCTGATACCACTTGATCCAAAAAAAAAAAAATTCTTAAGGTGTGTTAAATAATTACATGTGAAAATTGCAGCTTTAAACAAGAAACTTTAAAGGAATAAACATAAGAAGAGAGAAGCAATTAACACCATGCAAGAAGACATAGAATTGATATCAGAGTTTTTCCAAGAGGGACTACGTCTCTGAGCCCTGCTCAAATAATGGGGAGACCCTCTTTCATTAAGTGGCAAAAAATGAAAGTACAAGTATAAATTGAGAAATTACACCCTTATACCTCCATAGCTGAAAGTGCCCAAAAATTGAAGACCTCTGGTGAAGAAATGGACAGCAATGTTGGATTTGTGGCGTCAAGAAGTGCATAATCCATATAAAATTTGTCTGAATCTGACAAAGTGAAAATCTGGACCCTCTGGAAAATAGCTCAGATCATGGTTCTGCCCCCCTCCTACACAGTGCTCTTGGTTCCACTGTCTCGATTTCCATGCCCGCTCCTGGCTACCTGGGCGCACTTATGAAATGCACAGTTTTTATATTAAAATATTGGGCGGAGTCCCCAAGGAGCTCGTTGGATGAATGGTTAGAGATCCATTGTTTGAGGGAGGGGGTAGGGTGGCCAAACCTCGCCCCCTCCATAATAAGGCTGAGTTTGTTTTTTTTTAAATACCTGCACATTATTTTTAAACCCTGACCGGACATTGAAGTATTAAATGTGGGTACTTTGGGGGGGTCAAGCCCACATTGAGTGTCCCGCCCTGTACCCTCCATTGGCATGGTTGTAACAAGTGTCATGTGGGTTGGCGGTGGGATAATACCCTCGCCACCCATGTATATATGTAGTCGTTGTTTGTTGGGGCCCGCGGAATGTGGGGGCACTGGGGTCATGACCGTCGACCCCCTTATTAATATATATATAATATTTTTTGTGATTTGCGGAGGGGTCGACGAGGTTTGGCCACCTGTCGACCCTTTTATATATATATATATATATATATATATATATATATATTTAAATAGCAACAATGAGCCTTTTCGAAAAATCATTAATTTGACCGAAGGAGTCCAATTAATGACCCCAAAATTTTGTCTGGAATCTGGCTAGATATGGCCGGAATCCGGTGGCCAGAAAACTTCCAATTTGTGTCCTCCTTAGTCTGCCACTTCACCAAGTCCACCCTCAAACTTTGACTACTCCTAACTCCTCCATACGGACTCGGAATTGAGTGGCGGCTACGTCGTTGGAATCAGAAAGACGAGATCTTCAAATTGACATTAATTTTTCCACATTCTAGACACTTTGAATTTTTAGCCTTTGTACTCAAGCCACTTGTACTTGGAACTTTTCTATCCACCTGGATCAAAAAAGAAAAATAAAGAAAAAAACCCCAAAAGAAATAATATTAAAAGTGCTGCAAATCAAAATGTCACTGCTGATTAGATAGGTTTTTTCAATCATAAAATTTAAGCATGATTGTACAAATTTAAACTTCTGTTGATAGGTTAGAAAATAAATATTTTCCAAACTATTTAATCTTGGCATATTATTAGATAGGTAGAAATGAAATTGACTCAATAGTTTAATCCGAGTCAATGGAAGAAATAAGGATAGATGTTAAGTTAGAGTTTTAAACAAAAGATGAATTGGGTCTGCAAGTCCAAATTTACCCTACAAAAGAATAAAAAATGTTAGATTAATGACATGGGTAGGTAGGAATGAAAAGAAAAAAAATGGGGGAACATGAAATTTATCCTATAAAGTGCAGTTTAAAGAGTTCATGCGTTCTTGATCAAAAGAGAGAAATCAAAGGATAAAGGGTTATTTGTTCCAATGTTTTGGAAATTAAAAGTTTCGTTGAAAATATAGTGACATAATTTATGTCATATTCTCCTATATCCTAACTCCCGAAAACACATAGTCTCCTATATCCTAAGTCCTAAATTATACCCCCGCCACTCATTAAGTTTCCCCGAGCCCACCATCTAATCATCCATCCCATTGCTACTAAACACCATACACCTTTCACCTCATCCACACGCCTTCCTCTTCATCCAACGGCCCATAGATCTTTCGCCCCGCCACTCATTAACTTTCCCCGATCCCACCATCTAATCATCCATCCCATTGCTACTAAACACCATACACCTTTCACCTCATCCACACGCCTTCCTCTTCATCCGACGGCCCATAGATCTTTTCGCCCCCCCCGCCTCCAAATGTTAACGTCGGGGTGGGGTTGGAAATTAACGATTTTTGATACCGCCTCCGCTGCAACATGTTGGCTCTAAATTGTTTCGCACCCCCCCCCCATCCAATACCACTTACCGAGTACACCCCCCTCCGAAAATTTGTTTCCACCATAATATAAATTGTTGCGCCCCTAATCGTTTCATGACTGTTACCCATTATCGTTGTGCCACAAATCCACCTGCCTGTCCCCTCCATCCAATCAAATGTGCTCCCGCCAAAGAGCCCATTGGAAAATTAATGGCTCAAGATGTGACCCAACGGGCCCGCACCATGTCAATGATCGCCCAATCACTCTATAAAACCAAAATTCATCATTGTTGGCAAGTTTTACCATTGCTATTGTATTCAATTATTACAGGTGATCGATTTGTGAAGAATTTACAGCAAAAATAGGTGCAGAAAAGCTTCAGTTTCCGCAGAAGAAATAAGAATCCCTTTTATTCTTCCCATTCCCCCATTCTAATCTATAGCAGCTCCTTTTCTAAATTCCCTACATTTTTTTAATCCCATTCCTTTCTGCAACAGTGAAATTACAGTCAGATTAGTTACAGAAGACAGAATGCCTCCAAAGAAGGATTAGCAGCCCTTTAATCCTATGGTTTACCCTCAGGTAGACCTGGATCATGTGGTTTTGGCTGATAGAGATTACAAGATCCATGAGATAGATTCAGACTTCGATTTATTCAATGTATATTTTTGGCTTGAGGATAAACTATTAGACGAGGTTGATGACATAGGATTATGGGAAACCAAATTGCCATATTATATTTTCCTAAAGACCCACAGCTGTCATGAATTAATTAGGAAGTACCATGCATGTTATGACATCAATCAAAGAGTTGTATTAACCCCAATAGGAGAGGTTTTGTTTACTATTAATGTCTCGTTAAGCCTACAAATTATGCAGGCTCCCACTGTTGAAGAAACCATCCCATTTTCCTATGAAGCTCTTAGAGAACTATATCAAAAGCTGGAATTTTCTAGCAGAGCTAAAACATTAGAGATTTTCATGGCCATTGATGCCCCAATGCCCAAAAATAATCCTCCATATACCTCATCCACTTTCCCTAATGGAACCCAACATATTTTCATTGACTTGTCATATTTTCTAGGGTATCATACAGACCAGTGGATAGATGAGGTCATAATTGGTTTTCTGTCTATTCAATCCTCAGATTCTAAGCCCTCAATCATGTTCAATTTTATCCAATTATTAGTTGATGCTATCCATGATCAATTCCTAAAGTTTCACATAGAAGAAGTTTTCAAATACACTTCATTTTTGGTCTATATGTTTGAAATGACAAAGATTAATGATGATTCTCATCATTAATCAGTTATCTTTTGGACAATTATGCTAATGAAGGAGCAGAAGAATTATACATACAATAGTTTTGTTGATTCATTTGTACATCCATCAATGAATATACTCAGCAGTACAACAGATCTAAGGTTAAATGAGGAAATCAAGAAGATTATGCAGTTGTTAGATCAAGTGAGAATAGGAGATTGGTACTTGTACCAAAATTATACTGAGATCAGAATCTATGGATGTGAGTTGGCCCCCTAAAATCTACCAAAGTTCCTCCCCGTCAGGATCTTTGCATTGGAATACATAAGATAGATGGTCAACGCAGATGAGGTTCATTTTGTCTCTGCAAAGAAGAAATCCCAATTTAGGATCAAGTCCCAAATTGGTCCTTTTATTTGCAACAACAGATTAGCAGGAGAAGAGGCTGATAAGATGTTGAGGGACATGAAATTAAATCATAGCTTCACTTGGTCATATGAACCTTTGGGGATCATCTCCAAGAAAAGGGTGGAGAACAAATAAATCCCATACATCCACACACACAGGCTTGAGATAGAACAATACATTAATCAAGCAGAGTGGGCAGAAAATACATTGCAAGAAGCTGAAGAACAGGTGATCTCCACCTCAAGCATTTAAACCCCCACTCCACAGGAAAATAAGAATGCAGAAGGTAAAGAAGACAAAGGAAAAGAGCCAAAGAAAGAGACAGCAGGGAAGAGGCCAAGATATGATCAGTCTGATATGGAGACTAATACATCAAGTAGAGAATTTAAGATGAAATGTAGAAAAAGAGCTATATTCCACATGTACATCGACCAAAACATTGAAAAATAAAAACAGACAGTCATCACCATCATGGATTATCCAAACTCTTCTCCAGCAGGTGGCTAGACCATCTTCTCCACATATTTATCCATCATTCTATTCTAACAGCAGAACTTGAAAAATCCCACATATATTGTTACTGCAGGGGGGAGAAGGAAGATATCTTCGATTCATTCAGAGAGATCAAGAGGAATAATGAAATTCTTAAAACCAACACCTACAACCAGTTTTGGAAGCAAATAAGCAGTACACAGAGCAGGCTTTTATCAGCCTTTGATTCATAGAAAGGGAAAATGAGAATGGCTTTATTACAAGCACATATCTCTCAGTCCAAAACACCTACAGATAACAAACACAATTCTTTTGAGTTCAATGTTAAAGATATCCATCCAATAATATTAGATGGAAATTCATAAGCAGACTGGAGAAATGATTTCCTCCACTTTGACCAAAACTACCATGAGTTTATCCAAAATTTAGGTATCTTTGTCTAACTTTCAATCTCATCTAAAGATGGAGGAGATCTCTTCTCTAGCCAAAGACACAAGAATCAAATCCTTGGAAGATTTAGTAGTTAAGATTGGGTATGACCCAACCAATGTGGAGGTTGTGGAAGAAATATTAAAGAAAAATAATGATGATATAGAAGCCCTCAGGAAACATATCAAACTGCAGCAGCTGAAGACCCCTTGACAAACGACATTGAATAAAATGAAGCACAAAATGTTGAGATGATGAAGTTGATCATGGAGCAGTCTGCACAGCTAAAGCAGATGGAGACAGAGATGGAAAAACAAGTGAAACAAAAGGAGAATGCAGAAATGGCCATTGTTCCATTAGAGGTTGTCCCAATTGAATCCATTCCTACAGCAACACCATCAACCACAGGCTCATCAGGTGGTGCAGAGCAGCTAGCCAAGGCCATGGAAAACATGACCCTACAGACAGCAAAGATTAAAAATCTAGAAACAGAAATCAACACTCTGAAGGGTTTTAAGAAAATATCATACAATTCCCATGATATTGAGATACAGAGAGCTTAGAAACATATTGAGAAAATGATCAAGGTGGAGAGTGAAACTACTATTGGACTGACTATTGGCTAGGCCAAAGAAATTATTTGGACTAGTATTATTGAATCCATGAATGATATATGGCCCTCCATCCAAATATTTTTTTAACAGAGAGATCTAATTGGATTATTAAGTGTTTCCATAGACAAAGCAAACAAATATCTGGCAAGGATGCCTGAAACAGCCAAAAATATCATCAAATTCTTGAATTATAAGAAAATTTTTGAATTGGAAGCACTAGGAGTGGAGGAAAGAACAGAAACCATCCTAGAAGTTAATAAGGTATTAAACAAAGAGTTTGGTCACATAGATAGAATAAAAATGTCATCAACTACAAAATGGTGTCAGCAGATTCTTCAATAGAATCAAACCACTGATCAAAAAAGGACTGACTTCTCTTTTTGTGATCAATGATAAGCTCATGCACAGGCCAGATTATGTCAAGAAGCTAAAGGAGATTGCCAAAGATACAAAAAAATTTGTAGGAATCAAAGGTTCAATGACTCGAAGAGCCTTCTTAGAAGCTATGGATAATGATCTATACATTCAGCATGAAATTAAGCATATTTTCCAGTTAAGGCCAACTTTCATGAAGTATACAGAGACAGATGAAATCTATAGGAATATAATCAGAATCAAGATTCAGAATGCACAGCAATGGGAGAATTTGTGTGATCCAAGAAGGGTGACAGCTTAGCACATCAGCAGAACAGCCACCTCAACTCATCAATTAATTCTACAAACCAGTGTATCAGTTCATCATATCAGCCTCAGATCTGCCAGCACCGCAATCGAATACAACACACAATAATGGCTTTATGGAGATTACAGCCACTTGTCACAGTTATTCTAACATGTCCATGTGGTGGTCACATTTGAAAATTTCCAATTATAATTGTAATAAATAGAATATTTCCCATGTAGATATGGAAATCACTAGGAATTAGTTAAATACTACATTTCTATTCAATATTAGGGGTTGGACCCTATATTGTAAGCTTTTCTATTGGAGCACTGTAATTTTGGAGCTAGAGCATCAATAATAAAAGACCATTTTGCAATATTCTTGTGCTATTTTTATCTGGTGATGTCTTTCCTTTACTGTGTTTAATGTTTTCCACTGTTATCTCTTTCAATGTATCATTTCATTCTAATTGTAAAACAAAATTCTGGAGATTTAGATTTGCTGCATAGAGCACCTTAATTCTGGCTGTATTTACAATATAATTTTTTCTCCTCTAAAGTCTAGTCAAAAAATACTTAATTTATTTTTAACCACTACTAAATCACTTTCTTTCATTCCATAATTCATTATGTTTGAAGGATCCAGTAAATCTAGTTAGCTTGCCTTGCAATTGCTCTGGAAAAATTGATGCAACAACTTAGCCTGTTGTGACTCCATGGCCCAATGGAAATAGTTTTAATAGATCCCTTCATCCAACCAAAACTATCAATCAAAACAACCTTCACAATCAGTTTAACTAGCCTAATATCAGAAAACATCAAAAAAAAAAGCTAAATATTACAGAGAGATCCCTGTCTGAGTCTAGGAGGGCTAGATCCTAGGCTCCAAATTGGTTTGATGTTGTCATTTTTTTATTATTGTTTCCAATCTTAAAATTATAGAACGATGACATGATGGACGGTGGATGATATCCATAAAGTGTCATAAATGGGGTCATTTTTGCTGCAGTATGGAAGGAAGTTTTATACCACCATTCAGCCAGAGGTAACCACTTGACCCATTGTGTTTTTTTTATCAGATACAGGGCAACGAAGATATACTTCCAAACATTTGTTCACTATCTCAGTTTTCCCATCAGATTGAGGATGATATGATGAGTTATGAGCTAATTGAGTGCCCAAACAAGAAAATAATTTCATCCAAAAATTTCCTGTAAAAATGGGATCTCTGTCACTTACAATGATCTTTGGGTTTCCATGTAGCTTTTGAATTGTTTCCATAAATGTCGTAGCAACTATATTAGCTTTAAATGAATGACATAATGCACAAAGTGTGCATATTTGATAATTCTATCAACTACCACCATGATGATAGTATTTCCTTCAAACTTGGGTAAACCTGTGATAAAATCCATTGAAACCTCCTCCCGAAGTTGACTTGGAAAGGATAAAGGTTGTAACAGACCTGGGGTCTTAATTGTCTCAACTTTATTTTTTTGGCAAACCAAACATTCTACCACCAACTTTTGAATATCAGATTTAAGGCCATGCCAAAAAAAATTCCTTCTTGATCCTGTGGTAAGTTTTTAAAAATCCTTAGGGCCCTCTTAAGGGAGAGGTGTGTGATTCCAAAAGAATATTTTGGTTTGATTTGGGAATTTTTACAAATATATAAGCGATATGTGTACCATAATGAATCATTTTTCCAACTAAATGTTTCATATATACTAGGATATTACTACAAATTTTGAATGAATGTCCACACCTCTTCATCATTCTTCCATTTCTCCCTTGCTTTGGGTATCCACTCAGGTTGGATAATATGAATGGCACAAAGCAATGTTTCTTCATCCTCATCCTTTCTTCAGAGTGCATCTACAACAACATTTTTTCTTCCCTTTTTTGTAGATTATTTCAAATTCATAACCCACATCTTTGTGGCCCATTTTTTCTTCTCTTCTAAAGATAATATTTGTTCGAAAAGATACTTAAGAGTATCATGATTTGTTTTTACCTTGAATTTTATTCCCATTAGATAAGGTCGGCATTGCTTTGGTGCATTTAGTATTTCCAACATTTCCTTCTCATAAATAGGTTTCTGTAAATACTTCCCTTTGATTGGATGGCTTTCAAAAGAAATGGGTCTTCCCTATTGCATTAAAACTGCACCAATTCCATTTCCTGAGGCATCACATTCCACAATAAAAGTTTTTGTGAAGTTTGGCATAGCTAATACTAGTGCTCCTCTGAAATATCATTTACCCTTATATTCAATCATGTGCTCCTATGGAATATTCTTTACCCTTATATTCAATTTTTGGAAGTTCTCAATGTTCTCCACCATTGAACCCTTTTGTTTGAGATTTATCAATTGGCTAAAGAATGTGTTTCTCTTTGTATCCTCATAATGTGCTATCATTTCCTCCATAAAAATTTACCAAGTGACAATTTGCTTACGATAGCAAAGCCATCAATACCATACAAATGTATTTGGTTCTAAATATAAAGTTACAATGCATACCTTTTGCGTGTTTGACACATTATGGAGATCAAACTATTGCTTCATCTGTAGTATCCATGTTACAGGATCCTTGCCATCAAACTTCCTCATATAAATCTTTGGAATATGATGGGTCTTTGATCCGACATTAGAGTCTATGAAATCATGATTAACATTTATTTTGTTCTCATCATGAGTTTCCTCTACTACCTTTTTTCCATTAGGAATCATTTCTTGTAACAACTTTGTCAAACCTTCCTTCGAACCTTCCATGTTTGATTTTAGATCATTCTACATGTCTCCCATGTTGTCTTTCAGTTTTTCTTTTATACCATCAATATTATCCATCTTAGCTTCCATGGAATTCATCTTAGCTTCCATTCCTTTCTTCAAACCATCCATTTTAGCTTCCATTTAATTTTTGGTTATATTTTGCGAGAGAGAAATTTGTTGCACTTGGTCTCGTAATTTTGATATATCATGTTGCACTTATTCCTCTTCATGTGTCATAGTAGAGCTTTATGAGGGCTTAATATGTGTAGAATTATTTTTGGGAGGCATTAGAGAAACCAATGGATGGAGAATTTTGCGAAAAGAAAAATATGAAACTCTGTATTGTGCTGAGTTCGATCCAACGGAAGCATGGAACAGCAATCAAAAAAGAGATATTTTGTTGTGTAATTTGGAAAATATTGAGGAAATTTTCAATCATCCCGTTGCAACCATTGTTTTTTAATGTAAATTTTTTTTTTATAAATTTTAACAGGAACGTGTTGCAGGAAATGTTGTAGGGACTGTGTTAACCTAGAAATAGAGAGATCGACTCTGTAGTGACATATACGTCTTTCACATTGTAGTGCCAAGAATCAGCGAGGGAAATACAATGGTTTATCTTTTATTGTTTAGAATAGAGGTGATTCGATGGGCTTTTGTAGTGATCTAATATCCTACAAGGAAAATTACGAGTTTAACAGTTCCTCAAGGTATTGTAATTATTAATGATTCCGGGGTTTCTTCTTATGCCTAGAACCAAACTAATGATTGTAATCCATGTCTTCAAATTACAATGATTCGTTGGAAACCTAAAGGTTAATATCGATATTCTAGACACAGTGAGAGAACTTGCGAAGAGATAAATTATTTGATTGATCTATCACAAGAATTTCATGAAAATTGTGACTAGGGCTTGGCATCATGGGAAGTTAAGTCTTCCATGAAAATAAGGGAGAAACAATTTGTGATCAAAGTCAGTAGTGGATTGAACCCTTGTACGGTGATATACAACTGTTAAAAGGAGAATTTGTATCGTTGGAAAGTTAATGGGAATTTTTGCAATTCCATAACCACTAAGAATCTCAATTATGATGTGAAAAAAAAATCCCCTGTTGGATACAGCCAAGAGCAAAGCTATTAGTGTTGCGTTGATAAGTTATGGTTCTGAACGTTAAAAAAAAAAACTTTCATCCTTGGTTTAGTTAAATTGGATTTCGTAGCACTGGATTGTGGAATTTTGAATTTTAGTTGCTCATCTTGAGGATTTTCCAGTGGCTGAATCATCGATTTTATTCTATAAAATTGCATTCACATTTTATTTTTCAAAATCTCTTGTCAAATGGGGTTTCTCTCTGGCAAATGTTCACAAAATAAATATCTTATTTTATGCAATAGGAAAATTCTGTAATTTTTTTTGTATAGTTGCTTCCTTATTTAAAGGGAGGGATTCTTTTTTAGGAAAATATCTAGCTACAGAGAAGATTGTTGCATGGAAGTTTAATTTATTGAGGTTTCAGTTGCTAATAAGGAGGAAGAAATTGGAAGTTAGATCCATTTCCTCATTGAAGACCAAGTTATTGATTTCTTCGGGGACTAAGACTATAGTCCAAGGGTCGAATTAATCATAGAATTCAAAGGCCAAATTTGATTAATGATAGATATATTTGGAGTGTGGCTTCAATAAATATTTTTCCAAGGTTTCCATTAAGTTCATGGCTAGAAATTTTTGTATATTCGATACCAAATCACTTCTCCAAAAAGCTTAAAATTCATACTCATTTCCGATATGAATTTATCTAAAGCAGAGATTGACATTATTCCACATATCTAGTGAAGCTAAAATGTGGAGGCCAATTTGTTCATTGAGGTAAAAGTTACTTCAAACACCTTAATGAGTTGCTTGAGACATTTTGAGGATGAGCCAAAGGTATGCACTTTAAAATATTACATTATGTGACAACATTTGTGATGCAGGAGCATCAACCGAGATAAAATTTATTGACCTGAGTGGTCAAATCATCATTTAGTAGAGAGGGTTGGACCTCTTGAATTTAATTTTATTATCCTTTATTGTAATATATAGTATATTTCTAAATTAGAAAGAACATATAATATTTTTAGTATAGGTGTGCATTAGACCTATCAAATAGGGATTAAGTGGTTTGAAGAGATAAGAATAGTTAGTCGCATTTAGAAAGAAGAAGAAAAACGCATTTTTTTTAGAGATAGAGATGAAGAGATAGAATAAGGAGATTGATAGAGAGACAGAGAGAGGGGACGAGAGAAAAAGGATTATAATCAAGCCATCAAGATCTAGTAGAATACTTTGTTTTTAAATTTCTGAGTATTTTACTTTGAAAGTGAGTGGATGTGAAAAGGTCATTTTTTTTTGTGTTAATTTGTTTGGGTTTGTTTCCTTCGGAATTGATAAAGGTCGCGTGCGGAAGAGAAATTATTCTGTGTTGAACATTTCTATTGTTTTTTATTGTCACAGTTCCATAGATAAAATTTTAAGTCTTTTAAATGCTCCGCAGTGTGAATATTCAGGCTTAAAGACTTCAAATAAACTGGAAAAGAGCATTGCGCATATTGCAATCTATCCATATCATAATTCAGTTGAAAACCCAGATTTTTATATTGCATCACAGTTACCAGATATAACGATCATATCAAATCACAATCATTTAACATAACGCCACATCGCAATCGACGATGTTAACTTATATGTGTTAAGATCGCAAGTCGCATGCGATGAGGAGCGATCAGCGATCTGCGAACTGTTATAAATCATGATCTGCGATCTGCAATTTCCTATAAATTATGATCTACGAAACCTTATAAGTTGTGATTTGTGAAATAGTAAAATTTCTGATCTGCGATATCTTATTATTCGCAAAATGCGAGGTTAGAAAATATGTGATATTGCGATAAATTTTGGGAATTGTGATATAGTATTAATTATTTTGCTCTGAGTTTTAAAGTAAATTTGATACATATTTTTGTGCGGAGAGGAATAGTGACCGACTTTGTATCAATTTTTGGTATCAGAGCGGACAGAGATTAATCTTTGCTTCAACAAACATGCCACCCGAGAGATCAGTTGGCATAGGCTGAGGAAGACATGTAGCCAATGTAATTTTGCTGGAAGAGATTCAACACCTTCGTACAAGGATGGATACAATGGAAACTGCTCAGAGGAGGGCACCTGATGAAAGAGATGTCAGTGTTGCAGAGGAACCCTCGGAAGAAGAATAAGACAAAGAGAACGAAACAGCTAAAGTTGTCAAAATGTTGGTCAATTCAAGTGGAAGACCAAAGGTGGAAATACCTTTGTATGAAGGGAATGTTAATGTGGAAGAGTTGATGGACTGGATAAATTCGTTAGATAAGTATTTTGACTTTGGGGAGGTCGATGATAAAAAGAAGGTGAAATTTACAGCTACCAGATTGAAGGGCCATGCATCTATCTAGTGGGATGAATTACAAACATCCAGAGAAAGAAAAGGAAACCCCCAAATCAATCAATGGGATAGAATGGTAAGTAAATTGAAAAGTAAATTCATGCCAAAATATTACCAGTTAAATCCTTTTAGAAAATTAAATAAATTGAAGTAGAAATGAATGATTGTCAAAGAGTACACAAAGGAGTTTTACAAGTTGAGCATTACAGCAGGACATGTTGAAGATGATGTAGAGAAGGTAGCCAAATATATCAATGGCTTGATATATGACATACAAGATGAAATAATTCTATTGAGTCTGAAGACAATTGAAGATGCCTATCAAGCAGCTTTGAAAGCAGAGGAGAAAATGTTTAAAAATAAAATTCAAAAGAATAGAGGTAAAAGTTCAGTAAGAGGAAGAGGAGCTTTCAGACCCAGGTTTCAGCATTCACAGAGTGAAGTAGGAGGTGCGAGTAGCAGATCGCCGCAAAGAGGAGACTCTGGTAGAGAAATATTTGTACCTAGAGGTAGAGGTCGAGGAAGATAAATTCAATGTTACACATGTGGAGAATGGGGACACGGATCATGGGACTGTCCTCATAATAAACTAGAAAATCAGCGAAATGTGAATGTAGCTGAGGCAAAGGAAGAAAACCCTCAGGTCATAGGGAAAGAATAACCACCTAAGGTAGCAGAGTCCTTATTGTTAACAAGAGTATTGCTTAAGGTAGAGAAGGAAGAAAATGAGCCATCTCAAAGGAAGAGCTTATTCAGGACTGTATGTAAGTCTAAAGAAAAAAGTTGCAAGGTTGTGATTGATAGTGGAAGCATTGATAATCTTGTTTCCACAGAGATGGTTGAGAAATTGGGGTTGGTTAATATGGTACACCCTACTCCTTACAAAGTTTCATGGCTACAAAAATGACACCATCTTTTGGTGACAGAAGGGTGCTGAGTGGAGATCCAGATTGGTACATATAAAGATGTGATGTGATGTCGATGAACATGTGCCATATATTGTTGGGAAGGCCCTGGTAGTTTGATAGTAAATCCAATCATGATGGAAGAAGGAACACCTCTACCTTAGAGAAGGATGGGAGGAAGCACACATTTCTGCCTTTGAAGAGCGAAGCAGACAAAGAAGCACATGAGAACAGTGTTATGTTGATGAGTGGAAAAGAATTGATGCGAGAATTCGAGAAAGAGGAAGAAATACATTTTGTTGTTGTGGGTAAACCCAAGGTAATTTTTACTTACACCAATTTAGATAATCTTCCTATATAAATTTAAAATCTACAAAATGACTATGCTGGTATTATTGTTGATGAATTACCAAGTGCATTGCCACCAATCAGAAGTATTAGTCATCACATATATTTAATACCTGGTGCGAGTTTACCAAACAAAGAAGCATATATATTGACTCCTTGGGAGAATGAAGAAGTTGGAAGAAAGGTGCAGGAGTTGTTGGATAAAGGGTTGATAAGAGAAAGCCTTAGTCTGTGTGTTGTACCAGCATTGCTCAATCCAAAGAAAAGCGGTGATTGGCACATGTGTACTGATTCCAGGGCTATAAATAAGATCACTATCAAGTATCAATTTCCCCTACCACGTATGGATGATTTAATGGATTTTTTGCATTGATCAAAGTGTTTTACTAAAATAGATCTAAAGAGTGGTTATCATTGAATAAGGATTAGAGAGGGGGATGAATGGAAGACTACATTCAAGACAAACAGTGGATTGTATGAATGGTTAGTGATGCCTTTTGGGCTCACTAATACACCCAGTACATTTATGAGACTGATGAATGAGGTCTTGAAGGAATATGCTAGAAAATTCATGATAGTTTATCTTGATGACATTCTAGTTTTCAGTCAGAGAAAGGAAGAGCATTTGGAGCATATTAAGCTAGTTTTAAATATTTTTCAGAAAGAGAAAATTTTGATAAATTTGAAGAAGTGCAGTGTCATGAAGAAGGAGTTCATTTACTTGGGTTTTGTACTCTCAAAAGAAGGTTTGAATATGGACCCAGAAAAGATCCAAGCAATTCTGAATTGGCCAACTCCAAGAAGCGTGTTTGAGGTAAGAATTGTTCATGGTCTTGCAAGTTTTTATAGAAATTTTATAAGAAGCTTTAGTCAGATGTGTGCACTGATAGTTGAAACAATAAAGGAAATAAACCAGCCATTTAAGTGGACAGAGGCAACAGATCAAAACTTCAAGATGTTAAAAAAGAAGATCACTGAAAAATTTGTTTTGGCCTTGCCGAATTTTGAGAAAATTTTCCAAGTTGATACTGATGCTAGCGGAATAACAATTGGAGCTATTTTGAGTCAAAAGCAGAGACCAATAACTTATTTCAGTGAAAATTTGAATGAGGCCAAGCGAAAGTACTCATCCTAGCATAAATAATTCTATGTTGTTGTGTATGCTTTAAAGAAATGGAGGCTTTACTTGTTTCCTAAATAATTTGTGGTGTATTATGATATTCATGCACTGAAATTCATAAATAATCAACCAAGGTTGAGCCAAAATCATGCTAAGTGGGTGGAATTTTTGCAGATTTTTACCTTTGTAATCAAACACACAAGCGGTAAGTCAAATAAAGTTGTTGATGCTTTGAGTAGAGTAAATCTAGTTGTGCAGGAATTGAATATTAGTATTTTGGGGTTTGAAGAGATGATTGATATGTATAAATAAGACATGCATTTTAAAGAAATATATGCATTTTTTAAAAATCATGTGATTAATAATAGAAGCCAGTGGTTGGACTACTTGATTCAAGGAAGATTACTGTTCAAGAACAATAAAATGTGTGTTCCAAAATGTTCCATGAGGGAAAATTTGATTAAATAAAAACACAGTGGAGGATTGTCCAGACACTTTGGGCAGGATAAAACATTCGCTTAATTAAGTTCTTTTTATTATTGGCCAAAGATGAAAACTGATCCATAAACTTCGATGGGATATGTGAATTTTTGTGTGGGAATAAGTCTGAAATATGTGCAATAGAGGTGTGCACAACAGGAGAATGTGGGAATCAAATTTGCAGAAGTCGATTTGTTCTAAAATGGGATAAGCCAGTTTCAGCCATGGGAAAAGGCGCATTGACACTCTCCTCAGGTCTGCGTAGCATGCAAAGGAACCAAACCCAAACAAAACATTGCAGAAAATGCTCAAACAACAAGAAAAAAGAAGGGGAGGCAGAGTCTGTCTTCGGTAAAACAACCAAAAAATATTTATTATATTTCTATCCCTTTTATTAGCAAAGGGATATCTTATTACACTCGATGCTAATGGAAACGTAGCAGAAATAGAATGTGCGGCACTAGGTATGTTTTTCTATGCCCTTGACTTAGGCGTTAGGTATGCAAGCCTGCACCTATGCCAGCAAAATTAAGGGATAGCAGGCCTGCACTAAAATTATATCGTGTGCCTTCTCCCAGTTGGCCCACAAACTGATATCAAAAATTTTGTTGAGAAGTTCAGGGTTTGTCAACATGCCAAAGGAAGAAGCCAAAACACTATATTATATCAACCGCTACCAATGCCCAATAGACCTTGGTATGTAGTTAGCATGGATTTTATTTTGGGTTTGCCATAAACTCAAAGAGGACAAGATTCTATCTATTTTGTTGTAGATAGGTTTTAAAATATGGCTCATTTGATTGCTTGTAGGAAAACTAGTGATGCAACTCACATTGCTATTTTTTTTTTCTCAGAAATTGTAAGATCACATGGGTTTCCTATGATTATTGTCTCAGACGAGGATTGAAAAAAATTAGGACACTTCTGGAGGACACTATGGAGGAAGCTAGGTGCAAACCTCGGTTTTAGTTCAGACTATCATCCCGAGATGGATGGGAAAACTGAAGTGGTGAACAGGAGCTTAGGAAACATATTAGGAAGTTTGGTTTATAAAAATCCAAAGAAATTGGATTTGGTGCTTGCTTAAGATTAATTTTCCTACAATGATACTCCTAACCGGAGTACAGGAATCAGTCCATTTCATATTGTTTTTGGGATGCATCCGAGAGAAATATATGAGCTTAGATATTTGGGTAAACAAGAGACATAGAGAGCAAAGGTTGAAGAATTTGCAGAACATATGCAGAAATTGCAGAAAGATGTCAAGCGTAGATTACAAGAAAGCAGTAGTAAGTATAAGTAGAGGGTTGATATGAAGAGGAAATAAAAGGAGTTTCAAGTGGGTGATTTAGTCATGGTTTACTTAAGGAAGGAAATATTTCTTGCCGGGAACTATAACAAACTAAAAATGAAAAAGATAGGACCATGAAAAATTTTGAGGAAGTTTTCTAATCTGAAAATGAATGCTAGTTATTGGTGTGCTAGTTTCATTTCAATATAAAATTTTATTTTATTTGTTTTACTTATCCTTCATGGGTTTTTTTATGAGCTTTTGATTGTCAAATAGTGTCCTTAGTGAAATTATGAGTTTTTCATAAGATTAAAAAGCATAATTTTAAATTATAGAACAGAAGCAATATTGAACACAACAAACACACATAACAAAGCTTAACACAGAGAATTTTCATAAAGGAGTTCACCCCTCTTAGGCTACATCTCCTTGGTCTAGCTTCATAGTGTGACCTTTGTATTAGCTTCAAGTGTGCTCAAATTTTTGTTACAAGCTTCATAACCTCTTGGAACCTGTTCCAATGAGTTTAAAACATCATAATCTCCCAAAAATGATTATTTGTTTGCTGAATTTGGACTCTGGATGCTCTGGCAATGACTGGCTCTAGCCTTCAAAAATCTTCAAATAAACTAAAACACCTATAGATGGACTTTTCTGCCTCTACAACCTACTCCATTGAGTTCCTAACATGTCAATTAGCCACAAATGACTCTTTCTGAGCTCAATTTGGTCGAAAATTGAGTGAGTTATGACCAAAACCAACTTTGCCCCAATTTATCCTCCAAAACTGGAGAGATTGCTAGTTAGTTTTCTAAAATTAGAAATCCTACCAAGTTTGGCGCTGCCTCCAAAATTTCTGCTAACTTAATTACCAGGATTAAATAGCGCTAATTGTGCTTATGGGCGGATAAATATGAGTTTATGTTTAAGCGTGTATTAAGTGCTAATTTTGGATTAACATAACTAATCCATACTTAATCATTAAATAATCCATATTGATAAAAATCTTGTCAATATTTACTTAGCCCTTGGTCTTCGATGTGCAATCATATGCGAAGGGGGTTGGCCCGAGGGGCTGACGCCCTCCAACCCTCAAACGGTCGGCAGTTACTCTTTAAGATGATGCGAAGGATGTATGGGGTAAGGAACACCTTGTAGGAGAGATGGTAGAGTGTGTGGATCGTAGGCGGGAGGTCAATGGTTCTACGCCCCACTCCGCCATAAAATTTTACTCCGTTAAACTGTCAATGTCGCCAAACTTATTCTTCCGCCATCTTTGTTAGTTAGGATCTCCAAATTTAGTGGATGTCATCGAGTTTGGTTTATAAAACTATATATATATATATATATATATATATATATATATAATTTTATGGCGGAGTGGGGGGTTGAACCATATATATATATATATATAGCTAGACTTAGTCTTTCGCCATCTTTGTTATTTAGGATCTCCAATGTTAGTGGATGTCGCCAAGTTTGGTTTATAAAACTATAATATATATATATATATATATATATATATATATATATATATATATATATATATATAATGTGCCAATCTAGATAATTTGACCCCCATAAGTTAGGATCTGGCCCACCAGAGAGGACACGTGGTGGCCTCTGGCTGGGTTTCACTCCAACCCTTAAAAAAATTTCAAATTCCAACTTATGAAGAATTGAAGGTCATTGGGAATTTTTTATCTTCACTTAACCCATCTCACGAATTTGAAGATGACACTTGTCAAAATGTCACTGGCTGCAATCTGGAGAATATTCCTGCAATGCTAACTATACTTGGCACATCAGCACTATACCTGTTATGCTCATTTTTTCCCTGTTTTCAAAAAGGAACAGTAGACCATAACTTAGTCATACGAACTCGGATTTGGATGAACCAAGTTGCGTCGGAATCCTGGCGGAAAACTCTATCCATTTGTTCAGGTTCAAAGCAATTTCGAGCACTTTGAAATTTTAGCTAATTTTAGGCCCTAATCCAAATTCTGATCATTTTCCACCAATGCTTATGAGATTGAGCTACTGGAAGGAGTTGGAATATCACATATCTTTAATGTTGCATATATGTACCTGTATAAGAAAACAGAGGCAGAATCACAATATGAACCTGCAGAGGAGGAGGGTCAGACTCTAAATTGGAAGGAACAGATGCCAAAGACAGCCAAGAAGGAAGTGGAAGTCATCCTAGAGAAGAGAGTAACAAAGAAGACTAGAGGAAAAACCTATTATCAGTATCTAGTCAAATAGAAGGGACAACCAGTTGAGGATGCGATTTGGATGACAGTCGCAGAGCTACAAAATCATCGAGTAAATCCTAAAGGTTTGATGAATCATTTTTTTCTTCCTCAGGAGTCTGATGCAGGAGCATCAACCGAGATAAAATTTATCGACCTGAGTGGTCAAATCATCATTTAGTAGAGAGGGTTGGACCTCTTGAATTTAATTTTATTATCATTTATTGTAATAGATAGTATATTTCTAAATTAGAAATAAAAGATAAGATTGTTAGTATAGGTGTGCATTAGACCTATCGAATAGGGATTAAGTGGTTTGAAGAGATAAGAATAGTTAGTCGTATTTAGAAAGAATAAAAAAATGCATTTGTTTTAGAGATAAAGATGAAGAGATAGAATAAGGAGATTTATAGAGAGACAGAGAAAGGGAGAGAGAGAAAAGGGATTGTAATTAAGCCATCCAGCGCTAGTAGAAGACTCTATTTTTAAATTTCTGAGTATTTTAATTTGAAAGCGAGTGGATGTGCAAATATCATTATTTTCTGTGTTAATTTGTTTGGGTTTGTTTCCTTTTGGAATTGATAAAGATCGCGTGTGGGGGAGAAATTAATCTGTGTTGAACAGTTCTATTATTTTATACTATCCCAGTTCCAAAAATAAATTTTAAGTATTTTAAATGCTTCGTAGTGTGAATATTTAGGGTTAAAGACTTCAAATAAATAGAAAAGAGCGTTGTGTATATCGCAATCTATTCATATCGCAATTCGGTTGTGTTAGCCACCAATAAAATTTGTCATAATAAATGGTGGCTAAATCATTTTTGAAGCCTTCAATAAACAATTTTATTGCCAAATTGTTAGTTCTTGAAGTGTTATGAAGATGACTTGTCCTTGAGTTAATCTTCACCGTTGTTTCCCTCTCAATTCTAAAAATCTGTTGTTTTCCTGAAGAAAAGACTGCTGCAAAAAACCCATTTTTTCCCTTTCATTTTATCCCTTCTTCCACTCAAAATTAATTTCCATTTTATCCCCTTTTTCCCCATGAAATTCCTCTATTTTCCCTCATTTCCCTTCTTCCCTTCATATAAACCCCTTTAATAAGGTTTAAAACTCCTTTTTAAACCTTACCGAAACCCCCAAAATCCTTTGAAAAACATTGAAAAGTCATAAAAAACCCACTTTCACATTATAGGCCTAAGCCCCTTTTTGGCTAAGCCCTAAACCACTTCCCCACCATGTGACCTGGCACCGGAACCAAGTGTTAAGGCCCTGAGCGCTTATCCCAATCGGGGCATTCATGTGAAACATATTTCTTTTGTTACATAAAAAATTTTATGCGATTGGCCCCTTTTCTTTTAAATAACCCCTGATTCCTCCGCTTTCCCTCACATAACCCAAAGCCCACAATCGGGTGCTAAAACATATTAAAAAACCTTTCCAAAACCTTTTTTCCTTCATATTTCATGAAAAATCAACTTTTTTTTAAGTCCTGACGGTTCGATGGTTGAGCGAATTCCAACCGTTGATTTAAACGAATCAAAGATCTGCGGGATTTCGCATCGGAGTTTTCCATTGGATGTGTTTATCACCCCCTCTCGATTGGTGACCTTCCGATGGATTCCCAACCGTCAATCTATTCTGTCATTCCAAGATCTGACGGTCCCCATCGCTCTGTTCATAAGCCCATCCTTCTGCCTTCGGCATTCATAAGTAAATCTCTGCCATCGATCTGATCCTCAGATCAATGGCCCTCGTTCAATCGCATCGGCACTTTTTTCCCCTTGCCCCCGCTGATCGTGATCTTCTGATTGCATCTGGGCCATCCATACACTAAGATCCGACGATCCAGATCAATCCTCGTTTCCCTTTGTTATTTCTCAAATCCCACTGTGTAACCTCTCCAGCAAATCTCCACCGTTGATCTCTAGAGATCAATGGCCCGCATTAACCCAAACTCTGCCCGAACCTCACCTCATATTTTATTCCATTAACCCCGAGATTTAATCTAGACCATTCATTCCTTTCATCCAACGGTCTAGAATAAACCCAATAGGCCTGACTCCTTTGGGTCCTACCTTTCCCTAGATCGAATCTCAGCCGTTCATTCCCTGATTCGACGGTCAAGATTAAAACTGCCTTGACCCTGCCCCACCTGTTATCGCCCGTGCATCTATTCTCCATTGCGCTCTCCTCACGACCGTCCAATCTAAGGCCCCAGATCTGACGGCCAGTGAGCGGTTTCGCGTGATTTTAAGCCTGAGGGTTAATGATTTAAAATTAAACGATGAGGGTGGTTGTAAAAAGCCATGTGTCAAGCTCTAATGCATATCACGTTCAAAAAGGCAAAACCACCTTTCTTCTTTTTCATCATGTGAAAACAGTGGTTTCTTTGGCCAAAACCACTTTCCCCATTTACACTACATTTTCTCGTGATTAATCTCCGTCGTTGATCTCTGAGATCTTACGACTCACGTTTGATTTCGCCCACAGTTCATCGCCCTCCACCCATCTGCCAAGGGGCTTCATAAGCCAATATTCGTCGTTGATATCTGTGGCCGATCTCATCCGACGGCCCAGAATTATTCTGAAACCCTGAATTTCGTTTTAACGCATTTTCCTTCTGCCTAAGGTTTTTGCCCATTTTCTTTGTAATTTCCCCCATTTCATTATAAAGTCCCCCCCCCCCTGCATTATAAAACTTGAATTGATCTTGACCGTTGATCTCTGCAGATCAATAGCGCTGACTTAATTTCCCCACCATTCTTCCAACCACCTCTCCTTTTAACCTCAGCAAAGTAATCCTTGTCGTTGGATGCTTTCATCCAACGGCCACAATTTAACCAAATCCTCTAAAGCAGTTTGAACCCTTCCCCACGGGATTTTTCCTAATTTTTCTTTTTTGTGCAGGTTCTAATGGTTTTTTCCAAAGTTTCTAAAGAAAATTGAAGGCCAGGGATGACGATCCCCTACGCCTATATTCATGAAAGAGATCATTCTACAGGGTTTCCCATCAAAGTTTACCGGTGCCTCATGAACACTGGCAACATTATAAGAGCCCTTTGTAACGCCTGCACATTAACAAGACACAACAAAGCTTAATCAAACAGAGAGTATTAGTGTTAAAGGATCCAGTCACAGCAGAGATGAAGAATTGAAGGTTGTTTACACAGTTTTGAGGGATTACAGCCTAAATCGACTATCTAAAGCCTAATCCACTCAATTAAACACAGTTTGAAGAACAGAAGATAGAATTTAGGCTTAATTAATCCTAACACATAGAATTAAAGCACATTAACAGTGATTAAAGAAGGACAATCAGATATATATGTCTGAGAAAGCCTCCACCGCCACATCAGAGGCTAATTGAATCCTCTCAGCTACCAAAAGCCACCTGTAGCCTCAAAGCATTCAAAAGAGGCCTAGTTATTTCCATAACAGAAGATATTGGAAAAAATACAGCTAAATAGTTATTTCGAATCAAAGAAACTAATTTGAACTATCAACAAAGTTATTACAAGGATAAGAAATAGCCGTAAAGTTAAATATTTTTATCCACTAAACCTCGAAAGCAGAACAGAGTTATGACACAGAGATATAGATCAAACGGATACCTGCCTTATTCCTTGCATGGTTTTCAAGGCAGAGAATTGCATTAACTATATAATTAATGATACTTGAACCCTAGAAATATTTTCCACCTCCTCATTTTTCTTATAAAAACCTTTGAGGAGCACATTGTAAAGGGTTGGTTGTTGAACTTTGATATAATACTTGTGTTCGAAATTTTATACATGTAAATAGTGTTCAGAGGCTCTTGAAGCTCTGTTTGTGATCAAATAAGTTAGTCTAAGAAGAGAAGATGATTGCTGAACTGAAACATTGGACTTGAAGAATGTAATTGGATTGACATCAATATACAAGCTGATTCTTGGGATCCTGGTCTATATCACTGGTGAAGTGCTTCTTTCTGTGTTATTGTTTTCCTTTCATGTATGCCATTTTTTTCACTTATTCTCTGATAAAGAACAGTAAGCATACAGTTAGGATTTACTGTTTACAGTACCCTTCTCTGAATAATAAGCTTTATCTCAATGTTTTCCTCCAAATTGTGTGTTTAAGAATGAATTAAGTTAAGTGTAAAATTTATCAAGGAATGTTGGTTTGCCCTTGTCTTGATGTGCCAAGCTTGAAAGGAAGTTCTTGAATGTTATTTTCATTATGTACTCAGTAGAGTTAGACTAGAAAAGTTTATGGTTTGCCCTGTCTTCTAGTTATTTCTTCAAAGGTAAATTCTGAAAGTTTCCCTAAGAGTATGCTGAAAGTAGTTTAGATTTAAAAGTATCTTATCTGATCTTAGGTTGCATTTTGTTTTTCTTATCTATTTTCATCCCTTCTGAAAGTAATTATGTGGATTACTGGATTGTTTGTCCGATAAGTTAGCTTTAATACAAGTTTGTCCAAATAAGTCTATGGTTAGCCCTGTCCTTTGGTTGGTTTTAAACAGTTACTTAAAAGGATTTTCTTGTTTGGAAATACTGATAAATCCTAGTTGAAATTATTGTCTTTTTCCACCCCTTCAACACTTTTATTGTTCCATTCCATTATTTTATCTAAAATATATTGTGATATAGATGACTTGCCCCTTGGACCACTCTTGAAATTTTTGCACAATTAAAACATTTTATGACTCCATAGCCCAATGGACTAAAAACCAGCATCATATCTATTCTATCAGCCAAATCTTGTTCTGTTTGCTTATACCTTCACCCCTTTGGAAATCTTTCATTTTAGGACTTTCCACACAACTAAAAATCATGCTCAACCATCCAAAACCAAATAAAAACCCTTGTTCTTCATAACTAGCCTAATATCACATTTCAAGCCTTAAAGATAAATCAATCTTTGCACTTATATAGAGATCCCTCTCTGGATTTAGGAGGGCTAGATCCTAGAATCCCAAAGTGGTTCCAATGTCCTCTCCATATTTTTGGTCTCACCAATCTGCTGAAATTACGGGGAGCTAACATTTCTGGCGACTCCACTAGGGACTGAGTCAATATTCATTCTATAAAACCCCTTGAGTACAAGTAGCCCTCTTCAAGCACTATCAAGAAAATGGTAACCATAATAAAACTTATTTGAGTCAATGACAAACTAACAAAACCTTAGGATTCTCATAAGAAGCTTATCAAACCTTGAAGGATCAGCTAGCTTAGCCATAAGAGTAGACTTTCTCTGTCTCATCACCGTAGCTAAGTGTTGAAATAGATTTAGGACACTCTTAGAACCCATAGGACTGAAAAAACTCAGAAAACCCAAAAATATTTCAGATTGATATTCAAATAAACATGGTGGTGGACCATAAAACCTTTTACCTCCAAAAGAGATAAAAATTTCCACCTGGTGACTCCACAATCCTAAACAGACCTTAAGACTCCATTGGGAAAACCCATTATCATCATAACATCATTTAAAACTCAGTTAAGAGGACTTTAGGATTAAAGTTTTCTTGTTTAAAGATCAGTTAGCCTCTTAAAGATTGTCATATTCGGTTAAACTTTTCTTGTAAGTTGGGTCTAAAAACCATAGCATAGTGGCTCCTAGAAGGATTCATACTAGAGCCTATCCTGATCCAAACCCTCCTGAGATAGTTGATAACCCTGAAAGAATCCTTAGGAAGTCTCTTGAGGTTAAATCTTCAACTTTTTTCAGATCACCCCATAGAGCTCATTTTGTCCCTAAGAACCTTGCAGCTCTACAAAATCCACAAGTTGACCTAAGAAATCCATTTAGAACTAGGTCACTTGAGGATTTAGATCAGTTAGATTCAGAGCCTTCGCTTTCATCCCAAGATAGTAGTGAACATCCTGGTAGCAAAGAAAGTACTCCACCTGATTTACATTTCATTCATAATTTTGGTTTCTCTCATCCTAGATCTTCTCAACAATTTATTGTTGGTCCATCCACATCTGTTCTTTATACATCCACTATCCAGACCACTACATTCCAGCCCACTTTCCCTCTTTTCAACCCACCACTTGTAAACCCCCCACTTTTTCCACAACCTCCTATCATAGCAAGATGGTATGCTCCCTTAGTCCTTCCTTTACCTTTAGTCAATCTCCCATAGGACTACCAGTCCAAGATACCATTGTATGATGCCAGTAATGCTACTACTGCTTCACAACATGTGGATAAGATGAATGACTAATTTGACAGAAATGAGATTGATGATGAAACTGTCAAACTTAGATTATTTGCTCAGATTTTAGGGGGAGAAGTAAGAAAATGGTTCAAAGGCTTAACCCCTCACAGTATTAATGATCGCCAAGCCTTCCATCAATTATTCTTAAACAAATGGGAAGTCAGAAAAAACCCTCTTCAAATACTTTCTGATTATAATAATCTCCAAAGAAACACTGGGGAGAGCGTACAAGCTTATTGCACTAGGTTCAACAGTGTTTATAATGCCCTTCCCCCAGATTTAAAACCCCCACAAGGCTCAGCTTTAAACAAGTTTCCTGAAGGATTTGATCCTGAAATGGCCTATCAGCTGAGAGAGAGAGATCCTTTAACTATTGAAGATATGAAAAAGGGAGCTCTTGCTATGGAAGTAAATCTAATGGAGAAAAGAGAAAGAATGAAGAATGAGAAGAGAGTGTCCTTTAGAGAGGAATCTACACCTTCCACATCTAGCTCAAAGATGGAAAGAATGATGGAGGAGATGATGAAAAACATGAGCATACTTGAGAGAGCACAAGCAAGTCAAAACCAAACAGCTCCTCAAAATAGAAATCAAAACAAAAATCAGAATTTTAGGAGAAACCAGCCTCAAAACAGACCAAGGGAGGATGATCAACAAATCACTCCTCCTTTTCATCAAAACTATGTAAGTGAGGTTGAAGAAACTATAAAACAAACAGAGGAAGATGATATAAACATGTTGGGAGTAGATAATGATGATTTTGAAGTTCATTACAATAGAAAACAAGGTCTATACATACCCTATGATGACAAAAGAGCAGAAGATGAATTTTATTATCAAGAAATGGAAAATGTCATCATAGAAACCACAAAGGAATATGAACTTAGGAGTAAAATCAATCAGGAAACTCCCAAAACTACCACCTCTAACAAATTCGCAAAAAAAAGCCTTGTAAATAAACCCAAAGTCACAAAGCAGAAAGACAAAACAGTGGCTGTAAATTCTAATAAAAACAAAGAGAAACGCACTCGAAGCAATGAAAAATAGAGTGCGGATCTTAGCAATGCTAGTACCTCAGCTAGTGCTCATATTAAAACAATTTTAACCAACGTAAATAGAGAAAATTGGCAAGATGATCCTGCTGATAAAATGGTGGTTAACAAAGCTGAAACAAACCTTGTAAGAAGTCAACTACCTTTCAGTTTGGAGCAGGAAATTGCCAAGATAAAGATCTATGTTCCCCTTGCTGAAATAGCCACACAAAATGTGTATAGGTCCCAAATTTTGAAGGCTTTTAACATAGAAGAGAATAATGAAATTTTCAATCTTAATGACGACCAACCAGAGCTCATATTTGGTCCTAATATTGAGGGTAGATATCAAGAAGGACTGGTTCCTCCTTTTTATGTAAGTTTACAAATTCATGACAATATTTTTCACAACGCTATGCATGATTCCAGGGCCTCCCATAATTTAATGCCCAAAGATGTAATGGAGAGTCTTGGCCTTGAAATCACTAGACCTTACAAATATCTTTACTCCTTTGACTCAAGAAGAGTGAAATGTTTATGGTTAATCAAATACCTCTGTGTAACTTAGCACAAATTCCAGCCAAATGTTTAGTAATGGATATTGTTGTGGCCGATGTACCCCCAAAATATGGTATGCTGTTATCTAGATCTTGGGGAGCTAAGTTACAAGGAACTATGCAGATGGATATGACATATGCAACTATCCCTATTTTTAATCAAACTAGAAGACTTTACAGGGAGTCTCATATGCAATACATGGTTACTAGCCAAGGGAGACCGTAAAACTCTCCCCTTTATTCTGTAAATACAGGCCTTGACTCATTTATCCTTTTCAATGACGAATCATTCACTGAACAAGTGACCTTAACTAAATTAATAGTAGATAGAGAGGAGGAGGAAGACAACACAGAAATGTCAAAACAGTTTTCTAAACCCAAAAACTACAGCAAACAAAACACAGGTCTAGAGCTACAAATCATTCGTCCTTTTCTTTTAAACCTTGAGAATCAAGAAAATAGTCCTCAACACAATGAAAAACCTGAGGAATTAAAACAAATTCAATGAAGTGTTGATCTTCAAGAACAACCCAAAAGCACACTAGTTAAAGAGGATAGTAACCAAACTGCGGAACCTGAAACTATTCCTCTTTGGAGTATGAACTTCGATGGGTCTTGCACTAGGAGCAATGCTGGTGCAGGCATCTGGATACATAACACTGAGAATAATCACACTAAAGGCCATTCCTATAGATTAAATTTTCAGTGTTCGAATAATATAGCGAAATATGAACCCCTTCTTTTAGGCTTACACTTGTTGAAGAAATTAGGAGCCAAAAGAATAAAAGTTCACGGAGATTCAGAGTTAATTTTCAGGCAAGTAAATGGGGAATACAACACCAAACACCCCAGACTTAGAGCCTACAGGAACGACATCATGGATTTGTTGAAAACTTTTGAGGAATCCCGACTTATTTTTGTCCCAAGAGAAAAGAATATCCTCGCCCACAGTTTAGCTTTCGCTACTAGAACATGTTTAACACCATTTGAAACCAAACAATGCACAACTCAGATTAAATTCAGACCAATTGTCCCTGATAACGAGAAGTATTGGCAAGTGTTTGATGGAGACAAACAAATATAAGACTTCCTGCAGTCTAGAAATGAATTTGAACTACCAAGTTCAGATTCAGACTATGAAATAGACTATCCTAGTGAAGAAAATATACTTTGTTGGGAAAAATACTGAGAGGGGGGGGGGGGGTGAATCAGTGTTTAGGGCATACTCAAATCTTTTTACTTTTTCTTTCTCTAAAACCCATACGCTACTTCACTGAGCCCAACTTGCGTATATACGCGGATATCCTTCATAAAACTCGCGTATACACAGAGATATTATTATGCATTTATTTATTTACTTAGGTCTATGCATCATTCATTCATCAGAAATTTAGTTAACATTAAGCATGTGCAGTAATAACAGAATAATCCATCACACATAAGCAACACACATGAACACCAGGATTTTAGGTGGAAACCCAAGTCGGGAGAAAACCACCGCTGTCGTTGTCTCAGCCTTCAATATTTTATTATAGAGAAAACATCTTACAACCATGTACTGGTGCAGACTCATACCAGCATGCAGGCACCCACCTGCAGAAGGCTACAACCTTATCTCGTTCACCAACCTCTCCTGGAAGGGAGCTACAACCCCCTGCTCTCATTTACCAGCCTCTCCTGGAAGGGAGCTACGACCCCCTGCAGTCGTTTACCAGCCTCTCCTGGAAGGGAGCTACAACCCCCTGCTCTCCTTTACCAGCCTCACCTGGAAGGGACCTACAACCCCCTGACTAAAGGCTACAACCCTCAGCACCACCATGGACCATGTTTCATCAATTCTCATACTGGATCCAATAGCTTCAATAGATCACAACTTGTAGGCCACTTTTCATCCTATTTTCAGATTGGACCCACTCCACACATTTAAGCTCAATCATACATCAAACTGAAACTTATACCCTTATCAATTCATTCAATGAATCATCAACCAATCAATCAACAACTTGATCTTTTCTCAACATAGTCAGCAACATAATCAATATTCAAAAAACCCAGATCTGTATGAATACATCATAGACAGATAGCAGTAATACAGCAGAAAATAAAAGGCATCTCATACCACAAACTTCATCAAGCCCTAGTTTTAATACGCGCTTTCCTTTCACTGATCCTGCGTATATACGCTCTTCCATGCCTATCAACCTGCGTATACATCTTCACATACTTCAGAACTGGTTTCACATTACATACGCGCTTTCGCTGAATTAAACCCACGTATATACGCGCTTCCTCTGTTGCAAACAAGTGTATAGATATTCAAAGATTATGGGAAAACAAAATTCTTCAGAACAGATATATATCTCAGATTTTACCCTTCACTTCAGACAGATGTTCGCCAGATCATAGATCTAATCACTTCATAAATAGATCTAGAAAATACATATACATTTCAGATCTAGAGATCCCTCTTCATCATTTTCTTCATAGGTGCATCATAGATTCAAATCTATCATCAAACTGTTACCCTTTCCATTCAGACATACTTCAGAGTGAAGTATACATTCAAACCCAGACTCATGCACACACATTTCACAATGAATTTCTTCTCCTTAAATAGATCTAGCCTTTGACAATACCATGAGCCAAAACCACACAACTTCCGATGGTATTCCTGGACGGGATCACATAGACAATCCATCGCTCAATACAATGGGTCAATACCATGGTAGTAACCCCTAGTTTTATTCTTTCAGAGTGCAATTGGTCATACACAACTTGGAACGTACTTTTCCGCGTGCATACGCTACTTCTCCTAAACAAACCCGCGTATGCCTTGTGTCACACACTTTTCATCATTGTTCTGGCCCTTACTGATATTTCTTTCTCTGGTACTTCTGAGCTACTTGTAGAACATCAGATTTACATCATTAATAAACTCATCAAGCATCAAGAACAACTGCATTAAGTAGGTTACCATCATCTTCATCAAGTGGGTTGCCATCAAGGACAACACTCTGCATCATATTGCCAACAATCTCCCCCTTTGGACTTGATGGCAACCATGATGGTGTTTGATCACCACAACAGATAGATACATTAAGCATAATGATATTCTCCCCTATTCAAACACCATGTCACTCTCCCCCTTTGACATCAAGGGCAAAGGGCGGATCAAAACCAACACAAGGTTGTTTTCTCCTCATATAGATAGAAGAGCGTTGTAGATCTGATGTGCACTAAAGTTACCATGCTCCCCCTGAATACATGCTGAATGTTCAAATAGATTTTTCATTGAAGTACATGAATCTATGACCTTCCTATCACCAAGGACTCATACTTACATCAAAGATCCAACCAAGTGGATTTACATATGAGACTCAAATACCCAACCAAGTGGGTTTACACAATTTGACTCAACTACCCAACCAAGAGGGTTTACACATTTGATCAAGTCCTTACATGGCTGAATAATACAATTTTACATCATAGGTCTCAACATGACCTTTTCATCAAATTACAAATATGACTTTTTATGACCAGTACCAGAAAAACCTCAAGAGAGAGAGATCTTATTTCAGAATCATCATAATGCCAACAATGCATTACGCTCAGCAAGGCTAATGCTCCCCCTGAAAAAAATGTGCATCCAAGCATCCTTTCCATATGACCAAGGCTCCCCCTTAGCTTGTGCAACCTGAAACTCTTTTAACAACAAGTTATCAGTAATAATCTCTGCAAGATCTGCCCTTATCTCTGAATCATAAGACTTCCATCTCATCCATGTGTGAAAAAAAAGAATACTCTTTAGAAAAAAAGCAACAGGGCTCATCCATAATCTCATCATAAGAAACCATGTATCATGTCATCATCATTTAGAACTAAGAAATAAGCAGATACAGTGCCAATAATAAAATCATTAGTAGTCAGACAGATGCTCCCCCGAACCTGTGCTTCTGATCTTCAGCTTGTCATACTATTTTTCTTGTCCTAAATGCATACGCGACTGTCTCAACTGTAACTCGCGTGTATACGCGGCTTTAGTTCACAGAACCCGCGTATGGAAAGTGAAGCATTGAAAACTTCACATTCCTTCATCTCACCCTGAGTTTGTACCTGTCTTCTTCACATCAGATGCTCTGTCAAAAATAAACATAACCAGAATAACCAAACCAACCATGGGAATCACCATACATTGCTCCCCCTGTGACGATACATTACCAATTCCTATAATGTATCTCCCATCACTCTTGCAGTCATTAAGAGAAGTAAGCTTTAGAAGCGGATGACTGCAGTAGGGTCAATATTCCTTACATTTTTGACCGGTCCTCCTTCTTTTTCTAGCTTTGCTTGAACTTTCTAAATGTGTGCTGGAAATTGTCCACTTTCTCAGATCTATTCAACCTGCATTCTTTTTCTACATGTCCATACTTGTTACAGGCATAACATTTTGCATGTCTAGAAAAATAAGCATATGGATCATAATGTTTTTTTCTATTCTTTCTTCTATTGCAATCAGTTGCTTTATGACCATACTTGTTGCATGAAAAACAATATCCCCTTAAGACACCTGAGTACTTTTCTGTGTAGAATCTGCTTGTTTGTGACTGAAACAATTTGCTCCTACAATTTGCTACAACATGCCCATAATTATGATATTTAAAGCATTCAACATTATTGAATGATTTCCTTTGAGTGTTCATGATTATCGGTTGAATTCTTGTTTCTTTCAACTCTTCAGGTTTTGCATTGACATCCTTTGAGTCTTTAGCACTTCCTTGTGAACTAGATTCTCCTTTAACAGTTTCATGAAAACCAAGACCAAGTTTAATAGCAGGTGATCTTTGATTACTAAGAATATTGTCCAGAATCTTAGTACTATCTTGAAACCTCAAGATTTTATCTTTTTCTTCTAATTTACCTTTGAGAATGTTTACCTCAACCTCCAATTTTTGGCATTGCTTCATCATGCTTTCTTCAACCCTTTTTCCTTCTTCTACTTGATCATTCAATTTTAAAATTTCTTCCTTCAACCAATTTTCTTGTTCTTCACATGTTTGTAACAGCTCTTCATTCTTCTTATTTGATTTTTCCAGATCTTCTTTGAGAGAGATGATTTCTGCTTCAAGTCCTTCCTTTTCAAATGGTAGGGGTTCTTCATTCTTATTATTTGATTTTTCCAGATATTCTTTGAGAGAGATGATTTCTGCTTCAAGTCTTTCACTTTGATTGGTTGCATAAACATACAACTTTTGATACTTGTCTATCTTTCCATTCAGTATTTCTTTCTGTTCATTCATTCTAGAGATCATATCTTTGTAGATAGATTCTCTCTTATGAAATTGATTCCAATCATTGCTTTCATCCTTGATCTTGAGATTTGCTTCTAGACTTATACTGTTACTTTCACTATCTTCACCATTGCATGCACAAGAAGATGAATCACAAGAACAACAATCAATACCTGTTTCCTCTTCTTCATTTTCTGCTGCGCATGTTTTCTAAGGTATCTTCTTTCTTTGAGTAGCCTTGTTCTTTTGCTTCTTTGCCATGAGCACTTGCAGAACTTGGTCAAAATCTTCTTCATCCTCATTTGACATTTTATCATTATTTTCATTTGCATAATAACTCTTTCTCTTTTCAAATTGTTTCCCTTTATCATGATTTTCCTCATAAGGGCATTTAGCAGCATAATGACGAACTCTTCCACAAGAAAAACACTTGAAGGGAAGCTTAACTTTGAATCTTCCAGTTCCTAGTTGGAGTCTTCTCACAAAATTTGCTTCTTCTTCTTCTGATATATAATTTGATTCCTTGACATCTTCCTTTTATTTTCCTTTTTCACATGCCTTAAAAGCAGCTTCTTTGATTTGAGAGGGACCTCCTTGTCTCATTTCATAAGCAGTCAGGATACCATGTAATTGAACAATAGTAAGAGCTTGCAGATCTTGCCTTTCTTCAATAGATGATACTTTAGATTCAAATATTGAAGTCAAAGATATTAAGACTATTTCCACCAGAGTAGTATCGGTTATGGATTCACCCAAACTTCTCATACGATTAACAATATCATATAGACGTAAAAAGAAACTGGAAATACTCTCATCACTATGCATCCTTAAATTTTCATATTCAATTCTAAGAGTTTGGAGTTTTTCACTTTTTACATTTGTATCTCCTTCATAGCTCAGAATGATTTTGTCCCATATTTATTTTGTTGAATTTAGCTGCATCACTTTAGCAAATTCTGGTTCAGACAGACTTCCTAATAAGACATTGACGGCTTTGGCATTGATTTCATATTTCTTCCTTTCTGCTGCATCAGTAAGAATACTTGCCGGATACTGATAACCTCCTTCCACGATTGCCCATACTTCTGCACCAAGACTTTGCAGATATGCTTTTGTTCGTATTTTCCAGAATAACAGATTATTTCCATTGAATAGAGGTGGCCTTATAGACATTACCCCTTCATGACTTCCCATTGCGACGGATCTCCTTCAAGCGATCAAGCTTCTGCAGAAGGACCTGCTCTGATACCAATTGTTGGGAAAAATACTGAGAGGGGGGGTGAATCAGTATTTAGGGCATACTCAAATCTTTTTACTTTTTCTTTCTCTAAAACCCATACGCTACTTCACTGAGCCCAACTCACATATATACGTGGATATCCTTCATAAAACTCGCGTATACACAGAGATATTATTATGCATTTATTTCTTTACTTAGGTCTATGCATCATTCATTCATCAGAAATTTAGTTAAAAGTAAGCATGTGCAGTAATAACAGAATAAACCATCCCACATAAGCAACACACATGAACACCAGGAATTTAGGTGGAAACCCAAGTCGAGAGAAAACCACCACTGCCGTTGTCTTAGCCTTCAATATTTTATTATAGAGAAAACATCTTACAACCATGTAATGGCGCAGACTCATAGTAGCATGCAGGAACCCACCTGCAGAAGGCTACAACCTTCCCTCGTTCACCAGCCTCTCCTGGAAGGGAGCTACAACCCCCTGATCTCGTTTACCAGCCTCTCCTGGAAGGGAGCTACGACCCCTTGCACTCGTTTACCAGCCTCTCCTGGAAGGGAGCTACAACCCCCTGCTCTCCTTTACCAGCCTCACCTGGAAGGGACCTACAACCCCCTGACTGAAGGCTACAACCCTCAGCACCACCATGGACCATGTTTCATCAATTTTCATACTGGATCCAATAGCTTCAATAGATCACAACTTGCAAACCACTTTTCATCCTATTTTCAGACTGGACCCACTCCACACATTTAAGCTCAATCATACATCAAACTGAAACTTATACCCTTATCAATTCATTCAATGAATCATCAACCAATCAATCAACAACTTGATCTTTTCTCAACATAGTCAGCAACATAATCAATATTCAGAAAAGCCAGATCTGTATGAATACATCATAGACATATAGCAGTAATACAGTAGAACAGATCACACATTTCATACCACATACTTCAGCAAACCCTAGTTTTAATACGCGCTTTCCTTTCACCGATCCTGCGTATATACGCGCTTCCATGCATATCAACCCGTGTATACATCTTCACATACTTTAGAACTGGTTTCACATTCCATACGCGCTTTCGCTGAATTAAACCCGCGTATATACGCGCTTCATCTACTGCAAACAAGCGTATAGATCTTCAAAGATTATGGGGCAGCACAATTCTTCAGAACATATATATATCTCAGATTTTACCCTTCACTTCAGATAGATGTTCACCAGATCACAGATCTAATTATTCCACAAACAGATATAGAAAATACAAATACATTTCAGATCTAGAGATCCCTCTTCATCATTTTCTTCATAGGTGCATCATAGATTCAGATCTATCATCAAACTGTTACCCTTTCCATTCAGACATACTTCAGAGTGAAGTATAAATTCAAACCCAGACTCATGCACCCACATTGCACAATGAATTTCTTCTCCTTAAATAGATCTAGCCTTTGAAAATACCATGAGCCAAAACCACACAACTTCCGATGGTATTCCTGGACGGGATCACATAGACAATCCATCGCTCAATACAATGGGTCAATATCATGGTAGTAACCCCTGGTTTTATTTTTTTAGAGCGCAATTGGTCATACGCGACTTGGCACATACTTTTCCGCGTGTATACGCTACTTCTCCTAAACAAACCCGCGTATGCCTTGTGTCACACACTTTTCATCATTGTTTTGGCCCTTACTGATATTTCTTTCTCTGGTACTTCTGAGCTACTTGTAGAACATCAGATATACATCATTAATAAACTCATCAAGCATCAATAACAACTGCATTAAGTAGGTTTCCATCATCTTCATCAAGTGGGTTGCCATTAAGGACAACACTCTGCATCATATTGCCAACATACTTGATAAAGAAGAAGAGTCTCCAGAGACGGCTGATGTAAATATGTTGTCTAACAAACTTGAAAACAAAACAGAAATTGTTGCAGAGTTAGAAACAGAAGACTTAGAAACTCTGCAGTTTAACAATCAAAGTCTTCCAAAAGGTCTGGTCCGTTTAGAAGAGTTGTTTGATTTTAATGATGTGGCTAAGAAGCCAAAGTTGGAGCCTGTGGAAACTGAAGTTGAAGAGTGTAATATAAGCAGTGAACTAAAACCAAAGATGATCAAACTGTCTAAGACTTTACCAGCTCACATCAAACTTAAATACATAGAATTGTTTAAAGAATTTTCTGATGTTTTTGCGTGGAATTATGAGGATCTGAAATCCTATTACACTGAAATAATTCAGCACAAGATACCTCTCAAGGAAAACCAAAAGCCATTTAAGCAAAAAATGCGCAGAATAAACCTTGTTCAGTTACCGTTGGTATTATTGTCCCTATTAGATATTCAGAGTGGGTGTCTAATCTAGTGTCAGTTAGGAAGAAAACAGGAGAGATAAGGCTTTTTATAGACTTTAGAAACTTAAACAAAGCCTCATTGAAAGACAACTACCCTTTACCCAAGATGGACCATATTTTACGAAGGGTAGTAGGGTCTAAAAGAATTTATTTTCTTGATGGCTTCTCAGGGTACAATCATATTGTAGTACATCTTGATGATCAACTAAAGACAACTTTTACTACACCTTGGGGCACTTTCATGTATGTGAAAATTCCCATTGGTTTAATGAATGTTGGCTTTACATTTCAAAGAGCCATGGATATTGCATTCTCGAAGGAATTAGGCTATTTCATCATTATTTACCTTGATGATGTCACTGTTTTTTTCTAAAACAGATGAAGAGCACTTAGAACACTTGAGAAAAGTATTCGAGAAATGCAGAAAATTTGGGATATCTTAAAATCCAAAGAAAACACTGTTCGGTCTCCAAGAAGGTAAACTACTTGGACACATTATTTCAGAAGAGGGGATAAAGATAGACCCAAAGATGATTGAGGCTATATTGCAAATCACTCATCCTAGAAACATCAAGGAACTTCAATCTTTCATTGGAAAGATTAATTTCTTGAGAAGGTTCATACCCAACTTGGCTGAACTCCTTAGAAACATTACAAACATGCTGAAAAGGGAACAAGGAGTTAAACGGACCTTGGAAGCAAAGAAATATTTTGAGCTAGTGAAACAAGCATTAAACAAAACACCAGTTCTAATAAGTTCTGATTTTTCAAAATATTTTTACATTTTTTCATTTGCATCAGAACATACCATAGCTGCTGTCCTATTGCAGAAAAATCCACAGGGACAAGAGCAGCCCATTGCATTCTTTAGCAAGGCATTGAGAGATGCTCCTCTGAAGTACAACATTATGGAAAAACAAGCCTTTTCTTTATTCAAAGCTTGAAAAGACTTTAGAGTTTACATTCTACATTCCCACATCATTGTCTTTGTCCAAAATTCAGTTGTGAAAGACATTCTAACACAGAACCCAGATGGTAAGAGAGGTAAGTGGATAGTTGTGATACTAGAATATGATTTAGATATCAAGCCCACTAAACTCATTAAAGGCCAAGGTCTAGCTAGATTAATGGCTGAATCCAATTTTAAAATTCTTGATATAAATATGATAAATGCTTTAGATGAACAAGAGGAAGTGTCAACTCCCATTGTTGAAGACCATTTTATGAATTCCTCTTGGTATGCTGATATTATATATGTTTTGCTTAATTTGAATACACCTCCTGGTTTATCAAAAACAAAGGCAAGGTTTTTAAAGTTAAAAGTTGTAAACTACTGCATTATAGATAAATGTCTTTATTGGAAAAATGCTAGTGGGTTATTGCTTAAATTTTTTCCTGAGAATGATGCAGAGAAGGTTAAGCACGAGTTCCATGAAGGAGAATGTGGAGGCCATCTCTACTGGAAGACAACAGCCAAAAAAATCCTTAGAGCTGGTTACTATTGGCCCACCCTCTTTCTAGATGTACACAAGATGATAATTTCCTGTCATAAATGCCAACTCTTTGAAGGCAAGAGAAAATTTTTGCCCTTACCTCTGCATCCAATCACTGTTGAAGCTCCTTCAACAATGGGGACTTGACTTCATAGGATAAATCCATCCACCATCATCTACCCAACATAGATGGATTCTCACTACAACAGACTTCTTTACCAAATGGATAGAAGCCATCCCCTCTAGGCAAGCCAATGACTCTGTCATCATAAAATTCATTGAGACTCATATCCTCTCTAGATTTGGTTGTCCTAGGAAGATCATCACTGATAATGCAGTTGCATTTGGATCCAAAAATATGGTTGAATTATGTCACAAATATTAGATTACATTGGGCCATTCCACTGCTTATTACCCTCAAGGTAATGGGCTGGAAAAATCCTCAAACAAAAGTTTGGTAAACATAATCAAGAAGTTGCTGGAGGACAACAAGAAGTCTTGGCACACAAAGCTAGTACATGCACTATGGGCTGACAGATTAACACTTAAGAAATCTATTGGGATGTCACCCTATCAGCTTGTGTATGGTACAGATGCAATTTTTCCAACCAGCCTAGGTGTGCCAGCTATGAAGTTGATCCAAGAAGTGCAGTCTAAAGACAATGACATGATCAGAAGGATTAATCGGACTATATATCTTCAGCAAACCAAAGAGGAGGTTTACAACATAGCACTACAAAAGCAAGGGAGCATCAAGAATCTTTTTGACAGAAGGACAAAAGCCAGTAATTTCAATATTGGTGACAAAGTGTTAAAGTAGGAATCAAGGAGAGAAGACAAGGGAAAGCATAGGAAATTTGACAACTTATGGCTTGGCCCTTATCTCATTTATTCTGCTGCTGGTAACAATGCTTATTTCTTGCAGGAATTGAATGGAGTTGAACTGTTTGGAGGTCCTGTCAATGGCAGGATGCTCAAACATTATTTCTCTTGATCCTATCATGTTTGGAAGCCTTTTTATCTTTTTTCTCATTATAAATATTTCATCCATCATTGCATTCAAAGTTAGAAAAATCAAAAAAATACAAAAACAATGGAAAGAGAAAAGAGGGCAGATTGTAAAAAAACAAGAAAGGTACAGCCCCATACCAAAAAAGAGAAACAAAATCTGAAAGTGTGCAAGCTCAAATGCCACTCCTGAAAAACACACTCCTAGTTAGTCATACAGCCTAATCATGACTAATTAGTTTTAAATTTACTGCTGATAAGTTAGTGAAATAGATTTTCCAAACAGCTTAACCTTGGCTTATCAGTTAGGTAGATTAGGATAGAAAAATAAACGTTCAAACAAGCTCAAAATCTGAACCTCAGTTTCAAAAAGAAGAATGACTCTAATCTATTTAAAATCATGAGTTAAAGACAGAAGTAAACTGGTTCTAATAAGCCCAAAACTTGGACCAGAGAACAACAGAGAAAAGCTCAAACAAATTTAAAAACAGAGCTGAAGAAAAGAGAAGGATGTGCTTAAAAATTTCAGATCTTAAGCCTTCAACATTTTGATTTAACTTTCTGCAAATAATAATCTATGTGTAGCTTGTTTTTATGCCATAGATCAACAACAAGTTAGACTGTTCAATCCTAACTTGTATGCTTTTAAATTTCTTGTTTCAAAATTTAGAGAATTAAAATCTGTTAGACAGTCTAATCCTAATAGATAGTAGTTAGGTAGAGAAGCTTATGAACTCAACTGTTTAATCTGAGTTCATGGAGAAATAAGAAGTAGACTTAGATTAGTTCTTTTCTTTCAAAAGAATAAATTTTTTGTAAAATAGTTTTCCAATCCAAATGCACTCTCAAAGAAGAAAAAATTTTAGATCAGTAGGATTGGGTAGGTAGAAAGCTTATTGTGATAGATTTCCATTGTTTTTCATGGCTGCTAACATTATCAGAATAGAAGAAGATCATCCAAGTGAAGAAATTTGTAGCCCAATGGATGAGGCATTGATCAGCCCCCCAGAGAATGCAAGTCTTAAGTTCTTGACACCTTCAAGAAGGTGTCATCCGCATGTGGAGCCACTGTTAGCCACCTATAAAAATTTTCATATCAAATGGTGGCTAAATCATTTTTGAAGCCTTCAAGAAACAATTTTATTGCCAAATTGTTAGTTCTTGAAGTCTTATGAAGATGACTTATCCTTGAGTTATTCTTCACTATTGTTTCCCTCTCAATTCTGAAAATATGTTGTTTTCCTAAAGAAAAGAGTGCTGCAAAAAAACCCATTTTTTCCCTTTCATTTTATCCCTTCTTCCACTCAAAATTAACCTCCATTTTATCCCCGTTTTCCCCATTAAATTCTTCTATTTTCCCTCATTTCCCTTCTTCCCTTCATAAAAACCCCTTTAATAAGGTTTAAAACTCCTTTTTAAACCTTACCGAAACCCCCAAAATCCTTTGAAAAACATTGAAAAATCATAAAAAACCCACTTTCACATTATAGGCCTAAGTCCCTTTTTGGCTAAGCCATAAACCACTTCCCCACCATGTGACCTGGCACCAGAACCAAGCGTTAAGGCCTTGGGCGCTTATCGCAATCGGGGTGTTCATGTGAAACATATTTCTTTTGTTACATAAAATTTCCAATGCGATCGGGCGCTAAAACATATTAAAAAACCTTTCAAAAACCTTTTTTCCTTCATATTTCATGAAAAATCAACTTTTTGTTAAGTCCCGACGGTTCAATGGTTGAGCGAATTCCAACCATTGATTTAAACCAATCAATGATCTGCGGGATCTCACATCGGATTTTTCCATTGGATGCATTTATCACCCCCTCCCGATTGGCGACCTTCCGATGCATTCCCAACCGGCGATCTATTCCACCATTCCAAGATCCGACGGTCCCCATCGCTCCATTCATAAGCCCATCCTTCTGCCTTCGGCATTCATAAGTAAATATTCGTCGTCGATCTGATCCTCAGATCAATGGCCCTCGTTCAATCACATCAGCACTTTTTTCCCCTTTCCCCCGCCGATCGTGATCTTCCAATTGCATCTGGGTCGTCCATACACTAAGATCCAACGATCCAGATCAATCCTCATTTCCCTCTGTTATTTCTCAAATCCCACTGTGTAACCTCTCCGGCAAATCTCCGTCGTTGATCTCCGCAGATCAACGGCCCGCATTAACCCAAACTCCACCCGACCCTCGCCTCATATTTTATTCCATTAACCCCGAGATTTAATCTGGACCGTTCATTCCTTTCATCCAATGGTCTAGAATAAACCCGATAGGCCTGACTCCTTTGGATCCTACCTTTCCCCAGATCAAATCTCATTCGTTCATTCCCTGATCCGACGGTAAGGATTAAAACCACCTAGACCCTTCCCAACCTGTTATCGCCCGTGCATCTATTCTCCATTGTGCTCTCCTCACGACTGTCCGATCTAAGGCCCCAAATTTGACGGCCAGTGTGCAGTTTTGCATGATTTTAAGCCTAAGGGTTAATGATTTAAAATTACGCGATGAGGGTGGTTTTAAAAAGCCACGTGTCAAGCTCTAACGCATATCACGTTCAAAAAGGAAAAACTGCCTTTCCTCTTTTTCATCACGCGAAAACAGTGGTTTCTTTGGCCGAAACCACTTTCCCCATTTACATTGCATTTTCTCATGATTAATCTCCATCGTTGATCTTTGAGATCTAACGTCTCACATTTGATTTCACCCTCAGTTCATTTCCCTCCACCCATCTGCCAAGGGGCTTCATAAGCCAATCTCCGTCGTTGATCTCTGTGGCTGATCTCATCTGACGGCCTAGAATTATTCTGAAACCCCGAATTTCGTTTTAATGCATTTTCCTTCCGCCTAATTTTTTTGCCCATTTTCTTTATAATTTCCCCCATTTCATTATAAATTCCCCCCCCCCCCCCCCGCATTATAAAACCCGGATTGATCTCGACCGTTGATCTCTGCAGATCAACGGCCCTAACTTAATTTCCCCACCATTATTCCAACCACCTATCCTTTTAACCTCAGAAAAGTAATCCTTGTCATTGGTTGCTTTCATCCAACGGCCACGATTTAAAAAAATCCTCTGAAGTAGCCTGAACCCTTCCCCGCAGTATTTTTCCTAATTTTTCTTTGTTGTGTAGGTTCTAATGGTTTTTTCCAAAGTTTTTAAAGAAATTTGAAGGCCAGGGATGATGGTCCCCTATGCCTTTATTCATGAAAGAGATCATTCTACAGGGTTTCCCATCAAATTTTACTGGTGCCTCATGAACACTGGCAACATTATAAGAGGCCTCTGTAACGCCTACACATCAACAAGACACAGCAAAGCTTAATCAAACAGAGAGTATCAGTGTTAAAGGATCCAGTCACAGAAGAGATGAAGAATTGAAGGTTGTTTACACAGTTTTGAGGGATTATGGCCTAAATCGACTATCTAAAGCCTAATCCACTCAATTAAACATAGTTTGAAGAACAAAAGACGGAATTTAGGCCTAATTAAGCCTAACACACAGAATTAAAGAAAATAAACAGTGATTAAAGAAGGACAATTAGGTCTATCTGTCCGAGAAAGCCTCCACCACCACATCAGAGGCTAATTTAATCCTCTCAGCTACCAAAAGCAATCTGCAGCCTCAAAGCATTCAAAAGAGGCCTAGTTATTTCCATAATAGAAGATATTAGTAAAAAGAGAGCTGAATAGTTATTTCGAATCAAAGAAACCAATTTGAACTATCATCAGAGTTATTACAAGGATAAGAAATAGCCTTAAAAGTCAAATATTTTTATCCACTAAACCTTGAAAGCAGAACAGAGTTATGACACAGAGATATAGATCGAATGGATACCTGCCTTATGCCTTGCATGGTTTTCAAGGAAGAGAATTGCATTAACTATAGAATTAATGATACTTGAACCCTAGAAATATTTTCCACCTCCTCATTTTTCTTATAAAAACCTTTGAGGAGCACATTTTAAAGGGTTGGCTGCTGAACTTTGATATAATACTTGTGCTCGAAATTTTATACATGTAAATAGTGTTCAGAGGCTCTTGAAGCTATGTTTGTGATCAAATAAGTTAGTCTGAGAAGAGAAGATGATGGCTGAACTGAAACATTGGACTTGAAGAATGTAACTGGATTGACATCAATATACAAGCTGATTCTTGGGATCTTGGTCTATATCACTGGTGAAGTACTTCTTTCTGTGTTATTGTTTTCCTTTCATGTATTCCATTTTTTCACTTATTCTCTGATAAAGAACAGCAAGCATAGAGTTAGGATTTACTATTTACAATACCCTTCTCTGACTAATAAGCTTTATCTCAATGTTTTCCTCCAAATTGTGTGTTTAAGAATGACTTAAGTTAAGTGTAAACATTATCAAGGAATTTTGGTTTGCCCTTGTCTTGATGTGCCAAGCTTGAAAAGAAGTTCTTGAATGTTATTTTCATTATGTACTCAGTAGATTTAGACTAGGAAAGTTTATGGTTTTCCATGTCTTCTAGTTCTTTCTTCAAAGGTAAGTCTGAAACTTTCCCTAAGAGTATGCTGAAAGAAGTTTAGATTTAAAAGTATCTTATCTGATCTTAGGCTACACTTTGTTTTTCTTATCTTTTTTCATCCCTTCTGAAAGTAATTATGTGGATTACTGGATTGTTTTTCTGATAAGTTAGCTTTAATACAAGCTTGTCCAAATAAGTCTATGGTTAGCCCTGTCCTTTGGTTGGTTTTAAACAGTTACTTAAAAGGCTTTTCTTGTTTGGAAAGACTGATAAATCCTAGTTGAAATTATTGTATTTTTCCACCCTTTCAACACTTTTATTATTCCATTCCATCATTTTATCTAAAAGATCTTGTGATATAGATGACTTTCCCCTTGGACCACTCTTGAAATTGTTGCATAATTAAAACCTTTTATGACTCCATAGACCAATGGACTAAAAACTAGCGTCATATCTATCCTATCAGTCAAATCTTGTTATGTTTGCTTATACCTTCACCCCTTTAGAACTCTTTCATTTTAGGACTTTCCACACAACTGAAAATCATGCTCAACCATCCAAAGCCAAAAAAAAACCCTTTTTCTTCATAACTAGCCTAATATCACATTTCAAGCCTTAAAGATAAATAAATATTTGCACTTATAGAGAGATCCCTCTCTAGATTCAGGAGGGCTAGATCCTAGAATCCCAAAGTGGTTCCAATGTCCTCTCCGCAGTTTTGGTCTCACCAATCTGCTGAAATTACGGGGAGCTAACAGGTTGCAAACCCAAATTTTTATATTGCATAGCAGTTACCAAATATAGCGAGCATATCACATCGCAATAATTTAACATAGCGCACATCTCAATCAGAGAAGTTAACTTATATTTGTTAAGATCGCAAGTCGCATGCGATGAGGAGAGATTGGTGATCTGCGATCTGTTATAAATCGCGATCTGTGATCCATGATTTCCTATAATTTGTGACCTACGAAACCTTATAAGTTACGATTTGTGAAATCGTAAAATTTCCGATCTGTGATATCTTATTATTCACGATTTATGATATCGCATAATCTGCGATTTGCGAAGTTAGAAAATCTATGATATTGCAATAAAGTTTGGGAATTGTGATATAGTATTAATTGTTTTGTTTTGAATTTTAAAGTAAATTTGATACATATTGTTGTGCGGACATGAATAGTGACCGACTGTGCGTCAATTTGTATATGGTGCCAAATTCAAGTCTAGGTAGGTGTGAGTCATAAGAGAGATACTTATTAGAGTCATGAGAAAAAGTGGAGACATAATTAGTGTGTTTTAATGAGTTTTTTCAAAGTGAATAGTGAGTGAACTAAGAGAGGTGAGAACATTATCATCTAAATTAAAATAACATGTTTTTATTGAAGGCATAAGACATGGTCAAATATTAAGATTGATGTCACTTGTAATGTAAGTCAGTAAAAATTCAAAGTCAATCAAGTCAAACTCAAGGTCAAGCTAGAGTCATGGATTGTAATTGGGTGCGTGATTGATGGATCTGGATACCCTAAACAAGTCATTAAGTAAATTGGTATGGGGTTGAAGAATTCATTTGAACTTATAATCCACTCATTACATTGTAAAATCATTAAATTTGGGGTGAATTATCGATGGTTCCCAACACTCTAAGGTGACATAAAAGCCAGTGAGCATTATAATCAATCGAGAAAGTACAAGCGAGCGTGTTAAAGGAAAAAATGGGTAAAGGAGAAAAAATTCAGAGCTAGAAATTAAATAATTGAAAGAGTGTAATCATAAATTGCACAAAAAAATCAAAGTGCTTGAGTGTAATTTAAAGAAAAATCAAGGTATAATTAATCAAATGACTATCACATTAGAAGCAACAAATGATCTTCAAATTGAGCTAGATATGAAAGAACAACTCATTAATGCACTCCAGATAAAATTGAGGCAAAAATAAGATCTAATTGATGCAATATTTACAAAAAATATAGATGCAGTGTGTGACACACAGGACCTCATCCAAACAACAAATTTAATTTTTGAAAAAGCTGACCTAATTCAGTGGGTTGATGAAAGTTGTCATAGAATTTATCTAATCCACTAGGTTGATGAAAGTTGTGACATAGATGATCTCATCCAGCCAGTTGACTAAATGATGCAACTAGTTGTACTGAATATCTAATTGAAAAATTGATGTATCATGCGATATAGATGAATTGTTAATAGAGATTATTGGTGCTCAGTGTGATACAAATGACTTAGTGAACCAATCATAGAATATCAGAAGCAGTAGCAGGTGTCAAAAACAACAAGAAAATGGTATTTCTAAGATGATGATCAGACCTTGGAAAGAAATTTCATTCAAAAAAGTTCTACATGGCTTGGGATACAACAAAGAAAACATTTTTTATGCTCCAGATTTCTCAAAACCAATTCAGTTTGTAATTGCAAGTTTTCTAGAAAATGCTCAGAATCTTTTTAAGTGTAACCATTGTAAGAAAAATGGTTATGTGGAGAGTAAATGTTTTTATCTCCATCCTTGACTTCATTGTGGGAAGACAAATCATCTATCAAATAAATTTCAAATGTATAAGAATACTAAAGTGACAGTTAACTATGGATGGATAAACACTTGGAGATGGAATCTAGAAGTGAATAAACTGCATAAGTCCTACAATATACTCAAGATAGAGGTAAAGATAAATTTTCCCAAAGAATTGAACAAGAGAAACTCTCCTACATATGAAAGGGGAGGCTTTCAGAAAAAATACAGATAGTTATGGTCTCTCCTTTCAGCTGACAAAGAAAGGAATTGATCATTGTCATACTAAAAGTTTCAACACAATTTTCCAATGGGCATCAAAATTTTCTAGTGGGAAAGCAATTGGGATGTTGATTGAGACCATTTTTGGACGTTATTTTGTTCACTTGTATGGTAATTGAACCAAGAAAAGGATAGATGGATCCTTTTCCATTGCAAATTGGAATTTGATTGAGTTTTCAAGAATTTTTAGAGTTGTATCATATTTTCAGTTGATTCACTTCTCTTGGTGTGCTCTCTTCATATTGGAGTTTTTTTTTCGACATCTAGTTTATGGTAGTTCTTTATTGAGGATCATCTCAACAGTTTCAGCATGAAGACTTGGAGATGGTACCAAGTTCTTACTTTGGACTTATTATTGAGGGGGGGGATGTTAGCCTCACACTCTCATAAAAAAATAAATAAGTCCAAAATAAATAAATAAATTATTAAAATTGAAATAATTCTTACTTGTCTATTCTAGAATGAGATTGTTCATCAATCTTGGGAGTTTGTTTAGGTCTAGTTGGTTGAGAGATTCTCTCCAATTAGTTATGATCCTAGATTGGTGTGTGGTTGAGATATTTAATCAACCAAACTTATTGTGCGTCCAATTGATATGGATTTCTTTAGCTACCATAATTATCCAAGATCTTTTACTTATGTGATGTTAATAGGATTTTGTTTAAAAGAGCATAAAACATTCACATGTGTATTCTTGAAAAATAGGAAACATAATGATGTTCATAAAACCAAGAACATGACACATTCGATAATAGAGTTCACCCAATGTGAACTACGTCTCCAAGACCAGTGTCAAGAGAGTGGAGGTCACTTCATATAATGTTGGAAATGATGATGATGTACATGGAACATTATTTGTCATAAAAAGGAAATAAACCCTCAACCAGAGTGGCTTGTCTCTCCATGATATGTTCTCTCTATAGGAACTCTCACTCAAAATGGGCTTTATTCAATATGACAAACTAAACATATCTCACATAATGTGGTGACAAGTATCCCTCAACATAGTGTTTCACAAGGATCTCAATAACAATACATAGCTTGACAAGCTATTTGATCTAAATTTATGCATGAATGCAATAATACACAGAAATAAACATAAACATAGAGATGCAGTGGAAATAACACTTCATTTCATTCATATCAATTAAAAAAAATACTCTTACAAACATAATGGAAATAAACTAGCTCAAGCACTGGTAGCTTGTCTATGAGAAGAGATGTGGCGGCTACATGCCTCTAAACCTTATTATAATGAAACTTGAAGGCATATTTATTTTTTAGAAACAATGGAAAACCTTAAACATCCAAAAACCTAACCCTAGGAGATGAAGCGCCAAAACTATGGGCCCCGTTTGGATAAATTGGTACATCAACTTCCCGGGGATGTAACTTTGGCATATAATCTTTGTTTGACGCACTCAATACCTCCTTAGAAATATCTATCTGATGACTTCAACTTTTGAGTGAGAAACATAGAATCAACTTCCATGTTGATCTCGGTTTTCCCTAAAAACGTCATTTAGGGCCTCAAAATGGCTCTGAAAGTTCAGGACCCGAAAAGCTGCTAAAAATAGTAAACTATGTTGAAACTGAAAAACTGGAAGAAATAATGGTGGGGGTTTTAGTGGAATATGTGGGTGGCCACCAATATCCACCTATATCATTCCTCCCCCCTTAGGAAGCAATGGTCCCCATTTCCTTGAGTTCCTCCATGAGATGAGGAAAATTCTGATGAACTTGGTCCCCGGTGAGCCACTTGTCGTGGTGATGGTGTATGGCCGATCTCGGAGCGGGTGAAGCTTGTCGTGGGGTCCGGTGAGGTGCTCCTTCTGTAAATGTAGCCACATTTTGTCCCCCACCTGGAATTTGTGTGGCACCCAATTTTGATCATGGCACTCCTTGTACATGGCATTGGATTTTTCCAAGATGTCGTAGACCTATTGGCGGACATGCTAGATGCATTAAACAAATTTGGTTTCTTTATTAGACTAAAACTGTACATGTGTGGATTTTTTCTTTATGGTTGCAATGGTGTGCTTGACTTGACAGTGTAGAGGTACCTCTGTGGGTGAGAAGAAACTGTCCTCTTATTTTTCCACGACTTTTTCCATATGTTGTTGTCATGCAGGGGATCCCTATTTCGAGGTTGTGGCCACAATATTCCTATTTCCCTTTGGGAAAATTATAATGAAAATAAATTTCTTGGTTTGGGAAACAATCTTACTGCATTGTTTTGTAGTATTCAAAGAGATGGCAGGAGGCAGACCTACCTCTAGTATCCTATACAATTTATTTCCCAAAGTAATAACAACAGAACGAGCCCTAGACTCATACACAGCATGTCGCTTCCACAAGTATGGTTGGCCCAATAATACATCAGACACATCAAGAGGAGAAAGATCATACAATACCTCATCTGTGAATGGCTTGATGTTTTACGGAAGGTGGCTTTGTTGGCAAATGCAGAGATCTCTTCCTTGGTGAAGCCACCTAATGGTATACCGTTGTGGGTGTGCTATGGTCGGTAGGCCAAGCCGCTTCACGACCTATGCTAAAATGAGGTTCTTTTGGCTTCCACTATTGACAAGGAATTGTAGTGGAGAACCCTTCACGCACATCTATGAATGGAAGAGGCACTCCCCCTCCTCTATATTCTTGAGCTCCTCCCTCTGGAGCTTCGTGGTGGCAATGGTGGCATTGGGTTCTACATCAATGATTTTCTTCCCTTTGTCATCACCCTTTTCTGGTTCTGAATAAGGATCATAATATGCATCTGATTTGGGTGCCTTTAGTTCGGTGACCAGTGACTGATTGGGACAACACTCATTTGTGTTGTGAGTGGGGTTGTTATGGAATTCACACCACTTTCCCATGTCCTTCTTTTGATTTTTAGTGTTGTTATGAGTTGCCCCGCTTTGGCTTTTCCCCTTGTTTTGTGATTCGGGGGTGCCTTTCCCTGGCTTCGAATTTGTGGATCCAAAGTCTCGCTTCTTCTGCTTAAATTTCTGCTTGATCTTGGAGGCATAGAAATATTCTGTGCAAAGCGAGGTAATGTTGAGGAACTCCATTTCCTCTTGAATGTATCTGTGCAAACAGTTTCAGTACTTGAGCACCAAATTCCTCTCTGAATCTTTAATACCAAACTTTGTGCTCTGGGTATAGAACAAATTCATCAGTCCGTGCACGTCTTAATCCCTTTGCTACCGTAGCGTGGTCCATTGGATGTACTTTTCCTCATAGCTCCCCACTGGGTAATATTGTTCCTTGATGTCATATCGGAATGAATTCCAAGTGGATGTGGCCAAGAACAGAGAGGGTTCCCTCCCATCCTTTTTCTCACAATAAGTTTCCCACCAGTCTTTGACATGGAGGGCGGCTTTGAGGAGTGCAAAAGTAATATTTTCTTGTTCGGAGAAATCATGGAACGAGAAGTATCCTTCCAACAAATTCAACCATATTTCTACAGCATCTATGTCTATCTGGCCTTAAAATACAGGAATGTCAAAGTTGACCTGCACCTTGAAAGGAGTGTCGCCTCTAGAGTGGCTATTGGATGCATATGCGCTGTCGGTGGGTAGCCATTGAAGGATCTGGCCAAATTTATCCATCATCACATTCATTTGTTTCTCGAGGGCCTCCTCAAGCAATAATTTGATAGGATCTCCTACTCCTTCATCTTTCTTTTCTTCCGCCATGGGAGGTCGTATGGGTTTGTGAGGCTGATCTTGTAAGGGTTCAACCAGACCGAGCCCTAACTCCTTATACGCTGACCTCGTTGGGGACGTGCAAATAAAAATAGAGAAAGAGAAGACCTCTCTGATACCACTGATCTGAATTTATGCAAGAACACAATAATATACAGAAATAAACATAAACACAAAGATGCAACGGAAATAACACTTCATTTCATTAATATTAAATAACAAAAATATGCTTACAAACATAATGGAAATAAACTAGCTCGGGCATTGGTAGCTTATCTCTAAGAAGCGATGTGGCGGCTATAGGCCTCTGAACCATGTTACAATGAGGCTTGAAGGCCTATTTATTTTTGAGAAACAATGGAAAACCCTAAAGATCCAAAAACCTAACCCTAGGAGATGAAGCGCCAAAACTATGGGCCCTGTTTGGGTAAATTGGTACATCAACTTCCCGGGGATGTAACTTTGGTATATGATATCTGTTTGACATGCTCAATACCTCATTAGAAACATCTATCTGAGGAATAAAACTTTTGATTGAAAAACATAGAAGGAAATTCCATGTTGATCTTAGTTTTCCCAAATAACAACGTTTAGGGCCTCAAAACGGCTTTGGAAGTTTAGGACCCGAAACGCTGCTAAAAATAGTAAATTGTGCTTAAACTGAAAAAATGAAAGAAACAATGGTGGGGGTCCCAACGGAATAGGTGGGTGGCCACCTATATCCACCTAGATCACTAATGACGTCTCAAATATTGTCGAACCAATTATCCCCCAACATAGCATCAAACAGGGATCTCAACAAAAGTAACATCATCTCAGTAATAACAACATGACTGCTTCATGTATCTCCACTTCTGAAGATGGCTAAAAAATGGAGAGCCCCACTTCTGAAACTGACGTCGCCACTAAATTCCTGGTGCAAAAAGGACTATCTATTTGTCAAATTCTGACAAAGTCACCTTCTGCACCCCAAGAAATATTCAAAACAGCTTGGATGATACCCCGCTCATAGTTCCTCTCCTTTGATTGAGCATGGTTCCACCTAGGGCGTGGTTCCACTGTGCAAGTTCCATCAGTCCTTTTTATTGCTTGCTCCGTTGGTCTTCTTTCGCTCACCCCCCCCTGCAAATGAAAGTCCAAGGCTTTGAGTAATTGAGCCTTGGAAAAACCACCAAGGACGGAGCTCGTAGATCATTGGTGGCAAATTTTGCTAGACCGGTGGAGGTTGGGGTTTGAATCCCCCGCCTCTCCAAACTTAGTTGATTATTTTTTTTGTATGGAAAACGGTTGTTGGCGCGAAGTTCCATATATGGTGACATGTGGTTAGCATGTTTCCGGAAGGTTCCACTATGGTTATGGGTTACATATCGACGTTGTTACCATTGCATAGTGTATTATCCATGGGCAGGGTTCCATCCACATAGCCTTGTCCCAACATTTTCACTATACATATATCACCATTATGTGGCATGTGGTATTGGTTCCTCCATTTTGTTTATATGTGGAGTTGATTCCACCGAGGTTGGGCAGGTCTGCTAGGGGTGGCCCACCAACCCCAACCACACTTTTGATATTATAACATATGATATGTATCCATGTGGAGGTGGCAAGGGTGGCAACCCGCCACCCCTATAATTATATTTTTATGTTTTTTTAATAACCAACTGTTATTTTTTACTTTGCTGATTATAAGGGTTCTTAGAAAAATTAAATATCCAACAAATTTGTCCGCTCTTGGGAGCCGGATTCCATGTGCCGAACCTCGGTCAATTTTTAGGACCTTTAATCCTGGCCCACATGCCCATTTTGACCAAAAATATTACCATATCTAACTTCTCCATACGAGCTCTAATTGGAGTGTCGTTCACACTATTGGAATTAGGGTGACGAGCACTTCAAAAGCATGAACATAATTTGGAACTGTTGTGTACATTATTTGCACCACAAGTGTCCTGACAGGTCACCCTTCCTTCTCCTTCACCTTTTTTGTTCGAAGCCATAAGTGATGATACGACACCTCCATCCTCTTCAAACTTGTAGTACAATCATTGCAAATTACATGACCAATTATGACCCAAGCATCCCATAATTTCCATGATTTTATAACACATACTTTGTGGTCAAGTTTACATCAAAATGGAATTCAATACCCCAGCTATCAATACAAGGCCAAAACAAAAGGAAACATAATGACGTACAGAAAACCAAGAACATGACACATTCGATAACATATTTAACCCAGTGTGGGCAACGTCTCTGGGCCCGGTGTCAAAAGAATGGAGGTCACTTCATATAATGTTGGAAATTTTGATGATGTACATGGAATATTATTTTTCATAACAAGGAAAAAAAACCTCAACCAGAGTGGCTTGTCTCTCCATGATATGTTCTTCCTACAGGAACTCTCACTCAAAATGGGCTTCCTTCAACATGAAAAACTGTAATATCCCAAAATGGGAACCACTAGCAAGGCATGACTGGAAAATGCATTTTCTAGGAATGGCTGTTACAGGATTTGAAACCAAGACCTAGATCCCTTAGATCAATGTATCTAAGACTGAAATCCAAGAGGTGGCTCAAAATAAATCCCTCTAGGTGGGTTAAACAGATCTCCCACACCTAATTGTCTTGGAAAAATGCCCGATGAAGGGACTGCAACAATGTATGAACATACAATGGAACAACAACGTTATTTTTATAAGCTTGGGCACATGAAGATGCAGATAAACAAAAAATGTATATTATAGCAGCAATGGTATACAAATCCTTGAGGAAAGAATCACTCAAGTAAAGTAATGCAGCCTCAAAGGGACATGTACATGAAAATAGAGAAACACTACTACACATATATTTATGCAGGCTAAGAGGACACATTTTATAAGAGAAACTGCATCATAATAGAAAGATATGACAATGTAGGGCTCAAGAAATGAGGGGGAGCAAGATCTCAACTCCTGAAAACAATAATACAACAATCATGGGAAGGATTTTCTGAAATATACAAAAAGTGGCAAAATGTTGGAGTTGTTGGGCAGCAGCTGCAACTAAAAACTGGAACTAAATAGAGAAGGCTGAAGATGATGAAAAATCTGAGTATACCTCCTCCAATGGATCTTCCAAGTGAAAGGTTTATCCTAAAATTGAAGATCTCACCCTTCAATCAACACTGCAGATGCACACTGGAAATAACACAGATACTGAGGGAGACTGCACTGTAGGTGGAATATAATGTGTTGGCCAAGTGCCAAGATCTGAAATGAGCTTTGAATCCTTCCTTACCGATTCCCCAAAGGAAATATGGCTCCCTCCTCTGAAAAACAAGCCAAGGAATGGTGTTGTGGAACCCCCACTGTAACACCCTACAACACAACGTTATACTTGAGAAGAAATAACGTTGTAGCTAAAGAAGTGGCTTTGGCCTTGAGCCTGGATGTGGAGAAATGAATTGAAATCCCTCAATATGCCTCTCAAGAAGGAGAAGGAATCCTAAACAGGAATCCCTCGTGCTAAACAGCACTGCAACTCAGCTAAACAGTCGGGACTGCAAATAGTCTAAGCAGACACAAAATCAATAATCATATGCATGTGTAACAATGGCTGCCTTGCCCTCCTTTTAAAAAAATGAGAGCTCCCTATCCATGGGTCCCACTCTTTATGGTTTCCTCCATCAAGGAAACGTCCCTCCTCTTTCACTGCACTATCCCACAAGATGCTCTCCACCTCCTACCTCTGCGTTGTTTGACTTGGTCAAGCTTGACCTTGTCTTCTTGCAAATGTCCTCTTTCACACATGAGGGTGTGAAATCCAATTCCACTAATGATCCCTTTCAAACTATGAGGGATTTTATTTCTATTCATGGGCCTTCTTACCCATCTATTCTCCTCCTAGCTGATATAGGCAAAAATTAATATTCCAATTTGCTGCATGCAAATTTTGGAATATTATAGTCCTCCCCTCCCAAATGTTGCTTGTCCTCAAGCAACTGCAAGGATAGAACTGAGGAGTTTCCCCCAAGGCATGACGACTTAAAATTGTTTGGAAAACATCTTCCCCAAATGGATCCTTCATCCCCAAGCAATCATCTAAACAAAATGAGTCACCTCCCAACACAGAAACTCCTGAAAATATCCTTCCACCTCAAGCTCTGAAAATGAAGGTGGGATAAAAATCTGAATATGGTAAGCATCATAGCCTACCCCATGCTTTCCTTCTCTCCACTTTGTATAAGTGTAGAGTGTGTGCTGATCTTGGGCTGCAACGGTATTGCTCTCAAGAGGCAAAGTGAAGAACAATCCTCCAAGGATCTCCTCTCCAACAATGAAGAACAAGCTGGCCCAAAACATATCATCCATGATGAATAGGACATGGTCACCATAGAGTATCCAAATGAGAATTTTACTGCAAGTCTTACATGATGATGCATGATACAAACATGTCTCAAGAGGACACAGCGCAGTCTCATCCACTGCAATTTCAGAAAAAAAAAAACATAGAAAGTAATATACAAAATCCATCACCTCTACTAATGAATAGTAAATGGTTGAATGTGTCAACAATACATGATCAAACACTTTCCCATGGTTATACAATGGATAGATATCAAACTCATGGCCCACCCCAAAAAAGAACAAATTTGTGGTTGTGGTGGCCATATCTCCTCCCATGCTCCCATTAGAACATGTAGTGCAGAAAATGTGGGAATCCTCGCCCCTCAAGGACACATCCAACTCATGTGTCAATATCACAATCATGCTGTCAACAAAAAAAATATCAGTGAATGAAGGCATGATTAGTACAAGAATGAAGGAAATATTAATGGCTTCGTGTGGTGCTTGAAGATACCAACAGTTTCCTGAGTATGTACAGCGCAGTTTTACAAACTGCTACTTCAGAAATTTACATGGAAAAATGTTTTTGTTTACAAAGTTAATCATGTATGTCATCATATGGAAAATAGTTGGATACAATAACTAAACATACATGTAATGAGAAAAAAGTTTCCCAAGGCCACAAAAAATATGGCTTCCTCCATCATATAGTTTGGCCCAACTTTGATCATGGAGCAATGTGAAAATCTTGCCCTCTTGTGGAGCAATGCACTGTATAGTAATGGTAAGAGTATGCAAATAAATAAATGTAAAAAAAAACTTCTTACCATATGCTGGAAGTAAGATGGTACATGGATCCATGAGTGAGTCCTCCATAGTGCTTTGGCATGCTATGAAGAGGAATGAACCATGTGTTGCAAGAAGATCCTCCTTCTCATGCTTGGAAGGCTAAGTCAAGAAGAATATATCATAGTAATAGATGTCTCCATCCACTACCTCATCATTTCCAGCTCCTCCTTGTTCACCAAGTGCATCCAATGTGAAGTGATCCTAGGGACACTCCATCCATAAGTCCCTACTCCAAAGTGACAACATTGTGAGCTCATGCAAATAGGCTCCTACCAATACAAAGCTTTGTCCTTTGACATGCTCCTTGTCAAAGACTCCTCTAGTAATGCTGCTGTAAATATGGAATACCTTCCAAGATGGAAGTAATTCCTGATCATCAAAGGCCAAGGAGTAGTCCCTTTACACCATGATAGTGCCATCTCCTACTCCTGCAACATCATACAGTATGTGAGAGAAAATTTTCCCTTGCTCTCTCAAGTACAACACAAGCAACCAAAGTGCTTGTTGCCTCCTTGTGCTCCCATCATACAACTCATGTGATGAAGACACAATGAATGATATGACTATCACATAAACACCATGCATCCATACTCCATGTTGTCCAATGATGCAAGCATCCTGCCACCTCTCCTCTATCCCCATCCCCTCAAGAAGAGGATATGCCAAGTGATGGCCAAACTCCTTCAAAAGGAGCCAGCGCAGCCAAGCCTCCTACTGCCCGGTGTCATATATTTGCAAGTCGCCTCCCAGCTCCTTTCTTATCAACCACATCCACTCAATCAATTGTGGATGTCTTCTCCTTCTCATCCCCTTGGTACTCCTCTTATGAGGGCTACCATCCTCCCAAACCAAATCTTCCTCTTTGCATTTCATGGAAGTTTGAAATGCAGCTCTTTGGAGACCCCCTAGAGAAGATCTCTCACCCATGACTATGTTGAATCCACAAGGATCCAAATATTATGAAGGTAACATCTCTTCTCCACCATTGTTTGGTAGCACTGTTAATCTCCCCAAGGATGCAGTGGTTGTCTCATACTCCAACTCAAGGATGGTTTCATATTTTTTCATAGGAGTGTCATGGTTTGTTTCATCCTCCAAAAGTTCACACCCCAACTTCAAGGATTGTGTGCAACTCAACAAAGGTGCATGAGGATGAGCATCCATCTCCTCCTTGAACCATTTTCATAGCGTAGTGCAATCATGCTACTCTAGATCAGCAATGGGATTTGACCTGTGGTCATGTAAAATGAAATTTCCACAAAAAGAATTTGATGAAACAATAGATAGTGGAAATTCCTTCATACCTTGGTGAGATTTGGGAATCTCCTGTAGGGATGCAAGAGCTCCTTCCTCCAATGTGTTGGCCACCCCAACTGTTGATGCATGTGGTTGCTCCTCCATGAGTGTGACAACGTTGGTATAAGGCTCCTCAAGTGGTGGTGTGAGCTTCTCCTCCTTTTTTCTTTCTCCATCAAATGTTTTGATCAACCTTTGAGTGAACTCTGCAAAAGTGTTTACCCTTGCATGGCTCAAGTGGCTGAACCACCAAACATAGGCTCCACCCTCCAAGTGTAGCACTGCAACTTCTATTGCCTCCCTCTCTACCACTGGATGTAGTAGGAAGAATGCCTCAAGCTTTCTTGCCCAAGCTCTTGCTGTAGTTGACCCATTAAATGTAGACAATAGGAATATATTGCCTTTGATCTCCCTTTTTTTGCAGGGCCTTCTCTCCTCCTTTTGCTGAATAAATTTTGGGAGAGACAAAATCTCTTTGGAAGCTCTATATTGATATTTTTATTCACCCAGGTATTGAATTAGAACCTGATGATCCAAATATCTTTCATGCTTTTCTTCTTCTTCTTCATGAGAATAGGAAGTGCATGGTCCTTCCTCTTCTCCTTCTTTCATCTTCTTGACCTCCTTGGAGAGTTCCTTCCTAGATTTGAAAACTGATGAGAGAAAGATAATCTTCTTCATCATCTTTATCTTCTTATTCTTCTTAGGCTGAGACTCGTAGGCTGAGCTAAGAAACATGCTCTGATACCACTATAATATCCCAAAATGGGAACTGCTAGCAAGGCATGACTAGAAAACGCATTTCCCATGAATGGATGCTACAGGATTTGAAACCAAGAACTGGATCCCTTATATCAATGTATCTAAGACTAAAATCCAAGACGTGGCTCAAAATAAATCCCTCTAGGTGGGTTAAACAGATCTCCCACACCTAGTTGTCTTGGAAAAATGCCTGATGAAGGGACTGCAACAATGTATGAACATACAATGGAACAACAGCATTATTTTTATAAGCCTGGGAACATGAAGATGTAGATAGACAACAAATTTATATTATAGCAGAAATAGTATACAAATCCTTGAGGAAATCATCACTCAAGTAAAGAAATGCAGCCTCAAAGGGACATGTACATGAAAATAGAGAAACATTGCTACACATATATTTTTGCAGGTTAAGAGGACACAGCTTATAAGATACATTGCATCATAATATAAATATATGACAATTTAGGGCTCAAGAAATGAGGGGGAGAAAGCTCTCAACCCCTCAAAACAATAATACAGCAATCTTGGGAAGGAATGGCTGAAATATACAAAAAGTGGCAAAATGTCGGAGTTGCTGGGCAGTAGCTGTAACTCAAAACTGGAACTGAATAGAGAAGGCTGAAGATAATGAAAAATCTGAGTAGACCTCCTCTAATGGATCTTCCAATTGAAAGGTTGATCCTAACACTGAAGATCTCACCCTTCAATCAACACTGCAACCCTCACTACAGATGCACACTGGAAATAACGCAGATACTGAGGGACACTGCACTCTAGGTGTAATAGAATGTGTTGGCGAAGTAAAAATATCTGAAATGAGCTCTGAATCCTTCCTTACTAATTCCCCAAAGGAAATATGGCTCCCTCCTCTGAAAAGCAAGCCAAGGAATGGTGTTGTGGAACCCCCACTGCAACACAACGTTATACTTGAGCAAAAATAATGTTGTAGATGAAGAAGTGGCTTTGGAATTGAGCTTGGATGTGGAGAAATGAAGTGTGATCCCTCAATAGGCCTCTCAAGAAGGAGAATGAATCCTAAACAGGAATCCCTCGTGCTAAACAACACTGCAACTCAGCTAAATAGGCGGGACTGCAAATAGTCTAAGCAGACACAAAATCAATAATCATATGCATGTGTAACAATGGTTGCCTTGCGCTCATTTTAAACAAATGAGAGCTCCCTCTCCATGGGTCCCACTCTTTAGGGTTTCCTCCATCAAGGAAACTTCCCTCCTCTTTCACTGCACTGTCCCACAAGATGCTCTCCACCTCCTACCTTTGCGTTGTTTGACTTGGTCAAACTTGACCTTGTCTTCTTGCAAATGTCCTATTTCACACATGAGGGTGTGAAATCCAATTCCACTGATGATCCCTTTCACACTATGAAGGATTTTATTTCTATTCATGGGCCTTATTACCCATTTATTCTCCTCCTAGCTAATATAGGCAAAAATTAATATTCCAATTTTCTGCATGCAAATTTTGGAATATTACAAAAACTAACAAGATCTCACATAATGTAGCGACAAGTATCCCTCAACATAGTGTTGCACAGGGATCTCAATAATAATACATAGCATGACATGCTAATGACATCTCGCATAATGTGGCAACAACTATCCCTCAACATAGCATCAAACAAGGATCTCAATAAAAGTAACATCATCTCAGCAATAACAAAAGTAAACATAACATGATAGCTTCATGTACATCCACTTTTGACTAAGTCAGAAAAATAGAGAGCCCAGTTGTTGAACTGACATCGTCACTAAATTCTTTGCGTGAAAAAGTGAAAAAACCACTATACATTTGTAAAACTCTGAAAAACTAGCATTCTTCACCCCAAGGAATCTTTAAAGCATCTTGGATGATACCACGCTTAGGGTTCTGCTCCTTTGACTGGGCATGGTTATGGTTGGGTTGTCATTCCACCGTGCAAGGTTCCATCTATCCTTGCTCTTGATCGCTCCACTGGTCTGCTGCCACTCCTCCCCATGCAAATGAAATTCCAAGGCTTTAAGTAATCTAGCCTTGGCAGAGCCACTAAGGATTGAGCCTGTGGCTCATTGGTGGTGGAGTTTGCTATACCAGTGGAGGTTGGGGTTTGAATCCCCCTCCTCTCCAAAATGGTTTGATTGTTTTGTTTTTATGGAAAACAGTTTTTCCTACATAATTCCATATATGGTGACATGTGGTTAGCGCAGTTCTGGAAGGTTCCACCGTGGTTATGAAATGATTACATGTAGTCTTTGTTACCGTTGCATGGTGTATGATCGGTGGGAAAATTCCACTCCATGCGACCCTGTCCCAACCTTTTGACTATACAGATATCACCGTTATGTGGCATGCAGTATTGGTTCCTCCATTTTGTTTATATGTTGAGTTGGTTCCACCAAGGTTGTGCGGGTCCATCGGGGGTGGCCCGCCAACCCCAACCACACCTTTAATATTATAACATATGATATGTATCCATGCAGGGGTGGCTTCCTTCCACCTTTATAATTATTATTTTTTATTTTTTAATAACCAATTGTTATTTTTTACTTTTCCAATTCTAAGGGTTCTTAGAGAAATTAACTATCCAAAAACTTTGCCTGCTCTCGGGAGCCAAATTCCGTACGTCGGGCCTGTTGAAATTTTCAACAAGAAACAGTGAAATTGGCATCTAGAAACAACATCCTTGATCCTAGTGAAAATTAAGCACCTACACTAAGTGGGGCCCACACAGGCTATTTTTAGGTGGATCTCTATTTATAGATTCATGAGAAAATTATATTTATAGATGAGGTCTATTTATAGATGTATGTGCAAGTTCTATTTATAGATTGCATTTATATTTATATATGCATGTCAGTCATTATTATCCCTTAATATTAATTGGACAATAAACAATATTCTATTCTCAATGAGCACTTGGAAATAGTTAATTGAAGTGGAAAATCAGTTAGCTATAGGAATTTCGAGTTGAGTGGTTGGTTGGTGGGACATGCAGGTTGACTTGAGCTATAACAAAGTGATTCAAGTTGTAACAGAGTTGGAAGTGTAGTTATGAAATTTGTAAATTATTTTAACTCAGTTAAGTGAGTTAAACTCAGTTGTGCTTGTTGTAGCTGAAGATACACTAGTAAGAGATCAAGTGAATTAATTATTAATTAATTCACAATCATTGGTCTCACATGCAACTGAATATTTACTAATATTAACTACATGCATGTCAGACCTAGTGGAGACCCAGTTGAGATGTAGGTGAAAGGGACAAATTGACAATCAGTTGTGACATTATCAGTTGCACACATGCAACCACACACACATTGGATGTGACTATGAGGATTGTGCAGTCAAGGCAGGCTAAAATAATTCATTCAGGGGTTCTCTACCATCAGGGATTGCACATTGGAGGCAGGTTGTCTGGAGACAGTAAATTGGCTAAGGAACTTGCCAATTTTTATATGACAGTGTGAGACAGTTAGCTCATGTACTGAGAGCTCTTGGGTTGGAGATTTGTATGTAATTGTTTCATGATCCATGATATAATACATAATATAATATAGTGGGGTTTTTAGCTTTATGCTTTCTCGGTAAATAATTTGTGTTATGTTTGATTAATCTTTCTTCATGATATTGCTATTGGTGATTGTGTTTTAAATTCCACAAAGATTTTTTAGAAGTGATTATGTATTTAACAGTGGCATATAATTGTTAGATTAGGAGAATCCAGGCAATACATACATATTTTGTATTAAATTTCTACATGGTATCAGAGCACAGGAGATTGCAATTGTGAAGCAGGAGTTGAGTTTGTTGGTGGAAATAATTCGAATTTGCAGAAAGACTTTCTTGGCGCTACAGTTGATTCAAGATTGAAATGGCTTTCAATGGGTTGAGGTTAGAGTATTCACTCGCGGTCAGCTCGAACTAAATTTCTTGGAAGGACAGGATAGAGGCAGTACTTGAAGACAATGTCTTGAAGGAATTCATTGAAAAAGATGTTCCTAAGCCAGATGTTGCAAATGCTATAAATCTTGATGCATGGTGAAAGAAAGTGGAAAAGGAGAGGAGGATCATGTTGGAGGGAGTACAAGACCACATTGTCTCAAGCCTCCATGGGAAAACCACAACATATGTTATTTGGAAGGCTTTAACGGATCTATTCCAAAGCAGCGGTGACCATAGGAAATTGGCGCTCAAAGATAAACTCGGGAAGATCAAGATGGAAAAGAACGACACTATTCTGGTGTAATTAAAAAAGTTTTTCCAATGTTGGGATGAACTTAGGAGTGTGGGAATAATTGTTTCTGATGATGATTTGGTGAGCTTGGCTCTCTTAGGACTTCCTAAGAGTTGGCATAGTTATGAAGACTCTATCAACGGACTGGAAAAATTATCAGATTGGGAATGATTGTGGTCAGATCTGGTGCAGGAGGATTTCAGGCTGAACACCAAAGATGGATCTTCATCAAAGCATGATGATGAAGAGGATTGTTATTTGGCTGCAAAGGTGAAGAAGGGGAAGGGGAAGAAATTCCATTCTAAATCTGAAGCGGTGAAGATGGCAAGGAGCACAACATGTCCAAAGTAAAGTGTTTTCATTGTCACAAGTATGGACACATTGCCACAAATTGTCCACAAAAGAAGAAAAACAAGATGGTTGTTGGAGCTGTAGCTGGTGAGGCCCTTGCCTCACAATTTGAGCTTGACTTCTCATTGATCGCATGCATGGTTTCAAGTGCATTTGGATTGGGGTGGTACTTGGATAGTGGTGCTTCCTTTCACGTGACAGGAGATAAGAAACTTTGCAGTGACTTGGAGGACAAAGATATCCAGATGCATATTGAGTTGGGAGACAATGGATGATACAGTGCGACTGGCATTGGTACCATTACCTTTAAGAGGGTGTCAGGTAAACTCTTTCATTTAAAAGATACAATGCATGTACCAGGTTTGAAGAAAAATGTAGTCTCAGTCTTAATGTTAGAGGATAGAGGCTATGATGTTGTATTTAGTGAAGGAAAAGTTTTTCTGCGACACAAAGCAACAGGGAAAACCAAGAAGGTTGGGATTCGAGTTAATAATATCTATATACTTGATGTAGATGGGATTTATACATAGCTTTATATTCTTGGGAAGTGTGAGAAAGCCATGCAATTGACCCTTGAGAGGGATTTGTATTTGCATGCAGGTAAGAGTGAACCTCAGGATGTGGAGCAGCCATAAGATGAGGATCATAGAGTGGGAGAAACCACTCATGTAGAGAAATTTCGTGCTAGATGGGTAGAGGGAGTGCATGCAGCTATACCACTAGGTGCGAGGTGGGGTGACATGCATGGATAATCCCAAGAAGAAATTTTTGGGTAGGATTCATTAATATGGTGTGGATATCATGATTCGAACCTGGCTACGAGGAGCCCACAGTACAATAGTATTAGGATCAGTTGGATTTATGCAGTCAGATTTCATGAGGACATGAAAGTGACAGAGTCGGATACTAGAGCGCGGATTAGATTTGACAGCAAGTGTAGAGTGCATGGATGCAGAGGTCAAAATTGCAGTGAATCCAGAAGACATGTGCAGTTGGTACCAGTAGAAGTCAAAATACTTTGATGACAGATGCATTATAGTGATTCAATTGTTTGGAGGCTATTCAGTTTCAGAAATTTTTCATGCAAAGGTTGCAGGACGCATGCATGGAGTTGCATGGTGCATGCAAAGGTTGCAGGGCATATGCATGGAGTTGCGTGTCACATGCAAAGACATTCCTTTCTTGTTGAGAGGGAGTGTTGAATTTTACAACAAGAAACAGTGAAATTGGCATCCGGAAACAACATCCTTGATCCTAGTGAAAATTAAGCACCTACACTAAGTGGGGCCCACACAAGAAATTTTTAGGTGGATGTTCATTTATAGTTGCATGAGTAAATTCTATTTATAGATGAGGTATATTTATAGATGTATGTGCAAGTTTTATTTATAGGTGCATGTCAGTTATTATTATCCCTTAATATTAGTTGGACAATAAATAATATTCTATTCTCAATGAGCACTTGGAAATAGTTAACTGAAGTGGAAAATCAGTTAGCTATAGGAATTTCTAGTTGAGTGGTTGTTTGGTGGGACATGCAGGTTGACTTGAGTTGTAACAGAGTGATTCTAGTTGTAACATAGTTAGAAGTGTAGTTATGAAAGTTGTAAAGTATTTTAACTCAGTTAAGTGAGTTAAACTCAGTTGTGCTAGCTCTGACTGAAGATACACTAGTGATACATCAAGTGAATTAATTATTAATTAATTCACAATCAGTGTTCTGACATGTAACTAAATATTTACTACTATTAAATACATGCATGTCAGATCCAGTGGAGACTCAGTTGAGATGTAGGTGAAATGGACAGATTGACTATCAGTTGTGACATTATCGGTTGCACCCATGCAACCACACACACATTGGATGTGCCTATGAGGATTGCGTATTCAAGGCGGGCTAGAAAAATTCGTTCATGGGTTATCTACCATCATGGATTGCACAGTGGAGGCAGGCTATTTGGAGACAGTAAATTGGCTAAGGAACTTGCCAATTTTTGTATGACAGTGTGAGACAGTTAGCTCATGTATTGAGAGCTCTTGGATTGGAGATTTGTATGTAATTGTTTCATGATCCATGATATAATACATAATAGAAGATATTGGGGTTTTTAGCTTTATGCTTTCCCAGTAATTATCTGTGTTATGTGTGATTGATATTTCTTCATGATATTGCTATTGGAAATTGTGTTTTAAATTCCGCAAAGATTTTGTAGAAGCAATTATGTATTTAACATTGGCATATAATTGTTAGATCAGGATAATCCAGGCAATACATACATATTTTGTATTAAATTTCTACAGGGCCTCGGTCAATTTGTAATACCATTAATCCTGGCCCACATGCTCACTTTGACCAAAAATTTTACTAGCTCTAACTTCTCCATGCAAGGTTGGATTGGAGTGTCATTCCCACCATTAGAATCAAGGCAACGAGCACATTGATCTAGTTCTAGTTCAAGAGAAATTTGACCACTTTTAATTTTGACCTATTCTAAGTCCTCTTGGACTTTTGAGTGTGTCTAGAGTCACCTAGATCATTCCTCCCCACTTAGGAGCTTTTGGTCGTCCAAAAGCATGAATATAATCTAGAACTGTTGTGTACATTGTTTGCACTAAAAGTGTCATGATAGTTCACCCTTCCTTCTCCTTCACCTTTATTATTCAGATCCATAAGCGATGAGCCGACATCTACATCCTCTGCAAACCTATAGTACAATAATTTCATATTACACACTCAATTACATGACCAAATATGACCCAAACATTCCATACTTTCCATGAGTTTATAACACATACTTTGTGGTCAAGTTTACATCAAAATGTAAATCAATACCCCAGCTATAAATACAAGGCCAAAACATCATCGTCGCTTAACAAGTGATGGAAATCACATCATCACTTTTACGTTTAAAATTGCAACAAACGATTTACAAAATACGGCCATGAAAAGCTAACACATCTAGAAAAAACATTTCTTATTCAACAAAGTGAACCAAAAGGTATGTGGCGGATTTTCTTATGGAGCATCTTGACCAACTGGTTTCTGTATGGGCATTATTTCCTTAAGATGTTGCTATGGATAGAGCCTCCAACATGTGGCTCTTTGATGACCACCTCTGTTGCAATGACTGCAAAAAAATATTCTTCCTCCAGACCTACTTAACATGCTTCCTTTCCTGATGTGGAGAAGGCCTTTCACACCTCATCCTCTTTCGTGTTGCCATTCTCTTCATGAACTCAGCAAATACATGGTTATGTAAACCGCAAAAACTACATGTTCTTTTATGCCATGATTTATTTTCTTCATTAAACACATGATTGTAATAGAAATAAACACTAGAATACCAAGACTTGTTATACCTTTCCTAGTTGTCTTTGGTGTAATTATGGTAATGAGATATTTCCTCAGCTCTTCGTCTACAATGTGCATTGTCATGGGATGATGGTGATGTGTTCCCATCATTCTCTTCCCTAGAAAATTTCCATAATTTCTAGTTGTATTTGGTGAAATTATGGTGATGAGTGCTTCACTTAGCTCTACTTCTACAATATGCACTGTCATGGGATGATGTATATGTATTCCCATCATCGAATTTCCTCGACGGTTTCAACAATGTCTTGGAATCTTATGACATATTTGAGAATTTTCCTTTAGTGTATCCCAACCTGCGAATCGAGGTTTTTGCACGACCTCCAATGTTTGGTCATGCCTTGGCCATTAACACAGGTCCTCCTCCTTTGTACCCCATCTTAGTAAGGAGTCTCATCTGAGTTCCTGTAATGGGTACCTCCACATTTCCAACAGAAATAGCATCATGTGAAGATGAAACTGAAGAACAATCAACATTGTTTACCTCAAATTTCGATTCTAAAATATTCGGTGATGGCATCACTAAGCCTTCATTAATCTTCAACACCCCCAAGGCCTCTTTCGTGGCTCATAGTTGAAGCTACAGTATCTACTTTGACCAATTTTTCCTTATTATAGTTGAAGCATGAACAAAGTGAGTGAAATATTAAATAACTCACTTAGGATAAAGTGTTTCACTAAAGTCCACAACGTATTTGAGGAGTGGGGCCTAGTGGCCAAGTGGACATCGAAGGGAGAAGGGGACGTAGACCACGTGGGCAGTGTGGGGCCTACCTCACGCAGTTGAGAGGGGAAGCGTGGGCCAAGGGGCACATAGGAGATGGTGGGGCCTAGGGTTGAGATAGGCCCATCATGATAAAAGGGAGGAGAGCCTCTTCATTTCATCATTCATGTTTATGCATCTTGGAGCTTGTCATTCGACTTGGAGCACGCTAGCTGTTTAGCTTGTCTGCAGTACTGTTTAGTACACCGGGTGTCTTCGTGCGGAGATCCCACCCTCAGCCCCGAGAGACTTCGAGTGCTTTCTCGGGTGAGGTATTCTATCATCATTTTGCAGGAGGATTGGTGGCTGCATTCGTGGAGGAGCAGAGCTTAGAGGTACTACGCAGTCTTGAGAGAGGGGGACACAGTTCATCTTGGGAGAGCTCCGGATTGGAGCCATTTTGGAGGATTCAGGCTGGAGGATTGAGCAAGGGGCCAGCCCTTTCATATTGGAGACATTTAACAGAGAGGGAGGCCATATTTTTTAGGGTAGCATTCAGCACAAGCATGGCCCTTGGGAGGATAGCGTAGATCCTCAAGGGAGGCATTTTCGGGGGTCGACCATTTCAGAAACGCTCTCTGGGATTTTCTGGGTATTGTGAGTAGAGGCCGATTCCATAGTATCAGAATTTTCTGAGTAGGGGAGCAGCCCCAAAGATTCATTTTGTTCCATCAGTACCAGCAGCACGGCAGTATCTCGGCATCTTGGAGTTAGAGTAGAGAGCAGCCATTTCCATTGATATTCTGAGAGTATTCCTACACTTGACTGGTGCAAGTCGAGGTGCCATCATTCTAATCACCTCTTGTACTTATTTCTATTTCTCAGTATAATAAAATGGCTTAGCATTCTCTATTTTCTGTGTATCTATTTCATTGTTTATTTCTAGTACCATATGTCTTGTTTCTGTGCTTTATATTACTACATATTTCCCTTCGAGATATTACAGTGGTATCAAAGCTCATAGACCTGGCTTAGCCTGTGGAGTGAGTTGTCTATGACACCGGAAGAGAAGCCGTATATTTGCTACAGAGGTAGGAAGTACTGTGACCGAGAGCGTAGGTTGAAAATCACCTACGGAGAGGGTGATTGCGCTACAGTAGTGGATCCAGAGCAGGAGGAACTGATGGCAGATGATAGTGAGGCGAAGAAGTTTGGGGAAATTCTCCTCAAGTCAGTATAGGATCTGTCAAGGTAGATTGAGGTGATGGGATAGAGATTCACTGTTGTAGAGGCTAGGCAGCGTGAAACCCAAAGGAGTTTCCAGATTGGTGAGGGATCAAGCACATCCCACCATTTGCAGGATCACGATGCCACTCAGCACATGGCATCTCATCCACCCACACGTTCCACTATGCCCACTTTTCTGGCTGCAGACACAGGGGCAGGAGCACAGTAGGAGCGGGAACCTAGCCACATGAGTGATTACTTTGCTGAGTACCAAGCATACGGGCAGGAGTTCAGGGATGCCCTTTCATTTTTTGATTTTTTCCAGCTCCAGCAGGACAGCATACCCCGCGACCATCATAGGGGACACCGGAATTATCACGAGGGAGACACTCAGCGTACGATGAGCAGGTTCCATTTGCCTATGTTTGATGGTTCATCAAATAGTTCGGAAAAAGCTTGGGTGGAGAAGCTAGACATATACTTCTAGCTCAACCATATGGCAGAGACGGAGGCCATCAAGGTGGCAGCATTACATCTGGATGGCAAGGCCCAAGATTGGTGGTTCCATGGGATGGTTACACTCAGGCACTCGATAGTGACAGCATATGCCGAGTTCACCCAGAGGTTGATAGAGAGGTTTGATAAGAGGGATCCGGAGGAGCACTTTTTTGAGCTGACAAGGCTCAAGCAGATCAGGAGTCCGGATACATACATCTCAGATTTCCTGATACTTTCGGTGATGGTACCAGATATATCCGTGGCACGAATGATCTACATGTTCGTTGATGGGCTAGCAGAGCCGCTTCGAGGATTGGTCAAATCCACTAGACCGACCACACTCCATGACGCAGTTGGCAAGACACGAGACTTGCAAGATGCCTTACCCAGGACCAGGACGCCTTACCCCCAGAGACAGGCCTTCTAGCCTAAGGGGAAGGATGTCAGGATTCTTCCTCTAAATGGGAATCAGGATAGAGGACAGTTGGATGATGATGCTAGGAGGGAGTTGAAGAAGAAGAGATTGTGTTTCACCTGTCAGGAGCCGTGGGCACCAGGACACAGATGTGCTGCTGGAAAAGCACATTATATCAAGGTCTTCTCTGAGAGCAGCGGGGAATAAGATGAGTATGATGACGTGGGGGCAGGGGGCAACCATGCAACGTAGGATCATTTTCCACCTCCACCACCAGGAGCAAGAGGTGCAGCCTTTGCACCTACTGGAGGGACCCTTGCAGCATTGTGAGGAGTTCCCAAGTATCTGACGCTGCGTGTCCAAGGTACAGTGCGGGGGTAGCGAGTATTAGTACTGGTGGACAGTGGGGCAACCCACAACTTCATCGATCCACAGATGGTAGAGCGGAGAGGCATACAGACAGAGAGCTTCGATGGGTTTTCAGTGTTGGTCCCAGGAGATCAGACTATGCAATGTGCCAGATATGTCCCAGCGCTGGCAGTGATGATGGGCATCTACACAGTGACTGACCACTTTTTCGTGGTTAACATACCGGATAACAATGTGGTATTAGGTGTACAGTGGCTTATCACTCTAGGGAAGGTCACCATAGATTGGGAGGCCTTGGAGATGGAGTGGGATGACAAGAAGACCGGGAAGCACGAGAAGATACGGAGCATGCACACTTACCCACCTCAGACAGTTTCAGCTCACCGGATGGAGGCAGACTTCCAGAAGGGAGACATAGAGTGGAAAATAGAGCTGTGTGCATCAGAGGTAGGGACTAACAGGCAGACAGTTCATCCAGAGATACAGACCATCCTTGACAGGTATGCCACGGTGTTTGGGGAGATACCACTCGAACAGCCACCGGATCGGGGATTTGAGCATATGATTGAGCTAGAGCAGGGCATACAGGCCATCATTACCACACCCTATAGGCACCCCAAGGCCTATCGGGACGAGATCAAGCGGGTTATCCACGAGCTGTTAGCTCTTGGACACATTCGTCCTAGCACCAGTCCTTTCGCTTCTTCGGTAGTGTTGGTGAAGAAGAAGGACGACATATTGAGGATGTACATTGATTATAGGGCCCTAAACAAAAATACCATGAAGAACAGGAACCCTATTCCACGGATTGAAGAGTTGATGGATGAGTTGAAAGGGGCACAGTTCTTCTCAAATATTGATTTGAGATCGGGTACCATCAGATTCACGTGAGGGAACAGGACATTCCTAAGACCGCTTTCAAGTGCCACTATGGCCATTTTGAGTTCTTGGTGATGCCCTTCAGGCTAACCAATGCACCGGGCACCTTCCAGTCATGTATTAACCAAATTTTCTGCAGCCACCTAAGGAAGTGTGTGTTGGTCTTATTTGATGACATATTGATATATAGCAGGACATGGGAGGAGCATCTCCAGCACATAGAGGCAGTGTTGCGTATTTTGGAGGAGTAGTAGTTTTATGCTAAGCTCTCCAAGTGTGAGTTTGGGTTGACGAAGATGCTATACTTGGGACACATCATAGGGGTGGACAAAGTGAGGGTCCACGAGGAGAAGATCAGGGCCATCAGGGATTGGCCAGAGCCGAGAAACGTGAAGGAACTTCGGGGGTTTGTAGGCATCTGCACCTACTACAGGAAGTTCGTCAAGAGTTTCTGTCAGCTTGTTGCACCCCTTACAGATCTGACGAAGAAAGGGGCATTTAGTTGGATAGAAATAGCACAGCAAGCCTTTAACAGGCTTAAGGAGGTGATGAGCAGTTGTCCAGTGCTAGCATTACCAGACTTCACGTAGCTATTCGTTCTGGAGTGTGATGCATTAGGAGAGGGGATAGGCATAGTGTTGATGCAAGGCGGCCACCCTATAGCTTTTAAGATCAAGAATCTCCTACCACATGAGTGGTTGTATGCCATATACGACAAGGATATGTTGGCCATCATGCATGCATTGGCCAAATTCTGGCAGTACCTAGTAGGTAACAGGTTTAGGGTGAGGACTGACCACAACAACCTCAGGTTTTTCTTAGAGCAGAAACAGCTACAGGAGAGGCAGCAGAAGTGGGTCAGCAAGATCCAAGCCTACGACTTTGACATCAATTATGTCAAAGGGAAGAACAATGTGGTGGCTGATGCACTTTCACGCAGACCAGCCACGTTGTCTCTGATGAGTTTGGATGCAAATTGGAGGGCTCGACTGTTGGTGGAGTACTCCAAGGACAGGTTTTCTTGTGAGGTTTTGGATGGATAGGTGATAGATGACAAATATCGAGTGATGGATGAGGTCATCTACTACAGGGACAGGATCTTCTTGACTGAGGGCTCTCAGCTCAAGAAGATAATATTGCATGCTTCTTACGATTCACCATTGTCTATCCATCAGGGGTTTACCAAAACCTACAGGGCCATCAGGGAGAGGTTCTCATGGAAGGGCCTCAAGGAGGATGTACTCCAGCATGTCAGGGAGTGCGAGGTTTTTCACCGTAAAAATGGGGAGATGAACCATCCGGCATGTTTCTTGTAGCCTCTTCCCATTCCAGAGGGGAAATGGGAGAGTATCTCGATGGATTTCATCACAGGGTTGCCCATGGTGCAGGGCAAGGACTATATATTCGTCGTCATTAATCGAATGACGAAATATGCGGATTTTTTCGCCACATCTGCACATTATACAGTTGCACAGGTGGAGGAGTTATTCTTCATGGATATCTTCAGGTTACATGGTCTTCCCAAGACCATTGTCAGTGACAGGGACAGCCGCTTCATGGGTGGGTTTTGGCAGGAGCTTTTTCATTTGGTGGGGACAGAGTTGACACCGAGCACTAGCTACCACCCACAAACAGATGGGCAGACAGAGATAGTTAACAAGTGGCTGGAGGGCTACTTGCGTAACTATGCCATTGGGCAGCAAAGAGCATGGCTAAAGTGGCTGCACCTAGGAGAGTACTACTACAACAACACACATCACATGACCATCGGTATGTCTTCGTTTTACGCATTATATGGTTATCATGCTTTATCTTTTATTGATGTGATGTTTGGTGCCAGCAAGGCTCTAAGAGCCAAGGATTGGATCCAAGAGAGTCAGGACATCCTCCAAGTTCTCAAGGATTACATGGCTACTGCACAGAACCAGCAGAAGCTGTATGCGAACAGGGGTCGAGTGGAGAGACATTTTTAGGTAGGGGACTTGGTCTACCTACGTTTGCAACCATACCGACAGTCTACTTTGAAGCAAAAGGGAGTTGAGAAGCTCAAGCCCCATTTTTATGGGCCTTACAGGGTGATATGTAGAGTTGGGCAGGTTTCTTATGAGTTGGAGCTACCCTAGGGCAGCAAGATTCATAACATCTTTCATGTATCGTGCCTAAAGAAGGCACTAGGACAGCAAGTGACAGTGACAGAGGAGCTTCCACCTACGGATGATGAGGGGCACTTAGTGCTACAGTCGGAGGCCATTATTGACACTCGGGAGAGATAGTTGCAGAGCAAGACAGTCCGGGAATTCTTAGTGAGGTGGAAGAATTTTCTAGATGAGGATGCCACTTGGGATAGTGAGAAGATCTTGCAGCATCCATCACTACAGTTGCTTGAGGTCAAGCAACATTTTTCCGGGGGAGACTGTAATATTCCTAATTAGCGATAGCTAATTGGAAATATTAATTTTGACCAATTTTGCCTTATTACAATTGGAGCATGAATAAAGTGAGTGAAATATTAAATAACTCACTTAGGATAAAGTTTTTCCCTAAAGTCCACATCGTATTTGAGGATGGGGGCCTAGTGGCCAAGTGGACAGCGCAGGGAGAAGGGAACGTAGACCACATGGGCAGCGTGGGGCCTACCTCACGCAGTTGAGAGGGGGAGCGTGGGCCAAGGGGCACGTAGGAGATGGTGGGGCCTAGGGTTGAGAGAGGCCCATCGTGATAAAAGGGAGGAGAGCCTCTTCATTTCATCATTCATTTTTATGCATCTTGGAGCTTGTCATTCAACTTGGAGCATGCTAGCTGTTTAGCTTGTCTGCAGTACTGTTTAGTACACCGGGTGTCTCTGTGCAGAGATCCCACCCTCAGCCTTGGGAGACTTTGAGTGCTTGCTCCAGTGAGGTATTCTATCAGCATTTTGCAGGAGGATTGGTGGTTTCATTCATGGATGAGCAGAGCTTAGAGGGACTGCGCGGTCTTAAGAGAGGGGGACGCAGTTCATCTTGGGAGAGCTCCGGATTGGAGCCATTTTGGAGGATTCAGGCCAGAGGATTGAGCAAGGGGACAGCCCTTGCCTATTGGAGACATTTGACAGAGAGGGAGGCCATATTTTGGAGTGGCGCGACTATCCTTCTCATGAAAGGTGGCTTTCACATACTTCCCCAAGGTACACCCCTTGCACTGATCTGACTGCACAAGAGTTCCCTTAGGAAGCCCAATAGAAATCTGCTACAGGATCTTCAAAGCTCCATGGTGAAGGTAGCCCAATCTCCTGTGCCACAGTTCGCCCTCATCATCCTGGCTCACCACTTCTCCCGCCTTGCATGCCATTGCTGCGCAGCCATCTACTTGCAACTGATAAAGGTTCTTGGTTCGAACCCCTATCTTCCGAGTCTCTCCAGTAGTCTTACTGCGCAGGAAGGCCTTTCCTTTGCTGAAGACCACAGCATACCCCTTATCTTCCAACATCACAACAGAGATCAAGTTCTTCTTCAATCCAGGTACATGCATGACATCCTTCAACACGAAGGGTTTACCAGACTCCCTCTGAAAGGATATGGTACCGATACCAGTCGCACTGTATCTACCATCATCGCCCATCTCGATGTGCACACCCAAATATTTGTCCTCCAGATCTGAGAACAACTCCCGATCTCCCGTCATATGAAATGACGCACCACTTTCCAAGAACCATACCGATCCCAGCACACTTGAAACCAAGCATGCGATCAGTGAAAAGTCAAGCTCGAACTGTGAAGCCAAAGCTTCTCCATCTGCAGATCTTCCCGCTTGCTTGTTCTTCTTCTTCTTTCGACAATTGGTAGCATAATGTCCGTGATCATGGCAGTGAAAACATTTCACTTTCGCCATATCCTGCTTCTTGCCCTTAGCTCCAGAATGAGAGGTTTTCTTACCCTTCCCTTTCTTAGCTTTGGACACCAAAGCGCAGTTTTCTTCATCAGCTCCCTTTCATGAAGATCCATCTCGAGTAGTCCTCCTTATCTCCTCCTGCATGAGATCCGCCCAAAGGCGCTCCCATCCCGGCAGCTTCTCCCGACCATTGACACTATCTTGATATGAGTTCCAAGCCTTCGGAAGACCAAGGAGAGCCAGGTCGACCATGTCCTCATCTTCGACAGTCACCCCCACACTTCCCAGCTCATCTCTGCATTGAGTGAACTTCCTGAGGTATTTGGCGACACTGTCGCCTTTCTCCATCTTGATGTTTCTGAGCTTATCTTTGAGCGCCAGCTTCCTTTCGTCGCTCTTACTCTGGAATAGATCTGTCAAAGCTTTCCACATTAAATATGGAGAAGCCTTTCCATGCAGGTTGGATACAATATGATCCTTGACGCCCTCCAATAGGATCCTTCGACATTTCGCCATCTTCTTTTGCCATGCTTCGACTTCAGCAGGATCAGTGGTCCTTTGGACATCCGTATCCATGAACTCCTTCAGTCCATTGTCTTCTAATACTGCCTCCATGCGATCCTTCCATGCAACATAATTCAAATTTCCTTCAAGAGCATATTAAAGTCGCAAACTGTTGAAAGACATTTTCAACTCCGGCACCAAGAAAACAAAACTGCTGCAAAATTCGAATTCCACCTCAAAGCTCAACCGCTCTAGATCTGTGAGAACAAATTATTTCTAGCACAGAGATCGACGACAGGGGCATTTACTGGATATATCACCTTTCAAAGAAAGGATGGATCCAGAGGCTACCTGGCCCGCATGCAGACTCTGTCTACCGAAATAAGTTTGTAATCACTGTGATGATCAATCTCTGCTTCAATAGCTCTGATACCATGTAGAAATTTTCTGAATAATGATTAATTATCCACCGAGACTATCCTGATCACATATCAATTGGAATTCATATGCAACACATAATCTCTTCCACTCAGATCATCACACATGCAGAAATAAAACAAGCGATAGCACATCAAATCATCATACACATTAACACAGTATGTATGGGGAAAGCTTATAGCTGAAAACCCCACAGCTATTGTGTATATTATAATGGATAAAACATGTAACAACTCATTCCAATACTCCTCACAAGTGCTCAGTACTATCTCATGAAGTTACACACAAACTAGCTTGGTTTTGAACAAGTCACGGGTTCAAAACACATCCACTAATTGCCTGCCTCTATTGCGAAATCATGGCCTGTATAAATAGAGATCCAAGTTTTGAATCTCCTTGGCTTGACAGTGCAATCATCATGGGAAATTGCCTCCAAGTGTGGTGCAAATCTCATGCACAACTGATGTCACAACTGATAGCTGTACTCACCCTTTCATCTAACTTTTCCACTGGTCTCCACTGAACTGTCCATGCACTGTAGTGAACTGATGTGTTCTTGAGTTGAATAATGAGTTACTAATTAATGAATTAAATAATATTTAATTCACTCCACTCATTACTAGTTGATTAGCTAGTTAAACTAATCTTAACTAGTTCAACTAAGTTAAACCGAACACAACTCCACTAGCTGTCTCATTAAATCCACCAAACTTCTGCCACTGAATTCCTAACTGAAATCAACCATGCATGAGCTCACCAAAACCTTAGGAATAGTGTAATTCCTCTGTCAAATGCATGAGCCACTTCCAAGGCTCGAACTGAAGTGCTCCAAGAGAGTAAACTGAAGTTTATAGTCCAAATATTATTAAGGGTAAATAATATTTGACTTCCCTATTTTAAGGAGAGGCAGCCTAAAAATAGACTTCGACCTATAGGTCCAAAAAATAGAGTCCCATCTATTTTTACCAACATGACCAATACTCCAAGAATAACATAGTGCAATCCCCGGACCATGCTCCATATGTCTAAAAATAGACATAGTCTAAAAATAGAGTTTGCGCCAGAATTTGCCTGCGGGCCCACTTAGTGAAGGCGACTTCATTTCACTAAGCTCCATCATCTTGCTACATTTTCAACACTCCCTCTCAGCAAGATATGGATTATCTGCAACCCCTATCCTGCCTCTGTGGAATTTGAACTTGCTCCTGGTGAGCGCCTTCGTCAGGATGTCGGCATCCTGATCCTCCATGGGAACATATGAAAGCATCATGATTCTCCGTTGAACACAATCTCTGATATGATGGTACCTGATTTCGATGTGTTTGGATCTATCATGAAATAATGGATTAGCCAAGAGTTTAATGCAACTCTGGTTATCACAGTAAATCACTGTAGGCTCCAAATGCAACCCGAACAATCCAACGAGGATCTTCCTCATCCAAATAGCCTCGCATGCAACCAAGCTAGCTGCCATGTACTCGGCCTCTACTGAACTGAGTGCCATGGATCTCTGCTTCCTACTGTACCAGGAAAATGCTGTCGACCCAATGCTGAAAACTCCTCCAGATGTGCTCTTCCAGTCCGTTGGACTCCCTGCCCAATCTGCATCAGTGAAGCCAGAAAGCTTTGATCCATCCTCCTGTCTGTACCATAGACCATATCCCGATGTGCCACTAATATAACGCAATACATGCTTTCCTTCCTTCCAAAAGAGATTGGTAGGCTTAACCATAGCTTGCGAAAGCTGGTTAACAGCATAGCATATATCGGGTCGTGTATTGACCAGATACATAAGCGACCCCACCAACTGTCGATAGACAGTGGCATCCACTACCTCCGCTGAAGTAGCATCCTCCTTCCTCCAACTACCAGGAAGAGGAGTGTCAACAGGCTTGCAGCCTTGCATGTTGAACCTCTCCAGAATCTCCCGGGCATACTTGCCCTGAGAAACAAACAGTCCTCCGCTGCGCTGCCAAATCTCCAATCCCATGAAATAATGAAGGATGCCCAAGTCCTTCATCTCAAACTCTCGTGCAAGATCCTCCTTTCATGAAAGTATCAACTGCTCATCGCCAGTCAAAATCAGATCATCTACATACAGTACGATGATCAACAGCTTCCCCTCCACCACAATCTGGTACAGGTTTGGATCCGCCTCACTCTTGGAGAATCCAAGCCCGGTGAAGTAGCTGTCTATCCGAGTGTACCAAGCACGAGGTGCTTCCTTCAGCCCATACAGTGCTCTCTTGAGTCGGCACACATGCGACTCACTGCTGAAGATCTCAAAACCTTCAGGCTGCTCTATGTACACCTCTTCCTCAATAACTCCATCGAGGAACGCAGTCTTCACATCCATCTGATGAATGTGCCACCCCATCTGCGCTGAGAGAGCAAGGATCGTCCGTATGGAAGAGTACCTTGCGACAGGTGCAAAAGTCTCCTCATAATTGATCCCCTCGATCTGTGAAAAGCCACGGGCGACAAATCTCGCCTTGTACTTCTCCACACTCCCGTCAGCCGCCTGCTTCACTTTGTAGATCCATCGCGAACCCACCATTGATTTCCCCTCCGGTCTTGGGACAATCTCCCATGCACTGTTTCTGACGATCGAATCATATTCTTCGATCATGGCATCTACCCATGTGGGTTCCTCCACAGCTTCCTCAAAAGAGGATGGCTCCGTCACGACACATTGACTCACAAGAGCCATGTATCCAGTGTACCGATCCGGTGACTGCCTCTGTCTGCGCTGTGCTGTAGGTGGTCCTACAACCTTCTCTGCATCTCGAGCCAGTCGCTCAGCTTCTGTAGTGCGCATGCGCCCTCTGATGGTTGGCGCTGCATGGGTGGTTTCTTCCACCTCCTGGACTTCCTCTTGTGGTTGATCCACATCCGGAAGCTCCTCCTTAGGAACTAACAGCTCCTCATCTGCATGCAAGTGTAGCTCCCTCTCAAGCGAACACTGCATGGCTTTCTCCTCCTGAAATTTTATATCCCGTCGCACAACAGTCTTGCGACTGTCTGACAAATACACCCGGTAGTTTTGAGGTGTATCAGTGTACCTCACAAATATTCCAACCTCTGCGGTTGGATCCAGCTTCCTTCTCGCATCCTTCGTCACATGCATGTAGACAGGAGAACCAAAAATCCGCAAATGGGAAATATCAGGCCTCTTGCCAGAATAAGCCTCCTCCGGTGTACTCATGCCAAGAACCTTGTGAGGACAACGGTTCCGCACATACACTGCTGTATTGCATGCCTCAGCCCACAAGTGAAGGGGTAGGCCCTGATCATGCAACATCGCCCGTGCAGCACCCACGATCGTTCTGTTCTTCCGCTCAGCCACCCCGTTCTGCTGTGGGTTATGGGATGCGATGAGCTCTCTCCGAATCCCTTCTGCACTACAGAACTCCTTGAATTCAGCCGAGATGAATTCACCACCATTGTTTCTCCTTAGAGCAATCACCTTCTTCCCCGACTCCTTCTTGACCAATGCTTTAAACTCACAGAACTTCGCGAATGTATCGCTCTTCTTCTGCATGAAGAAGATCTAGCACTTTCGAGAGAAATCATCAACAAAGATCACGTAGTACTTGTGCTTTGTTGTCGAAGAAACTGAGAAAGGACCACACACGTCTGTGTGAACTCTCTCAAGGATCGTCGTGGCGCGACTATCCTTCTCGTGAAAGGTGGATTTCACGTACTTCCCCAAGGTACACCCCTTGCACTGATCTGACTACGCAAGAGTGCCCTTAGGAAGCCCAGTAGAAATCTGCTGCAAGATCTTCAAAGCTCCATGGTGAAGGTGGCCCAATCTCCTGTGCCACAGTTCGCCCTCATCATCCCCGCTCACCACTTCTCCCGCCTTGCATGCCATTGCTGCGCAGCCATCTACTTGCAACTGATAAAGGTTCTTGGTTCGAACCCCTATCTTCCGGGTCTCTCCAGTAGTCTTACTACGCAGGAAGGCTTTTCCTTCGCTGAATACCACATCATACCCCTTATCTTCTAACATCGCCACAGAGATCAAGTTCTTCTTCAATCCAGGTACATGCATGACATCCTTCAACATGAAGGGTTTACCAGACTCCCTCTGAAAGGATATGGTATCGATACTAGGCGCACTGTATCTACCATCATCACCCATCTCGATGTGCACACCCAGATCTTTGTCCTCCAGATCTGAGAACAAATCCCGATCTCCCATCATATGAAATGATGCACCGCTGTCCAAGAACCACACTGATCCCATCACACTTGAAACCAAGCATGCGATCAGTGAAAAGTCAAGCTCGAACTGTGAAGCCAAGGCTTCTCCATCTGCAGATCTTCCCGCTTGCTTGTTTTTCTTCTTCTTTGGACAATTGGTAGCATAATGTCCGTGATCATGGCAGTGAAAACACTCCACTTTCGCCATATCCTGCTTCTTGCCCTTTGCACCAGAATGAGAAGTTTTCTTACCCTTCCCCTTCTTTGCTTTGGCAACCAAAGTGCAATTTTCTTCATCAGCTCCCTTTGATGAAGATCCATCCCGAGTAGTCCTCCTTATGTCCTCCTGCATGAGATCCACCCAAAGGCGCTCCCATCCCGGAAACTTCTCCCGGCCATTGACACTATCTTGATATGAGTGCCAAGCCTTCGGAAGACCAAGGAGAGCCAGGTCGACCATGTCCTCATCTTCGACAGTCACCCCCACACTTCCCAGCTCATCTCTGCATTGAGTGAACTTCGTGAGGTATTTGGCGATACTGTCGCCCTTCTCCATCTTGATGTTCCCGAGCTTATCTTTGAGCGCCAGCTTCCTTTGGTCGCTCTTACTCTGGAATAGATCCGTCAAAGCTTTCCACATTAAATATGGAGAAGCCTTTCCATGCGGGCTGGATACAATATGATCCTTGACGCCCTCCAACAGGATCCTTCGACATTTCGCCATCTTCTTTTGCCATGCTTCGACTTCAGCAGGATCAGTGGGCCTTTGGACATCTGTATCCACGAACTCCTTCAGTCCATTATCTTCTAATACTACCTCCATGCGATCCTTCCATGCAACATAATTCGAACTGCCTTCAAGAGGATATTCGAGTCGCAAACCGTTGAAAGACATTTTCAACTCCGGCACTAAGAAAAAAAAACTGCTGCAAAATTCGAATTCCACCTCAAAGCTCAACCGCTCTGGATCTTTGAGAACAAATTATTTCTAGCACAGAGATCGACTGCAGGGGAATTTACTGGATATATCACCTTTTAAAGAAAGGATGGATCCAGAGGCTACCTGGCCCGCATGCAGACTTTGTCTACCGAAATAAGTTTGTAATCACTGTGATGATCAATATCTGCTTCAATAGCTTCGATACCATGTAGAAATTTGCTGAATAATGATTAATTATCCACCGAGACTATCCTGATCACATACAATTCGAATTTATATGCAACACATAATCTCTTCCACTCAGATCATCACACATGCGGAAATAAAACAAGCGATAGCACATCAAATCATCATACACATTAACACGGTATGTATGGGGAAAGCTTATAGCTGAAAACCCCGCAGCTATTGTGTATATTATAATGGAGAAAACATGTAACAAACTCAGTACAATACTCCTCACAAGTACTCGGTACTATCTCATGAAGTTACACACAAACTAGCTTGGTTTTGAACAAGTCACAGGTTCAAAACACATCCACTAATTGCCTGCCTCTATTGCGCAATCAAGGCTGGTCTAATGAGAGATCCAAGGTTCGAATATCCTTGGCTTGACAGCGCAATCATCATGGGAAATTCCTCCAAGTGTGGTGCAAATCTCATGCACAACTGATGTCGCCACTGATAGCTAACTCCACCCTTTCATCTACCTCTTTCACTGGTCTCCACTGAACTGTCCATGCACTGTAGTGAACTGATGTGTTCTTGAGTTGAATAATGAGTTACTATTTAATGAATTAAATAATATTTAATTCACTCCACTCATTACTAGTTGATTAGCTAGTTAAACTAATCTCGACTAGTTCAACTAAGTTAAACCGAACACAACTCCACCAACTGTCTCATCAACTCCACCAAACTTCTGACACTGAAGTCCTAACTGAATTCAACCATGCATGAGCTCACCAAAACCTTAGGAATAGCGTAATTCCTCTGTCAGATGCATGAGCCACTTCCAAGGCTCGAACTGAAGTGCTCCAAGAGAGTAAACTGAAGTTTAGAGTTCAAATATTATTAAGGGTAAATAATATTTGACTTCCCTATTTTTAGGAAAGGCAGTCTAAAAATAGACTTCGACCTATAGGTCCAAAAATAGAGGTCCATCTATTTTTACCAACATGATCAATACCCCAAGAATAACATACTTCTACCCCTGGACCATGCTCCATATGTCTAAAAATAGACATAGTCTAAAAATAGACTTTGCGCCAGAATTTGCCTGCGGGCCCACTTAGTGAAGGCGACTTCATTTCACTAAGCTCCATCATCTTGCTGCATTTTCAACATAGACTGCACTGATACCAAAATTGATATGTATTTCTTCAGTTACCAGAATTATCCAAGGTATTTTATTTCTGCGATGTTAATAGAATTGCATTTAAAATATGATAAAAAATTCACATGTGCATGCTTAAACAAGATGAAACATAATGGTGTTCAGCAAACCAAGTACATGACACATTGGATAATGCAGTTCACTTAGTGTGGGATACTTCTCTGGGCCCAGTGTCAAGAGAGTGGAGCTTGCTTCATATAATGCTAGAAATGATGATGATGTACATGGAATATTCTTATCATAACAAGGACATAAACCCTCAACCATAGTGGCTTGTCTCTCCATGAGATGTTCTCCCTACAGAAAATCTGAATCAAAATGGGCTTCCTTCAACATGAAAAACTAAAAATATCTCACATAATGGGGTAACAAGTATCCCTCAACATAGTGTTTCATAGGGATCTCAAAAATAATACATAGCATGACAAGCTAATGACGTCTCACATAATGTGGCAACAATTATCCCTCAACATAGCATAAAACAGGGATCTCAACAAAATTAACATCATCTCAGCCATTAAAAAAGGAAACATAACATGAAGATTGCTCCATGTACCTCCACTTATGAAGATGTCTGAAAAATGGAGAGCCCAGTTGTTGAAAGTGACGTTACCACTGAATTACTGGCGCAAAAACGTGCAAAAATGACAATCCATTTGTCAAATTTTGACAAATTCACCTTCTGCACCCCAAGGAATATTCAAAGAATCTTGGATGATACCCCACCCAGGGTTCTGCTCCTCTAACTGGGATGGTTCCACCTGGGGCGTGGAGCCACAAAGGACTGAGCATGTAGCTCATTGGTGGTGTATTTCTCTAGACCGGCAGAGGTTTGGGTTCAAATACCCCGCCTCTACAAAATTGGTTTTTTTTTTTTTGTTTGTATGGAAAATGGTTTTTGGCACGAAGTTCCATATATGGTGACATGTGGTTAGCATGGTTTTGGAAGGTTCCTGCGGTTATGAAATGGTTACATATCGGCATTTTTAATGTTGCATGGTGTATGATCGGTGGGAGGGGTATTATCCATGCAGCCCCTTCCCAACCTTTTGACTATACATATATCACTGTTATGTGGCATGCGGCAATGGTTCCTCTGTATTTTTTATATGCAGAGTTGGTTCCACTGGGGTCCGTCGGGGGTGGCTCACCAACCCCAACCACACTTTTAATATTATAACATATGATATGTATCCATGCGGGGGTGGTAGGGGTGGAAGCTTTCCACCCCTATATCTATATATATATATATATATATATATATATATATATATATATATATATTTATATATAACCAATCGTTGTGTTTTACTTTTATGATTCTAAGGGTTCTTAGACAAATTAACTATCCAAAAAATTCACCCGCTCTCGGGAGCCGAATTCCATGCGCTGGGTCTCAGTCAATTTGTAGGAACATTAATCCTAGGCCACATACCCACTTTAACCAAAAATGTGGCCAGCTCTAACTTCTCCATATGAGCTCGAATTGGAGTGTCGTTCGCATCGTTGGAATCAAGAAGACGAGCACTTCGATCTGGTCCTAGTTCGAGAGAAATATGACCAATTTGAATTTTGACCTATTTTGAGACATATTGGACTTCTGAGTGTGTCTCGAGCCACCTGGATCACCAATATACATGCACTATATTGAGACATATTATTGATGTATTTATATATTGTATCATTATCATTATTTTGAGATATATAATAAATTAAATCTTGAGAAGCCTTTTCTGCCATGTTTACATGTCTAAGTCTCTCTAAATTTAAGTTTCTATTTTCATTAACTCCTTTAAATACCAACTTGAAAACCATTAGTCTTGAAAAATTAGTGATTTATTACTTGGCTCCGCCCACTCTTGATACTACAACTAGCTAGTATCCCCTCGAGCATAACAGGCCTGCAAATTATCATTTTTTGTCCCCTTCACTTGTTGTTCTCACAGTTTCTTTGCTATACAACTTGAGTCTCTCCAGCAAGAAGACAAAAATATAGATGAATTATTTCTATACATTATCCATCTACCACTCATTTTTGTGGTTGTAACTACCTCCACCTCACCAAAAGGTGGGAGGTTGTTACTAGCTCATTAATGAGATTTTGCTTCCCACTTCCAAAGACAACACTGTGTATTTTAGGAAACAAAACATTCGCCAATTCCATAATTTCTCAAGAAATATAATCATCCATATTAGAGGCCTAGGAATTATTGATGGGTAATTAATATTCAGCAATAATTTTTCATTCTCATCTCTTTCAGCCATTTGTACTCAAAAACTAATTTTCTATATCTTTTATTTACAAAAATAAAAACATCATAATTATAGATTTATAATGAGTAATAAAATATTGATAACTAAATTCTTCACATGATTTTCGAACTTAAACATTCAGAAAGGAAATAACATATACACAATTTATAAGATAAAAGCCTCAATTCATGGGATATCACATCCTACCCTACTTGAATTTGACATTGTCCCGATGTCAGTTCTCACATATCTCAACAGATGTGTTCTTCTAGGATTATTTAGACACCTGCCAAACATAATCCAAATTGGTTTTAGCTGGTATCAAAACCAAAACTCAGGGTTCACCAGTTGGTTACTCATAATTTTTTTCCTTTTCTTTTAAGAAAACATCTTCCAATTTCCAATTTATCTTTACCAGGTAAATTGGTTTTATTGAATTTTTAATTTGGATCGTTGTTCTATTCCATAGCATAATTTCCTCCAAACTAAAATATGTAAGAGTTCTATCAAAAAATATATCTCTAATCCTATCCCCACTGAAGGATAACTATAGCATACATGCATGTACATTCTTCCTTAGGATCGATACTCTAGTCAACATTTCATGAAAGTATTTTGGTTGTCCTAGATATATGCATGTTAGAGGCATGTATCTTCTCTCACTCACTCTTTCCATCAATTTCAATACTACCTTTAAAAACATTAGTGTTGCATCATCGTTCAAAATTTATATGAACCTATTTCATTGTATTGAAACTTTATTTATGTCTTTTGTCAAAGAAGACATATTCGAGCACTTGAAATTAGTGTAATTTGTTTTTTTTAACATACATTGAATTTTTGTAGTGTTCAAAGTAACAGTGTATTTCCAAACAACCAATTCATATCTCTTACAAAAGCCATACCAATATTTGCTAAAACAACTAAGTCAATATTTTCCCAAGCAATTCTAGGGGGGTAACTTCATGAAATCTGATTCACAAATAGTGGCCTTGAAGGCTCCCTAGGACTTGGTGGAAAAGCCCCGGAGAGTTGTATGCTAAAATCAGTGTTTTCCTAAATTTATTTCCACCATTTGGGTAGAAAATGAAATATGAGTGCCACAATATTGGTCCTCCTAATCATTCAATTTGTCAAAATCCTCACCATTCTTTTTTAACAATGCCATCTCTTCTGCATATGTTATTTTTCTATCTTAGTTTTTCTTCCTATTCCCACTTTCTCGTAGCATATTTTTTTCTTTTTTATTTTTTCTTTTTTTTATTTTTTTCTTTTTTATATAAAAACTTTCTTTTTATCAAGGATAAGATAGGTTCTGGTATATAGAACACTTGAACTTTATCAAGAGAAAATTCCCGTGGCAGAAGCTACAACCCAACTTTATCCTTATTTCTTGACTCAGTTATGATCTTAAGTTCTCGTGCTTTACAATTAAGAATTTTATCGTGACTAATCACTTAAACTATCATCAATATTACAATGAACTATCTAAATTCCACCTTCAGGAGTGTTGACCTAATTTTTTTTTATATTGAGTTCATCCATTTCAGCAACTCAGGGAACTGAAGAACTTGCTTTTCCACATACTTTGACAAGGGAGAGTGTATTTTCTTCCTGGCATTTCTACTTGAACAAGTATTTTTTAGGATTTAATATTTCACGATGTCAACCCAATAGTTGAATCTAAAAATGAGTTCCCATAAATATTTTCACTCTTTTTACACCAATATCAAGATTCTCACCAATAAAATAAATATTATTAATGACTTCAGGTGAATAATTGTACACATATAATTTCTTCTGCAGCTCATCTTTGGGATTTGTCCTAGATTTCATTGCCTCAATTTTATTATATTTTTCAACATGTTTATACAACTACAAAAATCATATTAAGTTATGTTGTTAATTTGGCACCTCTTATTCATGCCTATATTTTGTCGACAATTTGTTGCCTCAAGATGCACATGCAAATTTTATCGTGGGGAATTTATTGCCTTGAGAATTGCATATATTTTATGATTTAGAATCTTCTACTTCATGTAAAATGCCCAAATTTTTTTACTCAAATTGTCCTACCTTAAGGCACATGACCAAAATCTATCGATCAAAATCTTCTACCATGAGATGTTCAAACTTTACTTCTCAAAAGTATCTATTATTGTAGATTATTTCTTTCATTGTGCTATTTTCATAATTCTCTAAGAACTACATTTGTAATCCCACATTGTATTCATACTTGTGCTTGATAGCTTCTACAAAAATTTTCAATCAACGTCTTGAATTTAGTGTTAAGATTTCTAGGTTTGAAACAAATTGAACACAAAAAATGCAAAATTTCGTGAAGTTTATTGTTGTAAATTGAGATTAAATGTTAAAAAACATATTTTAGGCTCATGTCTATTGAAAAATTCTTTTTTATGCCTATAAAAAAATTTGAGCAAGATTTTGTTGCTTTAAAACTCAAAAATATGTCAATTATTTCATCAACAATTCACACCTCAAAAATATTGTATGGATTTTGAATTATTTTTTTGGAATTCTGCATGCATATATTCCATGAGTTGCATTACATCATTCTTGAAAAATTTTAATTCTCCAGACTAGGAATAGATGTCCATGAGTAGCACAAATTCATGTTGGTGGATCTTGGTAAAGAATTTTCTTCCAAGTGAGAAGTTTTCATTTGGAATCTAATCCAACCCCATACTCCTCCTCTATACCAGTTGATCCATTAACTAATAATACCATGCATGTAGATACCAAGCTCACCAATAATTCCTCACTACATACAACCTAACCTCATTCCCGTTTTTACTATAATCTCTCATATATGAACACTTTTGAAATCATATCATGACATCTCTTATTCAATATTGTGAGCATTTACTATTTCTTCTTTTGGTCAACCTTAAGTTTGATTTTCATTAGAATTTATAGAATATGTGGTGTTTTTTTTCTCCTTCCTAACTCTATTTTTATGAGTTTCTAGTGCTTTCTTATTATCTTTGTTTCTTTCCAATTTCCTCAACATATAACCAATAATTTTCTCTTGTTCTTCTTTATCTTTGGACATATTTTCTTGATTCACTTCAATTTTATCAAGATATGCCTTCAAGCTACACACTGTTGGAAATTGGGTTCAACGCTCCCTGTGTATTTCGCGACATGGACTAACTTCCTCTTGTGGATCCTAACTCTGGCGATTGTAGCGGAGACTAACGCCTGCTAGTTTTGGTCTAACGGCAATCGTGATTCCAACAAGTGGAATCAGAGTGAAAGGTCTCGAGTTCGAAACTCACCCGACTCACGTTGGGGGGGAGATTGTTGGACATTGGGTTCAACGCTCCCCATGTATTTCACGACATGGACTAACCGCCTCTCGTGGATCCTAACTCTGGCGATTGTAGCGGAGACTAACGACTGCTATTTTTGGTCTAACAGCAATCTTGATTCCAACACACACTACTTGCAATAGCTCAAACTCTTTATTTTTAGCATTATTGGTTCCTCCACCCATCATTCCTAATTCAATATCATGGTAACCTATAGCTCTAATACCACTTGTAATATACCTCATCTATAGACAAATATTTTTTTTTCTTTAATTTTTGTCAACGAGAACTATCCTATTTTCAACTCATAATTTCTTATTTTACCACTTACTTTAATAACCAAATTCTCTTTGCCTTATTATAAATTTATTCATTGTAATTTTACTTTAAAACTACTCAATGGACCATAATTGTAATTTTACTTTAAAACTACTCCATGGACCATAATTGTAATTTTACTTTAAAACTACTCCTTGGTTGCTCCATGGACCAGCCAGTATAAGATCAACGGACCAGCCAATATAAGATCAACGTTATGTTTGGTCTTAAATTTATCTTATACAATTGGGATGATTACATTTTAGTTATATAATTCCTGGGTGATTTTCCTCGTGCCATTTAAACTTAAACTATATTAAATTTGTTAATTCCATGGTAGTATATATCCTTTAAACCTTTGTGATCACTTCTATCAAGATATAGATATGTTTTTACATCCTTTAAATCTTTGTGATCACTTATGTTATCACAAAATTGTTCTTGATTGGCTGCTGATCAGACAACTCTATGTAACTGTTTCAAACCAGCTTTTGACTAAATCTTAGCCTCTTCAGTTTGAGAGGGCTCTCTCAAAGGGGTTTATGATATTTGATAATGAAAGTACTAGATGGCTAACTCTATTTGAAAAATTAACTTGTTTTTTATGTATGTAGGTTGAAAGAATACAGGCTTGCTACCATTGGGCTTATGGAGTCAACTATCAGTAGTTTCAGTGGCAACGTTTCCTGACATGGAAGCTGAGACAGATAGGGGTCTTTAACAAAGGCAATTCACTCATAAAACATAGGAAAACACAGTCATCTCATTACTAAAGGAAGTCAGAGCATAGAGTTATGAATTATGAGTAATAGTAATGAAATCTACTACAATTAGTAAAACATAATATGTAGATCAATAAAACATTAAAAACCCCAGGAGAATCTTAGGTCTGTCAAGAAATAAGTCACTCTGTATTACTGATATGTGTCAAAATACATAAAGCAGCAGTTTGGTGCAAAAAATCTCCAACCCTTTACTACTTCGATGATTTACCTTTAAATAGACATTCTTACAGCAAGGATGATCTGCATGATGGCTAGATTCATCGAATTCTTCCTATGACACCTCTTATAACAGAAAAAACATGTATTTTAACAAGAAAATGATAGCTACACCCTAAAGAAGACATTTCCTAGTAGGACTCAAACTCTTATTTATTACATCATTCTACCTTATCTTTGAAACAGTTAAATGTCAGTTACAAATAAGCATCACATGCTCAAATAGGCTATGGCATAGCTCATCACTACTTTAATATTAAAAACCCTCCTAGACATGTGGAACAAAACCCTATTTTTCAGGAATGCAAGACCTTTATCTTCAATGAAAGCTTTAGCTGATGAGCCGTCTCCACAACACTTTTTTCAAGTCATAAATGTTTGATGGTAAGGTCCCTTGACCTGTTGGAGGAGTCCAGATGTCCAAAACTACCACTAAGCTGCTCCAAAACCTTCAAAAACATCTCGCTATGAAAACAGGACAGTTTCATAGTGAGCTTTAGTAGCGTCCAAAAAATAGCTTTTGCACCCAAAAACCTTGCCCCTTTGCTATTCCATGGTGTCAACCAAGTCATGACACATCACCACCAATAAAATACCTCCTTAAAAACTGCAAAAAAGTGATTTTTGAAGCAAATAGGCTGCAATGGAAATTTTCGTAGCGTTTTCCTGGCTTGAAGCCTAGGAACGCTACGAAACTATGAAAAACTGCAGAATTTCTAGATTTCAACATTGTCTCAAAAAGGTGACCTCTAGCTGTAAAAAATTGGTCTTCAGCATGCCATGAACCTTCTAAAATATAATCAATCTCAACCTAAGACCCCTGTGGTGTTTCTTCTTCATTAATGATCAATTGAGCAATGTGCTCCTCAACCACAGTCATCTTCAAACCTTTCTTCTCTAGATCCTCATGAATCAACTGTAGTTGTTGTTCTAAATATTTCACTTCATATTTTAGTGTTATTTTCTTAGAATGTAAGTGTAGGTTCATTTTTGTGATATGTTTCACCTCTCCTCTCAATGGCTTAGTCCATTTGATCAATTGCTCTGTGTTGTCCAAAGTCTTTGACACACTTAGGACCTGTTCTTCCAAAATTTCTTTCATTTTCTCAAACTATACCTTCTGAACCTTGTGCTTCCTTACCTCTTTCTTCAAGACTGATATTTCATCATTTTCCAGCTTCAACTTCTCCTTAAGGACTTCAATCTCTATTTTCTCATTGATTTTCTCTTTGTCCTTATTTTTTTTTATGACTATTTCTTCTTTTGCAGGTGATGAGAGGTCAATGATGCTTGGTGGTGGCTGGACAGTTTTAGTGACCTTATGAGCTTCTTTACTACTTTCCAAGACCTTTCTGTCATGTCTTGTCATTGGTTTCCTAGCCTAAAACATGAATCTTGCATTTTCACCTACAAACTCTAACTTTTTAGTTGATTTGTCTTTCTTGAGCTTCCTTTCTCTCTCATCTATGTCTTCATCTTAAACTATGGGAGTTTCCTCTATATAAATAGCATGCAGAATGTATTCTAAGTTACCCTTTGCCATTTTTTGGCTCCTTGTAACCATTTTTCTGCCATGTTTGCTCATTGTTGGCTTTTGTTTTGCAGATGTAACTTTGGTTGTGTCATCTTTCTGCAATGGCTCTGTCTCCATGATCACTGGCTCAATTTTCTCTGCCACTGAAGGTGATGGGATATCTCTAGGTTTAGGAGTTCTTTTAGGAGTGATGGCATCTATTTCAAAACCATTGACAAACAGAAAAGATGACCAGTCTCTGCCTAATCTCTTTAACTCTTCTAATACCAGCAACTTGATTAAACAATGATGAAAGAGTGAGGTTTCATTTCCTTCAGATTTGGCTTGAAATTTGTCTGAAATTTTAGCTAAGCTTCTATATAAGTAAAAAGGTAAATCAAGAGACCTTTTACCAAAAAAATGTAGCAGAATATTGAAATGGTATGAGTAAACCATGGGGTACCTCCCTTCACAAGTGAAATATTTCTAAATAATTAGCAGCAGCTTTGATAAGTTGTCTTTCATGTAGCTCCTTAGGATGGCATTTGTTAGATCAATCTCATTATGCTTTGGCTTGATAAATTTCTTACATTCCTACATAGTGAACTTGAAACCTTTGAACCATTGTTATCCTCCTCTAGGAATTTTTGTTGCTACTACAATGGTTTTTGGTGTCACTGTGAGGTTCAACGTTCCCACCTTTGAAGTTGTCCCATTGAAACTGATAGCAAACTCCTTAGAAACCTGCACATGGCACCCTTGCAATCTTTGGAAAAATTGTAAACACCCTCTTCTTCTAAAAACTTCTAAGGCAGTTGGGTCTTCATTAATCAAATTCGTGTATGATGGCTCATATCTAAGGCAATTTCCACCTTTTTTGGTCTTCCTCTTTGCAGCCATGATGATTTAATACCTTCTCTGCCTCGCTTGATCAATGACACTTGCAATTCTTGAAAATTCTAGCATCTAGCTTGGCCTGGTGAAACAACTCTCCAGAACTTAGCAACATGCAAAGATGGAGCAAAGAATGACACAAGACTCAATTGGGAAATATTTAAAAGTTTAGATGACATCTCATGGCTTAATCATGACTCATACATGCTACAAATAGTAATAATGACCTCAGCCATGACCAATGTACCTTGATTTAACCCTAACTGACTCGAATGACATCCACCCTAACACTTCTAACCATAGACTGACAGCTTGCACCGAATTTGAAAAGACAAATGGAAAAACCTCTTTTCATAGTGTAGTTAGTTAATTTCTAGGTAGTTTCGCTACTAAAATATTAGTAGTTTCGTAGTGAAAACTGTTTTTTTACTATGTAATTTTCTACGAAAACAAGAAATCTTGGCTAAAGTGACCTTTTCGAATTCAACAACTTGGAAAATGTAATATGTCAGCAAATGATGACTGATGGGACATGATGTGACTTGAATGTGGGTGGTTTTGGACCTTAGGATAGGTTAATATGAAAATTTTAAATTTTTCCTTTACCAACTAATGACAAATGAACTCTATGACCATACCTTTGACAAATGAACCTCTAAGATTATGTCAAATGATGTTTCACTTTTTCTTACTGATAACAGTGGCTCCACTTGGGATGGTGTGCCCCTGTAGTACACCAAAGAACTTGTAGTTCCAGTGCTATCAATCTTCTTGGAAATAAAAACTCTGAAATTTGCCAAGCTTTCCTTCAAACTCTAATGGCCTTCACCTCAGTCTCATGTTTGATGTTCAGCTTGTCTTTATTAGCAAAAAAACATTAAAAAAAAATGGAATATATACAATTAAATGAGAAATAAATATAACTTAAGAGGAATAGTGCTTCAAAAACTTGCCATTGACAGGCCCTCCAGCACCAGGTTATCCATCCATCTCCTGCAGAATGTAAGTGTTGCTTCCATGGAATTTAGCTACTTTGAATGGACCTTTCCAAATATTCTCAAAATTACCATGTTTCTCCTTTTCTTCAATCATGGCCTCCCACTTCAAAACCACATCTTGGATTTGAAAGTTTTCCTCTTTGACCTTCCTGTCAAATGTCTTCTTAATTTTATTTTGTGATTGTTGATTGCTGTTATAGACTTCCTCCCTTTTCTCCTGAAATGCTATCAACTAATTTATTATCCTCTAAATTTCATTTTTCTCCTCCTCCAATCCTTGCAGCAGCTTCATGACAAGCACTCCCAAGGATGTAGGAAAAATGGCTTCAGCCCCATACACCAACTCATAAGGTTAAGTTCCAACTGATCTCTTCATGCACACTCTATCAGCCCATAGAGCATACTTCAGCTTCAAATTCCATGACTTCTTATTTTCCTGCAGCACCTTCTTAATAATCCTCACAATACTCTTGTTAGAATATTCAGCAAGGCCATTACCTTGTGGATAGTATGCAGTAGAGTGTCCAAGTGTAATCTGATATTTATGACAAAAAATGATTAGCCTCTTGGATTTTAATGCTTGTGCATTGTAATTGATGATCTTCATAGGGCATCCAAACCTAGGTAATATGTTATTTTCCAAAAATGAAATGATAACTAAATCATGTGCTTGCCTAGTCGGGATTGCTTCAATACACTTGGTGAAATAATCAGTTGTTGTCAGGATCCAACGATGTTGACCTGAAGATGATGGATGAATATCACCAATAAAATCTAGCCCCCATTGTTGGAATGGCGCCTCAACATAAATAGGCATCAAAGGTAGAGGAATAAGCTTTTTCTTACCATCAAAAATCTGGCATTCATGGCAGGCAGCAATCTTTTTGTAGACATCTTTCAACATAGTAGGCCAATAGTACCCTACTCTGAGAATATCATTTGTTGTGGCCTTCCAATAATAATGACCTCCACAATCTCCTTTTTGAAACTCCTCAATCACTTTTTCTACCTCCTCTTCGAGCAAACAATTCAAAAGAATACCGCCAGTATCTTTCCAATACAAATTTTTATCAATGATGCAGTACCTCGGGGTTTTTAGCTTCACAAATATTTCCTTAGACTTTTTCAACTCAATAGGAGCTCTATGATGATGTAAGACAAAAACAATGTCTCTATACTAGTCAGATAGGATGTACTTCTCTTCAATGGGAATCAGCTCTTCATCTTCATCTGATAATTCTGAAATTTCTGCAATTAGATTCATATCAAGACAGTAAAAATTGGAATGTGCCATCAGCTTTGCTAGCCCCTAACCTTTCACCAATTTTGTAGGTCTGATCTCTATATCATATTCCAGCAAGTTAGCTATTCACTTCCCTCTTTTACCATCAGGATTAGCTTGAGTTAGGATGTCTTTCACAACAGCATTAGGAACAAAAGCAATGACATGAGAATGCAGAATGTAAATTCTAAAATTTTGATGGATTTGACCAAAGCATAGGCATATTTCTCTAGGATGTTGTACTTCAGCTCTGAATTAGCTAAGATCATGCTAAAAAATTAAATGGGTTTCTCAGTACCTTGTTGTCCTTTCTGTAGAAAAACTCCAACAATTGAATTTTCTGATGCAATTATAAAAACCAAAAATTATTTGGAAAAATCCAGGCTGATCAATGCTCGTGCTTGAGTGAGTGCCTTCTTGATATCCTCAAATGAATTATTTGCTTCTATTGTCCACTTGATGTCAGCTCCTTCCTTCAGCATCTTGGTTATGTCTTTGACAATCTTAGCAAAATTGGGAATAAACCTCCTCACAAAATTCACCCTTCCAAGGAAAGACTAAATTTCCTTTCTGCTTCTAGGCAAATCCAATTTCTGAATGGAATTGACCCCATTTGGATCAATATTAATCCCATCTTTAGATATAATATTCCCAAGTAACTTCCCTGAAGTCAGAGAAAAAATAATTTTAGTGGGATTGAGAGAAATTCCAAAACTTCTACATTTCAGCAGAACCTTTTATATATGCTTCAAATGGTCTTCTTCTCTCCTTGAGAAAACTATTATGTCATCCAAATATACAACCACCAACTTATCCTTCTCCTCAACAAAGGCAATTTCCATTGCTCTTTGAAATGTCACTCCTACATTCATCAGACCAAAAGGCATTTTGGCATACATGAATGTGCCCCATGGTGTGGTAAAGGCAGTTTTCTCCTGATCTTCTGGATGCACTAGTATCTAATTGTATCATGAAAAACCATCCAACATAGACATCCTTTGGGAACTAACAATGTTCTGCAGAATTTGTTCCATCTTTGGGAGAGGGTAGTTGTCCTTCAGAGAGTATTTGTTCAAGTTTCTGAAGTCAATGCAGATTCTGATTTCTCCACTCTTTTTCCTAACTGGAACCAAGTTTGCAAGCCAGTTTGAGAATCTAATTGGAACAATGATTTTGGCATCAAAGAGATTCTTGATTTCCTTCTCAATCAGAGGGATGAGAAGCGGATTAATCCTCCTCAACTTTTGTTCAAAAGGATTTTTATTTTCTTTAATAGGAATGGTATGTTGAATAATGGTAGGATCATATTTCTTCAAATCAGCATAACTCCATCCAAAAACATCTATGAACCTTATCATCATCTCAACATATTTCTCCTTCATGTCAACTGAAAGAAACTTTGCAAGCTTAATCATTTTTGGCATTGCTACTGTACCAAGGTTACAACTTTCTACCTCTTCATCATCAGTTTGTATCCTAGGAGACTTGAACACATCATTTTGGTCAAAAATATTTTCAAGTGGGATGAGACCTTTGAGTATAGAATTATTCTTCAATTGTAACACCTCAGAATTCCCCTTTGTTTCAGAAAGCATGTTTTGTTGATCTACTTGTGTGTTTTCAAACTCCTCTTTCAATTCTATAAAGTTTTTGACTTGCTGGTCATCCTCAAAAACTTGCCAATGGATGATTTTGTTAGGGATAGCAGGCCTGTGGTGAACTTCAAATTCATATATTTCAATGGAATGTGCAGGAATAATAAACAAACTTGCAGAGACAGCTAGGGAATCAGCTACTGAGTTTTGATCCCTAGTCTTCACAATAAAGGAATATTCTTGAAAATTCTCTAACATCTCCATGATCAAATTTCTGTATGCTCTCATTCTCACATCCTTATTTTGATATACACCCTCAAATTGTTTAATAACTAATTCAAAATCTCCACAAACAGAAATATTTTGGGCACCCAACTTTTTCAAAATTTCTAAACCCAAAAATAGAGATTCATACTCAGCCATGTTATTTGTGCAATCAAAGTTCAATTTGAAATAAAAGAACTTACTTTCATCCTCTGGAGTTGTGATCCAAATTCTTGATCCAACCCCTTCTCTTCCTGTTGACACATCAAAGTGTAACAACCACCAACCTTCTGCCTTCTCTTCACTGATTTGATGATTTTCTGTCTGCTGATTTTCTGCTTTCTGATTTTCTGCCTTCTTCTCATCTTCTACTTCATCAGCCAATTCATTGAAAAGTATACCAAATCCTAATTCAATATCAACAGCATAGATTGGGAAATTTTGAGGTTTGTCCTTACTAATTACCATATAAGCCATCCTTGTTTCTCTGTATAGTCTTATTTTCTCACCAAAAACAGGAATTGTGGCATAAGTTAGGTCCATCTACATGGTACCTTTGATCTTTGTTTCCCATGATCTAGATAACAGCATGCCAAACTTATGTGGAATGTCTGCTACCATAATGTCCATTACTACTGTCTTGGCAGGGACTTGTGTAAGACCAACAACAACATCTTTTATTAAACCAATTCATTGAACTCTTTTTGAATCAAAAGAAAACAAATCCTTATATGGACTAGTAATTTCCAATCCCATCCTTTCCATGATCACTTTAGGCATAAGGTTGTGAGAGGCCCCTAAATCCAGCATGGCATTATGAAATGTCATGTCATGAATATTAAGGCTTATATAGAAAGGAGGCACCTCTTCATTCTTCTTATCCTCCAAACTTGGATGCAAGTATATAGTTGGATGATCTTCTTGAACATTAAGGATTTCAGCAGCTCCCTGTTGGGAATTCAGCATTTTAAAAATTTTACTTATGTATTCATTCACCTTAAGAATTTCTCCAAAAGGGACTGGGATTTTGATCTTCGAGATCTCATTCTCCAAACTAAAAACAGAAGCATATTTTTCAGTCTCTTTTACAGGAGGAGGAGGTGGTGGATCTTTTCTAACCTCAGCAGCTTTAGGGACATCTTTCTACAGTAATTGGAACATTTCTATATCTAAGGTTATATTGTTTCTGCATCTTAAAGATTGCATGTTGATATCCTTTAATATAATCATATGGTTCCTCACCCTTGTTTACATCATGATCTGACACATCATGTTCTTCCTTAGTCAAAAAAATCCCTGACATGTTTTCATCTAAGCAATGAATTGAGTCTTCTAGTATTTCAGGCTGATCTTCTTCATCAACTAAATTTTGCTAAAAAGGAGGCCTTACTTGAGGATCAATCTGATTTCTATTTTCCATTGGCCTCTGCTGGTTTTGAGGTCTTATGAACTGAGGATTTCTAAACTGAGGTTCATGTTGTGCAGGAGGAGAAGAGACATTCTGTTGGGGTTCCCATGTTTTGGCCAGATTGGCAAGACCAAAAGATGAGACAACATCAGAACCACTTTCGGACCTCAGGATCTAGCCCTCCTGGGTCCAGAGAGGGATCTCTCTAGTTTGGGCAAAGGTTTATATCTATGAGGCTCAAATGTTACAATTTTAGGCTAGTTATAGGCACGGGTTTGTTTGTTCATTGTTTGTTTTGATTTGGTTGCTGGTTATCAGGAAACCAGGGTTCAATGTAAGACAAGGATGAGCAAAGAGGGATAAGGCAGAGGTGAAACATTCCAGGAAATATTCAAAACCATTGCGCAATGGAGTCAGGAAAGGATTTTTTTGTTAATCAATAGGCAGGCTTTCAATTGGGCTAGTCATCTGAAACTTAGGATCTTTCAAGATGATTATGTGATGTGGAAAGTAGGAGGGGAGGAGATAACACAGTTTCAGAGAACAAAGTTACAGATCAGCAACTCGTACAAGGATCCTAGTGGACAGGGATAACACTAATCCCCAGTGTTTCCAAATCTTCCAACTAAATATATAACAAGAAGCATCTAAGAACTGAATTCATTTAATTCATACATCAGAGAGCAGGAAATATCATCCACTACACTAGTTAAACCAAGTGAAAACATTCCTTAGATAATACATTCAGAAGAGAAACATAAAGGGCAAGGAGAGAAGAAACATAGGGTACCTAACAAGGGTAAATCCTATGCCAATATTCTAATGCAAGCCAGTAGAAATGAAATGAAATGAATGCAAACACAGAGATAGGAAAACATCACCGCCGCTTCAAATCAGGATCCAAAGAAATGCGCTTGTCATATTGAATAACAATACCAATCAAGTACACTATGCCAATGGTTGAATACTCAATCTGAAAACATCTCCTTCACCTATCTTACAGCTTTACACAGAGACTGTGTCTCAAAAGAAACTACTTGCAGTTCTCTGATAACTGATCAACAACCTTTATAATATTTTCTCATGGATTTTATAACAACAGATGAACTGAGGAGGTAGTTGAGAACTAAATGAAACATTAAATGCAGAAAAGGGAGAGAGGGCCGAAACCCACTCTGTTTTAACTCTCTGAATTTATCTCTGGTATGGCTTAGGTGTTTTTACTGCAGTACTGTGTGGTACATTTGGTGAAATAACAAAGGAAAAATAAGAAACAGTGAGGTCTGCCCTACTTGTGCAACAAATGCTTCTGAACATGTAGGACTGTTGTTGGGGTAGGAAACTTCAGGAACACGATGTATAATAAAAACTGCATGGGCACTTTGTCCTCCGATGAAGAAAAACATTTTTCTGCTATAGAAGACCCTGGTGGTACGGCTTCCCCTGCATTAAACTTCTGATTGATCTTTGGGGTTTTAAATCTGGTACCTTGCTTCTGAAAAACTAGATTAATCCTTTAAAACCTCCCGTTTAATGCTTTAACTCTTCGATTTCCCTGCTGATTTCTCTTTTCCGCTCCCATAGTCACCTTCTGGCTGTGAATTTTGTGCTTTTAATGGCATCCGAAGGAGAGTGACAGAAATTTGACCCTGTCCTTTGATTACAATCATGTCAAACACTTCCCTGGGCCTTTCCTTCATTAAATGTATCTCTGTACATGACCTATTCCGCAATTTCCACCACTGTGACAGAGATAACGAGCCATGGCAGTTTTCCCTGCTTGAAACCCTACAAAATAGAAAATTTGTCAAGAAATCCATGGATGGGAATGATGGAGGCAGTGTGGATGGAGGAAATGGCCGTGCAGATGACGAAATGGAGGAAAATTTTCAGAGAAATGGTGAAAAAATGCTCTGGCGGATGGTTGGCGGTCTGCGGAGAAAATTTGAACGAAAACCTTAAAAAAAACATGAAAATGAACCAATTTATACGTAATGGAATGGGCGCATGTACGATGGATGCTCGTGGGGGTGACGGAGGTACGGAGGAGACACGTGGATGAATGATGTGGAGGACCGGGCGATGGCGGAATAGTCAACAACGGAGGCAATTGAATGTGAACCGTCCGATCTCGGGAGGAGATCGATGGCTGAAAACACATCGGAGGGCGACGGATGGCGGGCCATACCCTGAGTTATCGCGTGTGCATCTGGGTTAACTACCACGCATCTTCGGCGAGTGACAACCATTGGATGGCCCACCCCAGATCGGACGGTCCACAGCGATATCGTTGGGCATCCGTGTCCAGATGATAACGTGCGATGGATGACGTTAACGCGTAGGGACGGTGGTTTTGAAATCATACAGGAGGACGCGTGTCACGCGGCGTATGGAATCGCTGGGCTATTGGGAAAAACTGCCCACCGCGCAAAAGTGGAGGACCGGGCGATGGCGGAATAGTCAACAGCGGAGGCAATTGAATGTGAACCATCTGATTTCGGGAGGAGATCGACGGCCGAAAACGCTTCGGAGGGCGACGGATGGCGGGCCATACCCTGAGTTATCTCGTGTGCATCTGGGTTAACTACCGCGCATCTTCGGCGAGCGACAGCCATTGGATGGCCCGCCCCAGATCGAACGGTCCACAGCGATATCGCTGGGCATCCGTGTCTGGACGATAACGCGCGATGGATGACGATAACGCGCGGGGACGGTGGTTTTGAAATTGTACAGGAGGAAGCGTGTCGCGCGGCGTATGGAATTGCTGGGCTATCAGAAAAAACCGCCCACCACGCAAAAGTGGTGTGATAGAAACCACTGGTTTAGGAACAGTGCACAGAGGACTGCCGGGTGGGAAGATTTATGACCGTCAGATCAATGCTCTAAATGGACGGCAATGGCGCGATTTGAGGGAATGAACGGGGAAACCCGGGTGCTGCAGATTTAACGATAGCCGTCTGATCTACCAAGATCGACGGTCGAGGCTGTGCCCGAGGAATGGATACCGCAAGCGCCTTTCGGATTTTGCAAGTGGTTCCAGCGCTAGATCACGTGGAGGAAGAGGTGCGGGGCTAAGCGGGGAAGGGGCTATGCCTGATATAATTTGGAAAATGGGTTTTTAGGCCATTTTAATGCATTTTGAAGCCTCTAAAGGGTAACGATAGGGAGATCCAGGGTGAAAGAGGCCAAACAAGGGGCATGGGCAGAATTTGAAGGGGATTTTGGGAGATTTAGGAGGTTGATGGAGATATTAGGGGGAACAAAAGGGAATTTAGAGGAAGGGGGGAAATGATAGAATGGGGAACAAGGTAGGGATACAAGGGGTGAAATAAAGCCTTCTAGAGCATAATTATTTATCAGCAAGGCTTACTGGCTTAAATCAGCAGAGGGAAACGGTCACAAGTTAGGAGACTTGACAAGGCTACAAGAATGATGTGTTTTCAAAGGAAATGCATTCCTTGCAAACTTACAGAAAAAACTCGCCCCTTGCTTGCTAGTCAAGAAATTTATAAGGGGCTAACAGTGGCTCCACATGGGGATGGCTTCTTCTTGAAGGAGTCAAGAATTTAGAGAGTAGATCTTTGGAGTAGGCCAGTGGCCTGCTGCTTTGCACATCCCTTTATTTCTTTGAGCAACTGCCACAATATGAAAACATTACATCAGCAGAACACTTTTCCAACAAACTACCTACCCATAATACAATCTTAGCATTTTTCTTCTTCTAAGGTGCATTTGAGCTAGCAAACACTTTACATCTTTTTATTTTGGCAAACAGAAAATAAACCTATTCTAAATCTACCCTTATTGCTCCATGAGACCAGATTAGACTGTTGGTCCCATACGTTTCTCTACCTAATCTAATATCTGCTGGGATTAAACTGTCCAGCAGATTTCTTCTCTACATTCTACAACAGAAATTGAAAAACAGTCAAGCCAGGATTAGACTGTCTGACTTGCTGTGGGTCCAAGGCATAAAGACAGTTGCACATGGACAAAATTTGTAGAGAACTGAAAACAAAACTGGGAAGGCTTGAGATCTGAAACTTGAAACATCCTTCTTTCCCTTTGTGACTCAATATTTGAGCATGTTATAGTCACTTCTTTTTTCATTTCAACTCTGGTTTTGGGCATGTTAGAGCTGATTCTTCTTTCTTCTTTGCTGGCCCATATTTTGAGCATGTTAGGACTAGCTGCTTTACTTTCTTTGGCTCAGGTTTTGAGCTTATTAGAGCCAATATTTTTCACATCAAAGGTTCATGTTTTAAGCATGTCTGAACCTCTCACTATCCTCTACTTTTTGAAACATTTATCTTTTTCTTGAAAATAAAAAGCTGCAATGGTATGTACAATGGAAATGAAACTGGAAATTGTGGATTAGCAGAAGTAGTGTTTGAGCATCCTTCCATTTACAGGACCCCAAAACAGTTCAGTGCCATCCAATTCTTGCAAGAAGAAATCATTGAGACCCACAGTGGCCTGGATGAGGTATGGACCTTGCCACAAACTGTCAAATTTGTTGTGCTTTCCTTTATCCTCTCTTCTCGAATCCCACTTCAACACCTTATCTCCAACTTTGAAATCAGCAGCTTTGGTTCTTTTGTCAAACAATTTCTTTATACTCTCCTGAACTTTTACTGCTCTGTTGTAGACCTCTTCCCTTGCTTGTTGAAGATGGATTGTTTGATTTATTCTCCTCACCATGATGTCTTCTTCTGTTTGGATCTCTTGGATCAGTTTGATCACTGGTATCCCAAGGCTGGTAGGGAATACTGCTTCTGTTCCATAGACAAGTTGAAATGGTGACATGCCAATGGACTTCTTGGTTGTAAGACGGTCAGCCCACAAAGCATGTACTAGCTTGTTATGCCATGATTTTTTGTTCTCTTCCAACAGTTTTTTAATGATGATCACCAGGCTCTTGTTCGATGATTCAGCTAATCCATTACCTTGAGGGTAATAGGCAGTTGAATGAACAAGTGCTATTTGGTACCTTTGACAAAAATCAACCATCTTTTTGGATCCGAAAGCAGTAGCATTATCAGTGATTATTTTCCTTGGGCAGCCAAACCGAGAGAGGATGTGACTTTCTAGGAAACTAATGATGACTGAATCTGTGGCATTCCTAGTGGGCACAGCCTCTATCCACTTAGTGAAATAATCTGTGGCTGTTAGGATCCATTTTTTATAAGAAGAAGAAGCAAGGTGAATTTCCCCTATGAAATATAGGCCCCATTGCAGAAAGGGACCTTCAACAGTGATGGGTTGTAGGGGTAAAGGGAGGAGTTTTCTCTTGCCCTCAAAGATATGACATTTATGGAAGGCAACTATCATTTTATGAACATCATTGAAGAGTGTGGGCCAATAATAGCCAGCTCTGAGTATTTTGTTTGCAGTGGTTTTCCAACTCAGGTGGCCTCCACATTCTCCAGCGTGGAATTCTTGTTTAACCCTCTCTACCTCATTTTCATTCAAACATTTAAGCAACAGGCCATTAGGATTCTTCCAGTATAAGTTTTCATTCACAATGCAGTAATTTCTGGCTTTTAGCTTTAAGAACCTGGCCTTGGTCTTTGATATTTCGGGGGGGACATTGAGGTGTGTAAGCACATACAGAATGTCGGAATACCAAGGAGAGCTCTGAAATTTTTCCTCAACAGTGAGATCAGGAAATTCTTGTTGCTCATGCAAGGTACTTATCATGTTAATGTCCAGGGCTTGTAGGTTTGATTCAGCCATTAACTTAGCTAGGCCCTAACCTTTAATCAGTTTGGTGGGTTTTATCTCAAGGTCATATTCTAGGATCACTGCTATCCACTTGCCTCTTTTCCCATCTGGGTCTTGGGACAGTATATCTTTGACTATAATGTTGGGCACATAAGCTATAGTATGGGAATGCAGTATGTACACCCTGAAGTCTTTCAAGGCCTTAATCAGAGCATAGGCCTGTTTCTCCATGATGTTGTATTTCAAGGGTGCATCTCTGAGTGCTTTGCTAAAGAAGGCAATTGGCTGTTCCATTCCCTCTGTATTTTTCTGCAGCAAGACTGCAGCCAATGTATGCTCATAGGCGAATGAAAAGATCAGGAAATATTTGGAGAAATCTGGGCTGATTAGAACGGGAGCTTGGGTAAGTGCAAGTTTCACTGATTCAAAAGATTGTTTGGCTCCTACGGTCCATTTAACTCCTGCACCTTTCCTCAGCATGTTAGTCATGTTTCTAAGGTGTTCAGCCAGATTTGGAATAAATCTCCTAAGGAAGTTAATCTTCCCAATGAAAGACTGTAATTCCTTGATGTTCCTGGGGTGTGTGATCTGTAGTATTCCCTCAACTCATTGTGGGTCTATCCTGATTCCCTTCTCGGATATAATGTGGCCAATAATTTTACCCTCTTATAGCCCAAAGACAGTCTTTTTGGGATTCAAAGACAAACCAAACCTTTGACATTTTTCAAATAATTTTCTCAGATGTTTCAAGTGTTCTTCTTCAATCTTGGAAAAGATTGTTATGTCATCCAAGTAGATAACAATGAAATGTCCTATCTCATCTGAAAATGCTATGTCCATTGCTCTTTTGAAGGTCGCTCCAGCATTCATCAATCCAAAAGGCATCTTCACATACATGAAGGTACCCCATGGAGTGGTGAAAGTTGTTTTGAGTTGGTCTTCTGGGATTACTAAGACTTGGTTATATCCGGAGAAACCATCTAGCAGGGAGATTCTTTTAGAGCCCACTACCTTCTGAAGGATATGTTCCATTTTAGGCAAAGGGTAATTGTCCTTGAGTGAGGCTCTATTAAGATTCTTGAAGTCTATGCACAATCTGATTTCTCCTGATTTCTTCCTCACAGCCACTAAGTTTGATACCCAATCAGAGAACCTCACCGGCACAATTATACCTGCTTCATACATTTTCTTAATCTCCTTCTCTACTGCAGGTAATTGTTTAGGATTGATCCTACGAATTTTTGCGTAAAGGGCTTTTGATTTTCTTTCAGGGGTATTTTGTGTTGGATTATGTTTGTGTCATAGGCCTTTAAGTCTTCATAGCTCCATGTAAACACATCAATGAATTCCTTAAAAATGTCAATGTATTTCTTCTTTATGTCTGCAGGTAAAGACTTAGCCAGTTTAGTCATTTTGGGCTTATCTTCAGTGCCTATGTTGCATTCTTCCACATCAGAGTCTGCATGTTCTATAGTGGTCTTTTTGGCCACATCATCAAAGTAAAAAATGTCCTATAAGGGTGTCAGGCCTCTAGGTATATTCTTATCTTTGGCCTGCAGCACCTCTACCTCTTCACTATCTGCATTTTCACATTTGCGGTCTAGATTTCCAGTTTGTTCATCTAAAGAATTTATTTATATATTATAGGGTGTTTCTTCCTCATCTGAGAATTCATCACTTAGGCAGCTACTGTCAGATTTAGAGTCTGAGTCAGAAAACTCAAACTCGTTTCTGCCTACCAGAAAGTCTTCGATCTGTTTATCACCTTCAAAAACCTGCCAATATTTTTCGTTGTCTGGCACAGCAGGTCTAAATTTAGTCTGAATGATGACTTGTTGGTCACTAGGAGTCTTGGGGTAGGAACTAGCTAGGCAAGCTAATCCGTTTGCAATGACATTTTGATTCCTAGGAACGAACACTAATTTGTATTCAACAAATGTTTTCAGTAGGTCCATGGTGTCATTCCTATATGCTCTTAGCCTAGGATGTTTCGCTGTGTATTCCCCGTTTACCTGTTTGATAACTAGCTCTGAGTCTCCCCATACAGTTATCCTATGGGCTCCCTTTTTCTTCAACAGATTCAGACCCAGGATTAGAGCCTCGTATTCAGCGATATTATTTTTGCATTTGAAATGTAGGCTATAGGCATGGCTCTCAGCGTAGTCATTTTCTGTATTGTGTAACCACACCCCTGCCTCCGCAGTCCTCTTAGTACAAGACCCATCAAAGCTCATTTCCCATAAGGGGTTATTCTCATGACTATCATTTTTTTCTCCCTTACAGCTGGGTTCGCCATTGTGTTGTGTTATAGGGTTTGTATTAGGCTGTGGATTGCTTTGTTTTTCGTGAAATGTAAGAGTTTCAGGAATCTGGCCGAGTGGTTTTTTACGCTCTGTTTCTTGTTCACTCGGAGTTAGGTCTCCACCGCATATCCTACAGGTTTCGTTGCGGCTTTCCTCTTTGTTATCCTCTAAATCCAGACCAGCCATTATGTTAAAGTCCATGGCTTTTGCCTCTCTGTTTGTATCTCTATTTTGGGACTCTGACCCTTCCGAGGATGCATCATTACAAAAGATGAAGGAATCAAGTTCTGTATGTACAGAATAAACAGGTGAATTTTTTGGTTTCTCGGGGCTACTGACTAGGAATTTCATCTGTGTCTCCCTATACAGTTTTCTAAGTTGGCCAAAGATTGGGATTGTGGCATATGAGCTATCCATCTGCATTTTACCCTGCAGCTTGGCTCCCCATGATCTTAATAATAACATGCCATAATTAGGTGGCACATCTGCCACCACAACATCCATGACCATGCATTTTTCTGGGATCTGGGTCAAATTCACACATAATTTTTTGATCAGGCCTAGGAATTTTACTCTACTAGAGTCGAAAGAGTATAAATCTTTGTAGGGTTTGGTTATCTCTAGACCTAGTCTTTCCATAACTACCTTAGGCATTAGGTTTTGAGATGCTCCAGAATCATGCATTTCATTGTGTAGGATCTTGTCATGAATGTTGAGACTGATATAGAAAGGTGGAACTACCCCTTCCTGACACTTCCCCTCTATCTTAGGACCAAACAAGAGGGCAGGTTGATCATCATTCAAATTGACAGAGTCACCATTTTCAGCTAAGTGCAAAGCTCTCAAAATTTGGCCTTTATATACATCCTGAGTGGCCAGCTCAGAAAGTGGGACAGAGATTTTAATTCTTGCAATCTCACTTTCCAGATTGAAAGTGGACTGACCTTTTGGGATACTCATCTCTATTCTACTTGCCACTACCTTAGTGGCTGAATCAGTGGGCTGATTCTCATTATGTACAGTGTTTGTGACATTTTTATCAGGAGCACTAACTGCAGTGCTAGTGCTGCTAACTGGTTTACCTTGTGCATTAGTGTTTTGGTTGTCTTTTTCTCTATTCTTTCCATAACTTTCAGCTGGTGGTTTGCTAATTTCAGCAGTTTCTTTAGAAGACTTCTCAGGTCTCTTTTTGATGGTGGTCTCAGAAGCTTTGGGTTTAGCAGTTTCTTGACTCCTTTTGCTTCTAAGTTCATATTTCTCTCTGACCTGCATCATGGCATTTTCAAACCCTAATCTGTAATCTTCAGATTCCAACCATTCCTCCTCCCAACCAAAGGGTGAAGGCTGGTCTTCTTCTGAATAACAGTTATGGATTGAATCCTCTGTTTCAAACATATTAATTGTGTTTCCCTCAGATTCTTCTATGATTCCCTCGTCTTCATCAAGAAAATTCTCTTGGAATGGGGGAATAACTTGTTGATCTGATTCTCTTTGTCTGTTGGGAGTGTTATTGTTTCTCCTAAAGTTCTAGTTCTAGTTCTTGTTCTGATTGCTAACGATGACAACCATTTTTTCCATCATTTGTTGTAACCTTTCCACATTTTTGGAAAGCTTATCGTAATTTTGGTCAGATGTGGAAGCTACGTTGTCATCTCTATATGTTACCCTTCTTTCAGATTTCAGTCTCGCTCTTTTCTCAATCAGGTTGGCTTCCATGTTTACTACTCCTTTCTGCATGTCCTCCAGTGTGTTGTATTCCTTATCTCTAAGCTCATAGGCCATGTCAGCATCAAAACCCTCAGGGTATTTAGCTAGGGCCATGCCCTGTGGAGGTTTCATATGTGGAGGGAGGGAATTGTAAATGCTATTGAACCTTGTTGTGTAATCATGGACACTCTCTCCTGAGTTTCTTTTAAGGGTCATGTATTCTGCTAGGAGTTGGAAATGGTTTGCCGTAGTTTCCCATTTGTTTATGAAAGTCTGATACAAAGCTGGGAGATCGTTGATGCTACCTGGAGGTAGGCCCTTAAACCATTTCTTCACATCACCCCCTAAGCTTTGGGCAAAGATTCTCATTTTGACTATATCATCATCAATTTCCATGTAGTCAAAAGAATCTTCCATTTTATCTACATGTTGTTGGGCTATGATGGACTCCTTTGCAGTGAAGTGTGGAATCTTAGACTGATAATCGTTTGGTAAGGGTACTAGAGGCTGGGGTAAAACCAGAGGTGCATACCAAGCTGCCATGATGATGTTTTGATGAGCTAGAGGGGCTTGGGCAGCAGGTATATGGATGACAGGGATGTTATGACCAGCAGAGAATTGATGAGCAGACCTAGGGTGACTGAGCCCCAAGTTTTGTATGAAATGTAAATCAGGAGGTGTATATGGAGGGGTTTGTCTAAACCCAAGGTGTCTACCACCTTGTTGTGGTGAATCAGGAACCTCAGGGTCTCGCTAGTCTAAGCTACTGAATGACCTAGTTCTAAATAAGCTATTAGGTAGGTCTAGGTCAAGGTGAAAATGTGATAGAGCTGTAAGATCTTCTGGTGCAGAATTAGCTCTATGGATGTGTTTGGAAATAGTTGATATTTTAAGTGTAGGAGCTCCCTTGAGGATGCTCTTTGGATTATCAACTATTTCAGGTGGGGTTGGGTTAGGGTAAGCTCTTGTATGAATGGTTCTAGAAGCCAGAATGTTGTTTCTGACCAAGCAGCTTAACCCTACTTGTTACTTCTACTGTGGTTGATGTTGTAATGGAGGTTGGTCTCCCAGTGGAGTCTAATGTGCACCAAGATAATCAGCAGGCCTACTGATAACCAGTGGAGTCTATGAAACGTTTATGGAATATTGGAGTCGCCAAGTGGAGGGTTTAGAAATTTTTTGGAGGGTACACTGTCCACCACAGTGCTGTTGAGATGTCCTCCCTTTCGAGGATATCTTCAAACACGGAAAACTCTAACCAAAGACCGACTGGGAGGGCATTTACCAGATATGTCACCTCTGAAAGAGTGTGAGATCCGGAGGCTACCTGGCCCTTTCCAGACTCTATCCACGAGTATGGGCAAACACAACAAATGGTATAGAGGTTGATGTGATAATAGGAGTGTTTAAATGCCAACCTAACCAGAGATTGTAGGTCTTGTGAATGATTAAGGATGTTTAAGGTATAGTGCACTCAGATTCCCCAGCGGAGTTGCCATTATGTTGGGGTTCCCATGTTTTGGCCAGATTAGCAAGACCAAAAGATGAGACAACATCAGAACCACTTTCGGACCTCAGGATCTATCCCTCCTGGGTCCAGAGAGGGATCTCTCTAGTTTGAGCAAAGTTTTATATCTATGAGGCTCAAATGTTACGATTTTAGGCTAGTTATAGGCACGGGTTTGTTTTTTGATTGTTTGTTTTGATTTGGTTGCTGGTTATCAGGAAACCAGGGTTCAATGTAAGACAAGGATGAGCAAAGAGGGATAAGGAAGAGGTGAAACATTCCAGGAAATATTCAAAACCATTGGGCAATGGAGTCAGGAAAGGATTTACTTGTTAATCAATAGGCAGGCTTTCAATTGGGCTAGTCATCTGAAACTTATGATCTTTCAAGATGATTATGTGATGTGGAAAGTAGGAGGGGAGGAGATAACACAGTTTCAGAGCACAAAGTTACAGATCAGCAGGTCGTACAAGGATCCTAGTGGACAGGGATAACACTAATCCCCAGTGTTCTCAAATCTTCCAACTAAATCTATAACAAGAAGCATCTAAGAACTGAATTCATTTAATTCATACATTAGAGAGCAGGCAATATCATCCACTACACTGGTTAAACCAAGTGAAAACATTCCTTAGATAATACATTCAGAAGAGAAACATAAAGGGCAAGGAAAGCATAAACATAGGGTACCTAATAAGGGTAAATCCTATGCCAATATTCTGATGCAAGCCAGTAGAAATGAAATGAAATGAATGCAAACACAGAGATAGGAAAACATCATCGCTGCTTCAGATCAGGATCCAAAGAAATGCGCTTGTTATATTGAATAACAATACCAATCAAGTACACTATGCCAATGGCTGAATACTCAGTCTGAAAACATCTCCTTCACCTATCTTACAACTTTACACAGAGATTGTGTCTCAAAAGAAACTACTTGCAGTTCTCTGATAACTGATCAACAACCTTTACAATATTTTCTCGTGGATTTTATAACATCAGATGAACTGAGGAGGTAGTTGAGAACTAAATGAAACATTAAACGCAGAAAAGGGAGAGAGGGCCGAAACCCACTCTGTTTTAACTCTTTGCATTTATCTCTAGTATGGCTTAGGTGTTTTGACTGCAGTACTATGTGGTACATTTGGTGAAATAACAAAGGAAAAATAAGAAACAGTGAGGTCTACCCTACTTGTGCAACAAATGCTTCTGATCATGTAGGACTTCTGTTGGGGTAGGAAACTTCAGGAACACGATGTATAATAAAAACTGCATGGGCACTTTGTCCTCCAATGAAGAAAAACATTCTGCTGCTATAGAAGACCCTGGTGGTACGGCTTCCCGTGCATTAAACTTCTGATTGATCTTCGGGGTTTTCAATCTGGTACCTTGCTTCTAAAAAACTAGATTAATCCTTTAAAACCTCCCATTTAATGCTTTAACTCTTCGATTTCCCTGCTGATTTCTCTTTGCCGCTCCCATAGTCACCTTCTGGCCGTGAACTCTGTGCTTTTAATGGCATCTGGAGGATAGTGACAGAAATTTGACCCTGTCCTTTGATTACAATCACGTCAAACACTTCTCTGGGCCTTTCCTTCATTAAATGTATCTCTGTACATGACCTGTTCCGCAATTTCCGCCACTGTGACAGAGATAACGAGCCATGGCGGTTTTCCCCACTTGAAACCCTACAAAACAGCAAATTTGTCAAGAAATCCATGGATGGGAATGATGGAGGCAGTGTGGATGGAGGAAATGGCCGTGCAGATGACGAAATGGAGGAAAATTTTCAGAGAAATGGTGAAAAAATGCTCTGGCGGATGGTTGGCGGTCTGCGGAGCAAATTTGAACGAAAACCTTAAAAAAACATGAAAATGAACCAATTTATACGTAATGGAATGGGCGCATGTACGATGGATGCTCATGGGGGTGACGGAGGTACGGAGGAGACATGTGGATGAATGATGTGGAGGACCGAGCGATGGCGTAATAGTCAACAACGGAGGCAATTGAATCTGAACCGTCCGATCTCGGGAGGAGATCGATGGCTGAAAACACATCGGAGGGCGACGGATGGCGGGCCATACCCTAAGTTATCGCGTGTGCATCTGGGTTAACTACCACGCATCTTCGGCGAGTGACAACCATTGGATGGCCCACCCCAGATCGGACGGTCCACAGCGATGTCGTTGGGCATCCGTGTCCAGATGATAACGTGCGATGGATGACGTTAACGCGTAGGGACGGTGGTTTTGAAATCATACAGGAGGACGCGTGTCACGCGGCGTATGGAATCGCTGGGCTATCGGGAAAAACTGCCCACCGCGCAAAAGTGGTGTGATAGAAACCACTGGTTTAGGAAAAGTGCACGGAGGACCGCCGGGCAGGAAGATTGATGACCGTCGGATCAATGCTCTAAATGGACGGTGATGGCGCGATTTGGGGGAATGAACGGGGGAAACCCAAGCGCTGCAAATTTAACGATAGTCGTTCGATCTACCAAGATCGACGGTCGACGCTGCACCCGAGGAACGGATACGGCAAGTGCCTTTCAGATTTCACGGGTGGTTCCAGCGCCAGATCATGTGGAGGAAGAGGTGCGGGGCTAAGCAGGGAAGGGGCTATGCCTGAGATAATTTGGAAAATGGTTTTTTAGGCCATTTTAATGCATTTTGAAGCCTCTAAAGGGTAACGATAGGGAGATCCAGGGTGAAAGAGGCCAAACAAGGGGCATGGGCAGAATTTGAAGGGGATTTTGGGAGATTTAGGAGGTTGATGGAGATATTAGGGGGAACAAAAGGGAATTTAGAGGAAGGGGAAAAATGATAGAATGGGGAACAAGGCAGGGATACAAGGGGCGAAATAAAGCCTTCTGGAGCATAATTCTTTATCAGCAAGGCTTACTGGCTTAAATTAGCAGAGGGAAACGGTCACAAGTTAGGAGACTTGACAAGGCTGCAAGAATGATGTGTTTTCAAAGGAAATTCATTCCTTGCAGACTTATAGAACAAACTTGCCCCTTGCTTTCTAGTCAAGAAATTTATAAGGGGCTAACACATTCCCAAGGGCAAGCCTATCCATCAATTTTTCCATTGTCTTCATCATGGAGTTAAATTTATCATCTGAGGTGGAAGGCTTATCTTCTTCTTTTAATTTTGTCTTTCCCATTTTGGAATTTTTAGCTTCTATCATATTGACCTCCACCTTCACTGCATCATTTTTCATTTCAGCTAATGAAGGGGATTCTCTTTCTCTTAGCAGGATAGAAAATTCATAGTCAAAAGCCTTAGCATATCTCAGTTGAGCTGCTCCTGGTGGAGGCTTTAGATGGGTAGGGATGGAGTCATAAAATTTATTAAATCTCTTGGAGAAATGTTGGACAGTTTCATCAACTGCTCTTTTCAAACTATTATACTCAGTGAGGGCTTGTACAGGTTTGTTTCTATTTCCCCACTTTATCAAGAAGTTATCTTCAAATTAATTCCAATTATGCAGGCTTCCTACAGCAAGGGATTTGAACCACTTTCTGACCTCACCGGTAAGCTCTGAGCAAACAATATCATCTTGACATCCTCATGGTCAACCTCCTCCCTGTCTATGAAGTCATTAAACTAGTCTACATGCTCTTCAACTATAATATATTCATCACTTCCTCAAGTTTTCTAGCAGAATGTTTTCTAGGAAGGGCATTAAGAACAGTTGGGAGAATAAGAGGGGCATACCTAGCAGGTGCAGATGCAGATAGAGGTGGCACATTTCATGCCATGATGACTTGAACTGTGGTAGTTTTAGGAATGGCAGTAGTAGAAGAATAGGAACTGTTAGGAGGGGGGTTGGTTGGTCTTTGTTGTCCAGCTAAAATTAAACTCCAATTAGGTAGAGGGACACCAGATTTTCTTCTAAGCAAGATTTCAAATGGGTCTATTTCCTTCAACCTATCCAAATATTCCCTTTCTAACAACAACTCTGATGTGACTGCTTCCCAAAACTCTTCTTTATCCTTTTGGGTCACTAAGGCTGAGGTAACAATACCTCTTCTATGTAGGTCTAAGAAAATTTCGATCAATTATTTTTCATTTTCAGACCTAAACAAGACTTCCTGAATTTTATCATCAAACTTTTTATCTTCAGGACTTCTTAAAACTTCATAGGACAAGGCTTTTGTATTTAATGGAGAACCTGATTGTGTAGAACTGCCTTGAATGCCTCTGGAAATTTTTTTTGGATTATCCACAATTATAGGTGGATATGGCTCAGGATTACTCCTCGTATATCTCATTTTCGAAGCCAGCTTTGAACATGAGAATTTTGAATGGAGTCATGAAGGTAGATGCAGCCTCGAACAGCTTCTGAGCTCCTGCTACCTTTAAGAGTTCGGCTTCATAATTTCGGGAAAAGTATATCTTCAGGCTCTCGGCAGATGCACCAAAATGTTATCACAAAATTGTTCTTGATTGGTTGTTGATCAGACAACTCTATGTAATTGTTTCAAACCAGCTTTTGAATGAAGCTTAGCCTCTTCAATTTGAGAGGGCTCTCTTAAAGGGGTTTATTATATTTGATAATGATAGTACTAGATGGCTAACTCTATTTGAAAAAGTAACTTGTTTTTTATGTATGCGGGTTGAAAGAATACAAGCTTGCTACCATTGGGATTATGGAGTCAACTATCAGTAGTTTCAGTGGAAACTTTTCCTGACATGGAAGCTGAGGTAGATAGGGGTCTTTAACAAAGTCAATTCACTCATAAAACATAGGAAAACACAGTCATCTCATTACTAAAGGAAGTCAAAGCATAGAGTTATGAATTCTGAGTAATAGAAATGAAATATACTACAAGTAGTAAAACATAAGATGTAGATCAATAAAACTTTAAAAAACCCATGAGAATCTCAGGTTTTTCAAGAAAGAAGTCCCTTTGTATTACTCATATGAGTCAAAATACATAAAGCGGCAGTTTGGTGCAACAAATCTCCAACCCTTTACTACTTCGATGATTTTCCTTTAAATAGACATTCTTACAGCAAGGATGATCTGCCTGATGGCTAGATTCATTGAATTCTTCCTATGACACCTCATATAATAGAAAAACATGTCTTTTAACAAGAAAATGATAGCTACACCCTAAAGAAGACATTTCCTAGTAAGACTCAAACTCCTATTTATTACATCATTCTACCTCATCTTTGAAACAATTACATGTTAGTTAAAAATAAGAATAACATGCTAGAATAGGCTATGACATAGTTCATCACTACTTTACATATTAAAAACAATCCTAGGCATGTGGAACAAAACCCTATTTTTCAAGAATGCAATACCTTTATCTTCAACGAAAGCTTTAGCTAATGAGCTGTCTCCACAACACTTTTTTCAAGTCATAAATGTTTGATGGTAAGGTCCCTTGACCTTTTGGAGGATTCCAGCTGTCCAAAACTGCCACTAAGCTGCTCCTAAATCTTCAAAAACAGCTCGCTACGAAAACAAGACAGTTTCGTAGCGAGCTTTAGTAGCGTCCAAAAAATATCTTTTGCACCCAAAAACCCTGCTCCTTTGTTGTTCCATGGTGTCAACCAAGTCATGACACATCACCACTAATAAACTCCTTCCTTAAAAAATGAAAAAAGTGATTTTTGAAGAAAATAGGCTGCTACAGAAATTTTCGTAGCGTTTTCCTGGCTTTAAGCCTAGGAAACGCTACGAAACTGTGAAAAACTACAAAATTTCCAGATTTCAACATTGTCTCGAAAAGGTGACCTCCAGTTGTAAAAAATTGGTTTTCAGCATGCCATGAACCTTCTAAAATATAATCAATCTCAACCTAAGACCCCTGTGGTGTTTCTTCTTCATTAATTATTAGTCGAGCAATGGGTTCCTCAACCACAGTCATCTTCAAACCGTTCTTCTCTAGCTCCTCATGAATCAAATCCATCTATTGTTCTAAATCTTTCACTTCATATTTTAGTGTTATGTTCTTAGACTGTAAGTGTAGGTTCATTTTTCTGATATGTTTCACCTCTCCTCTCAATGGCTTAGTCCATTTTATCAATTGCTCTGTGTTGTCCAAAGTCTTTGACACACTTAGGACCTGTTCTTCCCATATTTCTTTCATTTTTTCAAATTGTACCTTTTGAACCTTGTGCTTCCTTTCCTCTTTCTTCAAGACTGATATTTCATCATTTTTCAACTTCAACTACTCCTTAAGGGCTTCAATCTCTATTTTCTCATTGATTTTCTCTTTGCCCTTATTTTGTTTGATGACTATTTCTTCTTTTGCAGGTGATGAGAGGTCAATGATGCTTGGTGGTGGCTGGAAAATTCAGTGACCTTCTAAGCTTCTTTATTGCTTTCCAATACCTTTCTGGCATGTCTTGTCATTGGTTTCCTAGCCTAAAACATGAATCTTACATCGTCACCTGCAAACTCTAACTTTTTAGCTGATTTGGCTTTCTTGAGCTTCCTTCCTCCCTCATCTATGTCTTCAGCTTGAACTATGGGAGTTTCCTCTATATCAATAGCATGCAGAATGTCTTATAAGTTAGTCATTTCCACTGTTTGGCTCCTTGTAACCCTTTTGCTGCCATTTTTTCTCACTTTTGGCTTTTTTTTGCAGGTGTAACTTTGGGTGTGTCAGCTTTCTGCAATGGCTCTGTCTCCATGATCACTAGCTCAATTTTATCTGCCACTGAAGGTGATGGGATATCTCTAGGTTTAGGATTTCTTTTAGGAGTGATGGCATCTATTTCAAAACCACTGACAAAAATATGACCAGTCTCTGCCTAATCTCTTTAACTCTTCTAATACCAGCAACTTGATCAAACCATGATGAAAGAGTGAGGTTTCATTTCCTTCATATTTGGCTTGAACTTTGTCTGACATTTTAGCTAAGCTTCTGTATAAGTAAAAAGGTAAATCAAGAGACCTCTTACCAACAAAATGTAGCAGAAGCCTGAAATGGTATGGATAAACCATGTGGTACCTCCCTTCACAAGTGAAATATTTCTGAATAATTAGCAGCAGCTTTGAGAATTTGTCTTTCATGTAGCTCCTTGGGATGGCATTTGTGAGAACAATCTCACTATGCTCTGGCTTGATAAATTCTTTACATTCCTGCATAGTGAACTTGAAACCTTTGAACCATTGTTCTCCTCCTATAGGAATTCATGTTGTTGATGTAATGGTTTTTGGTGTTAGTGTGAGGTTCAACATCCCCACCTTTGAAGCTGTCCCATTGAAATTGATAGTAAACTCCTTAGAAACCTGCACATGGTACCCTTGCAATCTTTGGAAAAACTGTAAACACCCTCTTCTTCTGAAAACTTCTAAGGCAGTTGGGTCTTCATTAATCAAATTCATGTATGATGGCTCATATCTGAGGTAATGTCCACCTTTTTTGGTCTTCCTCTTTGCAGCCACGATGATTTTATACCTTCTCTGCCTCGCTTAATCAATGACACCTCCAATTCTTGAAAATGCCAGCAACCAGCTTGGCTTGGTGAAACAGCTCTCTAGAACTCGGCAGCATGCAAAGATGGAGCGGAGAATGACACAAGACTCAATTGGGAAAGATTTTAAAGTTTAGAGGACAACTCATGGCTTAATCATGACTCATACATGCTAAAAATAGTAATAATGACCTCAGCCATGACCATTGTACCTTGATTTAACCCTAACTAACTCGAATGACATCCACCCTAACACTTCTAATCATTGACTGACACGTTGCACCGAATTTGAAAAGACAAATAGAAAAACCTCTTTTCATAGCGTAGTTAGTTAAATTCCAGGCAATTTTGCTACGAAAGTATTAGCAGTTTCGTAGCGAAAACTGCGTTTTTACTGTGTAATTCGCTACAAAAACAAGAAATCTTGGCTAAAGTGACCTTTTTGAATTAAAAAAATTGGAAAATGAAATATGTCAGCAAATGATGACTGATGGCACATGATGTGACTTAAATGGGGGTGGGTTTGGACCTTAGGATAGGTTAATATGAAAAAAATAAATTTTACCTTTACCAACTATTGACAAATGAACTCTATGACCATATCTTTGACAAATGAACCTCTAAGACTATGTCAAATGATGTTTCACTAAGTGATAACAACTTCTACCAAGATATAGATGTAACTTTGAATCTTTGTGATCACTTCTATCAAGATATAGATATGTTCTTTGTGATCACTTCTATCAAGATATAGATATGTTTTTACATTTTGTATGAAAGATATAGATATGTTTTTACATTTTGTATGAATTATTTTTCTTGTTAATATATATAGATATGATATGTTCTTTATGATCACTTCTATCAAGATATAGATATGTTTTTACATTTTGTATGAATTATTTTTCTTGTTAATAGATATAGATATGTATGAAAGATATAGATATGTTTTTACATTTTGTATGAATTATTTCTTGTTAATAGATATAGATGTGTATGAAAGATATAGATATGTTTTGTATGAATTATTTCTTGTTAATAGACATAGATTTTTCTTGTTAATAGATATAGATGTGTATGAAAGATATAGATATGTTTTGTATGAATTATTTCTTGTTAATAGATATATATTTTTCTTGTTAATAGATATAGATATGTATGAAATATATAGATATGTTTTTACATTTTGTATGAATTATTTTTTGTTAATAGATATAGATATGTTTTTAAATTTTGTATGAAATATATAGATATGTTTTTATTATTGTTTTTACATTTTGTATGAAAGATATAGATATGTTTTTATTATTTTTCTTGTTAATATAGATATGTTTTTATTTTCTATAGATATGTTTTTATTATTATATTATTTTTCTTGTTAATAGATATAGATATGTTTTTACATTTTGTATAAAAGGTATAGATATGTTTTTATTATTATTTTTACATTTTGTATGAAAGATATAGATATGTTTTTATTATTTTTCTTGTTAATATAGACATGTTTTTATTTTCTTGTTAATATAGATATGTTTTTATTTTCTTGCTAATATAGATATGTTTTTACATTTTGTATGAATTATTTTTCGTGTTTTGTACCAATTATTTTTCTTGTTAAGACTATTTAATAGTGTACCAAGATAAATATAGATATGTTTTTATTTTCTTGTTAATAGATATAGATATGTTTTTACATTTTGTATGAAAGATATAAATATGTTTTTATTATTGTTTTTACATTTTGTATGAAAGATATAGATATGTTTTTATTATTTTTCTTGTTAATATAGATATGTTTTTATTATTATATTATTTTTCTTGTTAATATAGATATATTTTTAAGATATAGATATGTTTTTATTATTATTTTATAGATATATTTTTATTATTATTTTTACATTATGTTTTTATTATTATATTATTTTTCTTGTTAATATAGATATGTTTTTATAATTACATTTTTCTTTTATATTATTTTTCTTGTTAATATCGATATGTTTTTATAGTTACTTTTTTTATATTATTTTTCTTGTTAATATAGATATGTTTTTTTTCTTATGTTTTAGAAAAATATAGATGTGTTTTTATAATTACATTTTTCTTGTTAATATAGATAGATATGTTTTTTATAATTACATTTTTCTTGTTAATATAGATATGTTTTTATTATTATATTATTTTTCTTATGTTTTTATTATTATATTATTTTTTTATGTTTTTATAATTACATTTTTCTTGTTAATATAGATAGATATGTTTTTATAATTACATTTTTCTTGTTATTAATATAGATAGATATGTTTTTATAATTACATTTTTCTTGTTAATATAGATATGTTTTTATTATTATATTATTTTTCTTTTTTTTATTTTTCTTATATTTTTATTATTCATGTTAATATTGATATGTTTTTATTATTATATTATTTTTCTTGTTAATATAGATATTTTTTTAGTATTATATTATTTTTCTTGTTAATATAGATATGCTTTTATTATTATATTATTTTTTAGATATGTTTTTATTATTATATTATTTTTCTTGTTGATATAGATATGTTTTTATTATTATATTATTTTTCATGTTAATATAGATATGTTTTTATTATTATATTATTTTTCATGTTTTTTTTTGTAAGTTATGGAGGGTCTATTCACATTATCAACAACAAAAGAGGTACATAAATGAGCTTACAAGGTGAATATCCGAGTACCTGCATACATCAAATAGGATCCCGCACCCAGGGAAAGGAAGAACAGGGAAGGTGAGGCTGGGTGGGGAGAAAAAAATCCAAAATCACCCAAAAGCGAGCACGCAGGCTCAAGATAGCAGAAAGTGAGCACATAGGCTCAAGACAAACTGAAAGGTAAAGCATAAGCAAAATGGAGAAACCAGAGAGCTACAGATCAGGAGGAGCCCCTATGTCAGCGTCCTCAAAGCCCTCCTCGTCAATGTGAATCGGTCTCTCAGGACTGTCGTCCAGCCCAGCAATGGGGGAGTAGCGAGGAGGACCAACAGTCAGAGGGGAGGCCTGAGACGGGCCAGCCTCAGCTTTGACCAGCGCACTTTGATGCAGTCTAGAGCGTTGCTTCAAAATTTCGTAGTGTGGTGAGGAGCTCTCAACGAAGCGAAGGTGATGAACCGTGTGGACAAAAGTCTCAAATTTCTGAGAGAGGGCCTGAATCTTCTTCTCCAAATTCCTACTGATATTGTTCTGCTCTTGAAGCGTGAGGGAGAGGAACGTTTTAGTGTGCCAGTGCAGGTCAACCGCTCTAGTGAAGAGGTTCTCCCTGCTGCTGGTGAGCCCAGGGTCCGGAATCCACTGAAACTCAGCATCGACATCAACCGTCGGGGTAGCTCGATGGTGCTCCACCACAGCAGCGTCCAGACCAATGAAGAAATCATGTAAGTGATCTGAGGTAGCTTTCCGATAGAACCACGCAGCATTATGCGCCAGAGTCTCAGCACGATTCGTGGGGGGTCTGGTAGGATTGTCCCAATTGGAGGCTCGGTTGCATCTGGGGGGACAGGGGGGAGGAGGAGGGTGCCTGTGGTGAGAAGCCATGACAGGGCTAAGGAAAGAGGCTCGAGGGAAGAGAAGCAGGGAATCAGGGGGATCTAAAGGAGAAGCGAAGGGGAGAAGACAGGGCCTAACGGAAGCATAGTGAGGAGGATGCATGCAGGGGGTGAGATAAATAGCGTGAGAAAATATCTGAGGGCAAAGCAGATACCAGCGAAGCGTTGTCCCAGGATGAGAGCGCATGGGAGGGAAATTAATAGAAACAAGCCAAATCATTGCAGAATGATGGGAGGTATACCTTCGCGATCTGAGATTAGATCTCCTACCTGGGAGATCGCACGTTGGGATCATGAATCGGCACATGGATCAGAACATCAACACAGAGGTTTTCAGAAATTGGTGGCTGTGGATGGGCTCCAACCTTGCTCAAGTCGTTTCTGTTGATTTCTTTGCATTTAGCCTTTATTTCATCATCCTCGAGGGAGGTCCAATCCCTGGAAACGATTCTCTCATGCGAGATGACCCCTCGATTGGCCAAAAAATCGGCTAAACCGTTGGCCTTCCACCGGACTGCATGGAAGGATATCCCCTTTGCAACTTTTATGTTGTCACTTATACGTTGGAGAAGCCTGTTGATGCGCCATCCCGTAGAGATTTTCTCCAGATTCCTACCCTGCTGAATTTTCCTGCAAGCTTGAGTGGTGATGTAAGAATCCCCTTCCACCAAGAGGGGCCAGAAGTTTTTTTGCTTAGAAATTTCAAGACCATGAGCCAAAGCCTGAAATTCAACCACATTGTTGGTGTTATGACCTAAGTTGCCATAGTATATCCACTTGCTGATACCCTGATCACTTCGAAATGCTCCTCCAAAACCCGCTAGACCCGAGTTATTCTTGGAAGCTCCATCATAATTTAACTTGAAAAGAGGGGGATCTAGAGGATACCATATAGTTAGGGGTGATGGGGAGAGTGAGGGGGGAGGAAAGGCCCATTTGGGAACTGGAAGATCAAGGAGAGATAATATTCTTTTGTCTTCCCCAGAAGGCAGGTTGGGGGCATCCTAGAGCTTGGAAATTGAGGCCGATTCCTTCATGATGTTGAAGATGCTGAAGATGCTCTGCTCTTCCACGGAGGCAATGTTCCTGAAAATTCTGGATTTATGTTCATTCCATATAACCCAAAAAATGATGCCTGGAAGGAGAGTCCAAGCAAGATTAACCATAGGTTGACTGGAGAAATCGGAGCTCCAATTGTCCAAGGTGGTGTGGATGGAAAGCATGTTCCGATGCGAGACCCCGAAAACCAAAAGGAGCCAAGACCAAATATTCGAGGAAAAAGGACACGTGTTGAAAAGATGATTAATTGATTCATTATCCTTCATGCAAAGATGATAGACTGAAGGGCCTTGAAAACCTTTTCTTTGGAGATTGTCCCAGGTAATAGTTTTCCTGTGCGTCAAGAGCCAGAGGAAGAGTTTGATCTTTGGCCAGTGCTGCCTGTTCCACAATCTTTTCCATTTTTTGTCCACTTGGTTGTAAGTCGGATTTTTTAACTGGTTGTAGGCTTCCTTAATGCTAAAGGTTGTCGAAGAATTGTTTCCCCATATTTGAATGTCAAGGCTTTCCTCTTTTTGTATCTGCCTTTTGCTAAGCTCTAGCAAGAGAGTGTTAAAGGAATTGTGGAGATGCACAGGGAGTATGTCATTGAAATTCACCCACTCCCTCCATCTCACATTGTTGTCCTACTTCCAATAGTCCTTGACTTTATTTTTTTCATGCTCTTCCAAGTGCTCTTTTAGGGCTCTGTAGTGTTCCATATCCAATCTGGGGTTTTTCTCCCATGCATCCTCCCAGAAAAGAGCTTGTTTCCCATTGCCAATTTCCTAGAAACAATGTTGATGAATGAGCCAACTGATTTCCCAGGCCTTATTCAACATTGGAGAACTTTACGACTCCCAGAGAGCCTAACAAGAGAGTCCCAGGGATTCGTGGGAGCATACTTTTCCTTCCAGAGTTGGGCCCAGTTGGTAGAGGTACTAGACAGCCATCTCCACCAAGTTTTGGCACCTAAGGCTCTGCCGAGAAGATCAGGGTCACGAAGACCAACACCTCCTGTAGCCTTGGGGCAGCAGATTTTATTCCAAGAGACAAGAGCCCAATTTCCTTTTTCCACTTTTCCTTTCGAGAGGAAGTTCCTTTGAATGGTTCTGATCTGGTTGGAAATAGATCTAGGAGCAGCAATAGCCGAGAAGAGATAGATGGGCATGGCTTGAAGGAACGACTTGACAAGGATGAGTCTCCCAGGGAGATTAATAGTTCTGAAAGTCCATTTGGAAGTCTTATTTTTGAGTTTAGAGATGAGAGGTTCCTAGTTAGAAGAGGCAAGGGTCTTGTTAGTAAGAGGAACACCCAGATACTTGGAGGGGAAGGAGCTTTGTTGAAAACCCAAAACCCTGGCAATATGAAGTTGAATGGCAGTGGGGGTGTTTAGGAAGAATATTTTAGATTTCAAAATATTGACATCCAGACTAGAGGCTGAAGCAAAATCATTAAGGATTGATTGAAGGGCTAGAGCTTCTTTGAGCGACGGGCATCCCATAAGGAGAGTATCGTCAACAAATTGTTGATGGGTAGCCGGAGGAAGTTGAGGATAGAGTTCAAGACCAGTAATTCTACCATCAGCCAGAGCAGCAGTAATAGATCCACCTAAACCCTCCACCAGGATGATAAATAGGAAGGGAGAGAGGGGGTCGCCCTGCCGAATTCCACGAGAAGGATTAATGATAGGAGTGGGAGAGCCATTGAGGAGTATAGAGAAGAAGGCTCCCGAGGCAAGTGCCATAATCCAAGCTATGATATCTTTGTTGAATCCAAACGCCAAAAGCATATGACGGATATAATTCCAATTAATTTTATCAAAGGCCTTTGACATATCTAATTGGATTAGCATACTTGGTTTCCTTTGAACTTTGAGAGAATGGATAATCTCCTGAGACACAATTATGTTGTCTAATATTTTTCATCCCTCAACATATCCTATCTGATCCACTGAGATAAGAAGAGGCAGAAGATATTTTAGCCTATTAGCAATGATTTTGGAAATGATTTTATAAATAACATTGCAAAGAGCAATAGGTCTGAATTGATCAGGTCTGTTAGCACTATCCGATTTGGGAATGAGAGTCAAGAAGGTGGCATTGAGGGAAGGGCAGATTGATTTTTGAACCCTCGACTCCTCCACCAGATCATACACAGAATCCTTCATGGTGTCCCAGCATGCCTTGTAAAAATCGATGGTGAATCCATCACGTCCTGGGGCTTTTCCTTTAGGCATAGCTTGAACTTCCTCCTCCAACTCCTCCATAGTTATCTTCTTGAGCAACATCTGATTATGTTCCTTGATTAAGATTGTAGGAATGTGCTTTGTAATTTTTCATATATGATCCAGATTTTTGTGATTGTTCCCAGTGAGAATGCTAGTGAAATACATGTGTATTTCTTCCTCAATTTGCTGTTGAGTGTCCACTTTCTACCCCTGCTCTGTAATGAGGTTGAGGATTCTATTAACCTTCCTATCTTGGATCATTGATTTATGGAAGAAGGATGTGTTGCGTTCCCCCTCTTTGAGCCATTGTATGCGTGATTTCTATCTCCACATAATCTCTTCTTGAGTAGCTCGTTGGTCCCATTCAAGTTGAAGCTCTGATTCCTTTTGCTTAGTTTGCTCGGTAAGCCCATTCTGAATGATGGATTGTTGGAGGGCCCTCATTTTGTTTTCTATGATTTTTTTCTCGCTGGTTATATCCCTAAAAGTTTCTCTATTCCATTTTTTTAGCTCTTATTTTACAAACTTTAGTTTTTGATGGAAGGTTTTCATCCTACTTTTTTGTGGGGGAAGATCTGAAGACCACCATTCTTTTACTTTGTCTTGAAAATCGGGGTGGGTAAGCCAAAAGGCTTCAAACCTTAAGGGAGCATTCTTGGGTCTTATTGATAGTTGAAAGGATAGAACAATCGGCCAGTGATCTAAACCAACCTATGGAGCAATGGCGGCCTCAGTTTCCAGGGAGGAGAGATAGAGATCTTCGAAGAGAAGAAAGCGGTCCAAACGAGAGGCAATTTGGCGCTCCCTGTTGAGCCCCAAAGATGTCCTTCTCTTTCACCAAAGTTCACCTCATTTCCTTTGTCCTTTATCAGTTGTAGGCTTAAAAGATCAATAGGATTAATTAAAGTCACTTTAGGAATGCATATAATGACTGACTTGCTATATTTTCGTGGTTTTGTTGTTGTAGTAATTTTTTACTAGACTTAGCTATAGAATGCAGCCATTCTATAGCCAGTCGCCTATTCCGCAGCTATCTTCATGTTCACACAGGTTACAGGTGTCACTTAGAGGAAAAACGCATATGGTTGAATTCCAGACTTCATCTACATCATTCCTTGTCCACTATGAAGTCTGAGTAAAAATCTCCAAGTGGTTATGCACGTGGAAGAAATCAAAACTAAGAGGTAGACTTCTACCAGGACAAGAACTCTACAGATGTCTTCAGCAAGAGTACGAGGCTTCCACAAGAGTTCTAATTTGATTTGAATTGGGAAAGACATTTATCCCTATTTCTTCTCAAGGGTAGTTATGTATTTCTCTTATAAGAATGACTCGGGAGACCGAGAGACAGCTAGATTGATGTTTTGTTGTTAGATCTCAAAAGTCTGTAATACTCTGTTTCTGAAGTATTTTCCCTTTAATGAAAGAATTCCAACTTCATTGCATGGTCTGAGGAAATCTTGAGGATATTTGTATGCTAATCCAGTGGTAGAGGGCCCCTACTGCCTAAGAAGCTCTGTGCATATTGTTTAGATAAGTAACTTTAGCTTTGTTTCATTCCTAATTCAAGCAGCTTTTTGAACTCTATGTTTTATGCTAACTTACATTGAATGTTACATCCAGTCTTATTCTTATGAATTATTCCAAAATATCACTAACACTGAATGAGATATAGCTGTATTATTTTAGATATTAGTTGCATTTTAGTTCAGCTGTAGTACTCCGGAGGTTAATTACACTCTAGTTCAGTTCTGTTCACTGTATTTCAAGTTTGATTGATTGCATTCTAGTTCAGTTCTGTTTAATGTATTTTAAGTTTTATTAGTTAGTTGTATTCTAGTTCTGTTCCATTAGACTTCAAGGCCTTCATTATTTAAAAACTACTCTTGTTATTTATCTCTTCCAACACATCATCATATGGACAAGAATTGGTAATGTCATTTTGAAGTCTTGATTGTTCTGCAATTTCTCATAATTTTACAAACTGCCTTTTTTTTCCAAAACTACTCCAAAAGATTTCTAACACTTGAATAAGCCTTAACAGTGATATTTTGAGTTGCAGAATAGATTAATTTTAGTGTCATAAGTTAATTTAGAGTAGGGTTTCTTACTATATTGCAGATACTCTCTTCTAAATGCGTTCCAACAAATTTCTAACCAAAGATGAGATTTTCTTTGTGATTTTGTAAGTTTTTGTTTGCTTAGAAGAACCTCATTGCATTAAACTTATCCTTTTCTCTAGTTGTGCCAACATACTTCTAACGAAATGAATTGGATTGAGTCTATGTTATGAGTTATTTTTCTTGTCAAGTTTTTCATTTTCTGTTCTTAGGTGCCATACATAGTTTAGAATAGCTTTTGCTCTGTTTTAGTGTGACCAATAACTTCTCTTTGTTAAACACTTAGTTATTTTCCTCTTAGCATAAAAACACAAAACCAAAAACACTAGAAAAACATTAAACACAACGAAGTAGGAAGCAGATACCTAGGCACATATAGTGCACTTCACTTCAAAAGTTTACTAGCCCTGGTTGACAATTTATGACATCAATTTAGGAACACTAAGTTGAGCAGACATTTTGGCACCGTTGTCGGGGAAGTGTAACTAGGTAGCCTTGTTTCTTACCTCCCAAAAACAATGACATGCGTAGAGAAAGAGACTCAAGGGGTAAATTCATAAGAAGCAGAAGCTTGATTCCTAGAACACCACTTGTTCCACCAAGACCAATAAGCAGCACACCTCCAACTCAAACTTACATTCCATCCTATACTGATCGCAGAATTCTAGAAGGCTTAAGATCAGATATTCCATTAGAAAGACCTTCCACTTCATCCACTGAACCTGTTTTAGAAGAAGATTCAAGGACCCCTGCTAGAGACACAAACTTTTCCACTTCCACAGAAGAATCAACTATGGCAGAAGAAGGGGGAGGAGGAGTCTTTAATGGAGGTGGAGGTGCAGAAGGAGAAGGAGGTAGATGTGCAGAAGGAGGTAGAGGAAGAGGTATAAGGTAAATGGGAAGCTCTTTTTGGTTTCCTATAGTAGATGAAGAAAACAATGCAACTATGAAAAACATTTCACCCTCTGTCCTTCCAAACTTCCATGGACTCAAAAATGAAGATCCTGAAACCTTCCTATTTGAATTTGAAGTCCTATGTAGAACCTATGATTACTTACAAGATTCCCAAAAACTTAAACTATTTCCTTCAACATTGAAAGGAGCAACATTAAAATGGTTTATGAGTTTGATCAGCAGTTCTATTAGGACATGGGAAGACATGAAACATGCATTTCTAGAGAGGTATTTGGATTACTGTATGCCAGTCAACCATAAGGAGGAAGTGTTTAAAATGTTACAAAAAGAGGATGAAAATCTTGAAGATTTGCTAGAGAGGTTTAACTATAACATCAAGAGGGAAAAAATGGAAAACTTAGACCAAGACACTTTGAAAGCTCTCTTGTTGAAGACAATTAGGGATGAATGGTTAGATATCCTTAACATGATGGGAAAAGGGGATATATCTCAACTCACATTACCTGAAATAGCTGAATTATGTATCAACCTTTCAAGAGGGAAATCTAAAACTGTAAAAGGATCAAGAGACCCTGCTCTTGCAAGGGCAAGTAAGTTTGCTTTTGGGATAGTAAGTAGGGAAAAAATAAGACATATGCTTGATGAATTCAAATATGATATTTTGGGGAGTCTTAGTGAACAAATAGACACCCTTAAGTTACAAAACAAGCAGAAAACTGAATCTGATGACGTAGCAATCTTTTGTCCCAAATGTAGAAAGAAGAATGCCTTGAGAGAGTGCCCTTTGGATGCAAAAGTAGTAGAGACCTGTGTAATTTGTTCAGAAAAACATGAGACCAAGAGTTGTCCTTCACTTCCTGGTCTTAAAGTTGTCTTTCAAGAAGAAACCTCTACAAATTCCACATAATCTCTCAATTTTGTCTCTAGAAGGCCTTGGCAAGGACCTCAAACACAAGGATTCCATGATCAGCTGTATAATCAACCCCCACCAAATTGGAATTCTTGGCAGCAACCTTGGCCCCAATTCCAAAATCAATCTCAAACTTGGGCACAAGGAGCACAAAATCCCTATGGAAGATACTCTCAGTACTATCAATATCCACCATATCCACATTTCCCTCCTCAACAGAATTTTCAACAAAATCCTCAACAGAATCCACAAAATCCACAACATCAAACTCAACCACTTCCATTACCATTTCCTCAGAAAACAAATCATTTACCTGCCCAACCCATACCAAACCCCAACAATAAAAATCCTCAGAACACATACATGATAGAAGGCCAACAGTTTCCAACTTATTTGATTACTCCTTTAGACCTTAGTGATGTTCAACTTAGGTCTGGAAGAATACTTGAAAAGAAGGAACCTTTTGTAATCATACAAGAGAAAAACAATTCTGAGGAAGATTCTCTACTGGTGAATAAAAGTCTTGAAGAGAACACACCATTCCAAGACCCAAAATCAAAACAAAAAGAGCCAATAATTTCAACTCCTATATTAGAGTAGCCATCAACATCCACCTCTACACCTCCCTTTCCAGAAAGATTACAAATTGATAGGGGTGTAGAAAAACAAATTATGGTGCCTAATTATGATTTCCTAGATGAGCTGAGAAATGTTTTTATTAAGATCCCATTATTACAAGCTATCAAGTAAATTCCAATCTTAGCAAAGACAATAAAGGAGTTGAGCATGAAGAAAACAGGAAAAAGAATAAGAGAGACAAAGAAAATTCAACTGGCAGGAAAAATAGCAGATATCATGATGGGTAAGATTGGCATTCCAAAGTATCTAGACCCAGGAAATCCAGTTGTTAAAATACACATCAATGGAACTGAGATCCAAAACACACTTATTGATTTAGGAGCAGCAATCAATATCATGAGTAGACAAATCATGGATAAAATGAAACTTCCTAATCTTATTTTTACACCCACATTATTACAATTAGCAGACAGATCTGTGATCAAACCTGATGGGGTAATAGAAGACATTCCAGTGTCCCTATATTCTTGGGAGTATCCTGTGGATTTTATGATCCTAACTCCTAAGAATAATCTAGGAGGGCATCCTATTATATTAGGAAGACCTTGGTTAGCTACAACTGATGCTTTCATTAGTTGTAGATCTGGTGATATGTACATCTCCGATGGTAGTTCAACCAAGAAATTTACCTTGTATCCTCCAGCAAAAACAATTACAGAATTAGATGATACTCAATGGATAGAGGATGAAGAAGACTTACAACCTCTCTTCACAATTTCAGAAATTAGTGAAGATAGCCAGATTCTAAATACCTTAGAAAATTTTGAATCCTCTTCAGAATACAAACATGAACAATTTCAAGAAGACATTCAATTTTTATCATCCAGACATATGTCTCTTTACTCCATGGATAAATTTGGTAGTTCTACAATTGAGATATTTCCAGGCAAAACTTTAAACATAAACAAGAACCTAGAGAAATCTCAACAAGAAGAGCTAGTCAAGATATTACAGAGACATTCTTTTGCATATGCATGGGAGTACACTGATATGAAAGGGATAAGCCCCAAGACTTGCACTCATCACATCTACATAGAGGAAAATTATAAACCAATCAGACAACCTCAAAGACGGATGAATCCAAATCTTAGGGAGATTGTTAAAGAAGAATTGCAGAAATTGTTGAATGTCAACTTTATCTATCCTATTTCAGATAGTCAGTGGGTTTCTCCTTTAGTAATTGTGCCAAAGAAAAATGGTAAATGGAGGGTATGTATTGACTACCGAGAATTAAACAAAGCTACTCTTAAAGATCATTTTCCCCTACCTTTCATAGATCAGGTGTTAGATACCTTAGCTGGCAAAAAGTACTTCTCATTTCTAGATGGGTTTAGTGGTTATAATAAAATTCAAGTAGCACTTGAGGACCAAGACAAAACCACATTTACCTGTCCTTGGGGTACCTATGCTTACCGAGTATTGTCGTTTGGATTATGCAATGCACCTGCAACATTTCAAAGGGCAGTACTAGGAATTTTTTCAGATCTAATACATGATTGTGTAGAGGTATATATGGATGATTTCACAGTTTATGGAAACACATTTGAAGAAGCCTTAGAAAACTTGGAAAAAGTCTTAAAGAGATGTAAAGAAGAAAATTTTTCAGTAATCCATGAGAAGTGTTTTATGATGTTTACTGAAGGAATTGTTTTGGAACATCACATTTCAGGGGATGGGATTAGAGTTGATGAGTCAAAATTTGAAGTCATCTCTAACTTATCTATTCCAAGTTGTCAAAAAGATGTTAGGATTTTTCTAGGATTTACAGGATATTATTGAAGGTTTATAGAAAAATTCACCAAGATAGCATCTCCACTTTTCAAATTACTTACCAAAGACTGTGAATTCAAGTGGAATCCCGATTGCCAGTTAGCCTTTGAGACCCTGAAAACAAAAATTTCTGAAGCACCTATTTTAAGGGGACCTAACTGGAAGTTACCTTTTCATATTTCAACAGATGCCTCAGATACAACTCTAGGAGCAGTATTGGGACAAAAAGACCCGATTCCTTATGCCATCTACTATAGAAGTAAAAATTTGACTCCTTCAGAGTTAAATTATACTGTAACTGAAAAAGAGTTTTTAGTTGTTGTTCATGCCATAAACAAATTTAGACACTATATAATAGGCTATGAAACTTTTGTTCACACAGATCACTCTGCAATTAGATATCTAATGAACAAATCAATTACTAATGGCAGAGTCATAAGATGGTTATTGCTTTTACAAGAATTCAACATCACCATTCTAGATAGGCCTGGGAAAAAAAATACAGTAGTTTATTTCCTATCTAGACTCCAAAACATTAAAGATAACACCCCAGTTGAAGATCAATTCCCTGATGAATATCTTTTTGCAATTTCTACTCAAACTCCTTGGTTTGATGACATTGCTAATTATTTAGTTTCATGGAAATTTCCTTCAATAATGAATGCAAGAGAAAAAAAAAAAGATCATTTATGACAGTGAAAAATATTCATGGGTTGCTAATGAGTTATACAAAACAGGTCTAGATTTTATCATTAGGAGATGTGTTCGGGAAGATGAGATGCTTGAGATCCTCAAGGCATGTCATGATGAACCTTGTGGCGGACACTTTGCTGATAAAAGGACAGCTTATAAGGTTCTTCATTTAGGATACTATTGGCCATCCCTTTTCAAAGATGCTAAAGAGTATGTCAAAAGGTGTGACAGTTGCCAAAGGGTAGGAAAACCTTCTCCTTCAGGTGAGATGCCATTGCAGCCTCAGGTACATATTGAACCTTTTGAAAAATGGGCTTTAGATTTTGTAGGACCTATTAGTCCTCCATCAAGACAAAAGAAATATATATTAGTTTGCACTGATTATGTTACCAAATGAGTAGAGGCCAAGCCATTACTTTCTGCTACTGAAGCATCTGTAGTTAATTTTCTTTTTGAGGACATTTTTACTCGTTTTGGTGTCCCAAGGGAAATTGTTACAGATCAAGGAGCTCAATTTACATCAAGGCTAGTGGAACAAATGATGGAGAGGTACAAAATCAGACACAGAAAATATACTCCCTATCATCCACAAGCAAATGGTCAAGTGGAATCTACTAATAAGGTCATTGAAGGGATCCTAACAAAGAATGTTCATTTACATAGAAGAGATTGGGCAGACAGGCTTCCTGAAGCCTTGTGGGCCTATAGAACTACATGGAGAAGCACAACAGGTCATACTCCCTATGAACTTGTTTATGGAAAACAAGTTTTGTTTCCCATAGAGTTTCAGATTCAAACTTTTAAAATGGCAGTTCAGCTAGGACTTGATCTAACAGAGGCACAAAAGCACAGATTGGAGCAGATTAATGAATTGGATGAGATCAGACATGATGCAGTCCAGAGAACAAATATAGTCCAGCAGAAATGACTAGATGGCATGATAAGTACATAAAGGAAAAGAAATTCAAAGAAGGTGACTAGGCCCTCTTGTTTGATTCAAAGTTCAAAGATTTTCAAGGTAAATTCCAAACACATTGGCTTGGGCCATATGAAATTGTGAAAATTTTTTATAATGGAGTAATAAAAATCAGGACAATAGATGAAGAAGAGGTTACTTTTCTTGTAAATGGTCATAGATTGAAACTGTATCACAAGCCACTTTCAAGAGAAGAATTTGTCAAGAGATTCCAAGAGAACAGTGATGTGAAGTTAATGAAGAAGAATCCTTCTTCTTCATCAACTTAATTGTATTTTCTGAAAGCAGTTTTAAAAAAAAATAATAATAATAATAAATTATAAACATGAAAACTAATCTTTGATTAGCATGTTTATACAGAAAAGATAAAGTGAAAATCAGAATCCTTCTGACACTTTACCTTTTCAAAATTGTTCTTTTTCCTATAAGCAGCTATCATAAAATCATAAGTGATCACATTCCACTTATGATCCATTTCACTCCATTCATTCATAACTCATTCACTCCATTCATTCATATCTCATTCACTCCATTTCATGGTCCATCTCATTTCCATCTCATATTTCTAAATTTGATCTCTTTCTGCAAATTGAGTATTACAAATCATAAGTTGCAGACCACTTTTTATGCCACTTCACATTTGTGATTCATTCCATTCCATTATATTCCACTTCATTCATACTTCATTCCACCATATTTCATGATCCATGATTAATTCATTTCATACTACACTCCATCTATGTTTTAAATCATTTCATTTCATGTTTCAAAGCTCCTACAGGTATATTCTGCAGCCAGATATTATGCAGTCAGACATTCTGCAGCCAGCCAGACATTCTGCAGCTAGCCAGACATTCTACATCCAGATACCCTGCAGGCAACTATCCAGCAACCACTTGTTCAACAGCAAATTGACCCTGCAAACCTATGTCAACAAGCAAAATCAAAGGAATTATGAAGACTGAAGAATTAATGATTTTCAAAGGAGGACAAAGCATATTAAAACCACAAAAATTAAAGGAAAGGCTAAGGTAAAGTTGTGAAATTATTATGATGACAGATTATGAAAGTTATAGTATAGTTAAGTCATGTATGATTCATAAAGTTATTTTGATTATTCGTGTTGATCAAGCCTATTAAACCTATCATAAAAACTTTGGACAAAATCCCTTCCATTCCGCCATACCAAACCATCATTTATTAAAAATTAACGGTTAGTACTGAAGTGACCTATTCGGTCACGTCACTAATCCGAAGTATTCAGTGATGATTTTGAATTTCTCACGAGATTTTTCCGCGGTCTTTTCTTTCATGATAGCTCTCAAACTCATTAATTCATGTGAATCACCTTCACCATATTTCACTCATCCCATAACCACTTCATACCATCTTTCCGTAGCTAATTCCTGCTGCATAAATAGAGAAAGCATCTTTGGGGTAAAAACAACTCTCTACAGCCATTCTTACCATGAATAGAAGAGCACCAAATTGAAGTTTGAGAGAAGAAGCCATGGGTCTCATTGTAAGGTCCGAACCAGTCGGAACCAAATACTTAGAGGGTTACCCACAGATTAGAGAAATGCTACAGCAGGTTGGGTGGTTACATTTTTTGGAAAATTTCAATGGTTTTCATAAGGAAGTAACCAAGACATTTGCACGGTCCTTCAATGGAGTAGAGGTTGAAATAGGAGATATCAAGTTCACTATTACAGAATCCTTCATTTCAGAAGCAGCAGAATTACCAAGGCAAGGTGAAAGATGGTTCAAAAACAAGGAATTTCACAATGAGGCATGGAGGCAGATGCTCAAAACACCAAGTATGGATATTTCAGTTTTTAAGAAGGGCATCCCTAGCTCAGCACTGAATAATAAATGGCGAAATATGTTGCTCATTTTGAAAAATTTTATAACTTGTGAGGGAAGGTTTAGTACCCTATGATGCATTTATTAGATGAAGAAATCAATTTACACTTCTTCTTACTTCATAGCCTAAAGAGAATGGCCTCTAATGTCCAAAAGAGGGTTCAATTCTTGGAAACCACTTTTTATCACCATAGCCTAGTTAAAATCCTAATTGAACATCATTTGAGAAAGGTGGGAGACAATTGGGATGAGTTCCTAGTGAGGAATCACTTTGAAGAACCCAAGGAATCTCCATCTGAATGCAAACTTGTAAGAAGAAACAGGAGAGGGAAAATTTCCAAATCTGTTGAAATTAAAACTGGTAAGTCTATACAAGAGGACAGTGAGGAGATTATTTCTGAGAAATTGGCTGAAATTAAGAAACAGCTTAAAAAGGAGAAGATAATAAGAAAGTATGCCAAGGAGAGAGGTGAGGGACCATCTAAACTAAGACGAAGCCATAGGCTTAGAGGCATATTGAAGAAGACAGGAGTTAAGAAAACATGCATCATAAACATTGAAGATGAAGAGACACCAGCTGATAAATATCCTGAATACCAGCACGAAGAGGATCTTGATGAAGAAACTTCGGAGATAGACCCAGCACAAAAAAAAATCTATAATTATGTTGAGACATTAGAAAGGAGAGCCTCAAAAAGCAGAAGAATAACTCCTAGCCCACTAGGATTTGCAATTGAAGTACTAAGAAGAGAAAAATATGAACTGGAAGTACTTAATAGGCACATAAAAAATGAAAATGAAATTCTCAGGGAACAAGTCAAGCTGAAGAGTAACATGAACACAACTCTCTCTCTGCAAATGGAAAAACTGTACAAGGTTGATGAGAAGCTGAAAGAGAAAAACAAAAAGTTGAGTAGGGTACTTATAAACCTGAGATTCAAATTGTTCATAAGGAAACCTAGGAGGTCATTGAACATCAGGAAAAGCAGAAAAAGGAAGTTGGATGTCCTAGCAGAAGTTTCAGAATACATGGATTAATTGCATGAGGACATGAAAAAGCTTTGCAGTGGGGGTATGTTGAGCCCCAAAGATGTCCTTCTCTTTCATCAAATTTCACTTCATTTCCTTTGTCCTTTATCAGTTGCAGGCTTAAAAGATCAATAGGATTAATTAAAGTCACTTTAGGAATGCATATAATGACTGAACTGCTATATTTTCGTGGTTTTGTTGTTGTAGTAATTTTTTACTAGACTCAGCTACAGAATGCAGCCATTCTGTAGCCAATCGCCTATTCTGCAACTATCTTCATGTTCACACTAGTTATAAGTGTCACTTTAAGGAAAAACACATATGGTTGAATTCCAGACCTCATCTACATCATTCCTTGCCCTCTATGAAGTCTGAGCAAAAATCTCCAAGTGGTTATGCACGTGGGAGAAATCAAAACTAAGAGATAGACTTCTACCAGGACAAGAACTCTACATATTTCAGCAAAAGTACGAGGCTTCCACAAGAGTTCTAATTTGATTTTAATTGGGAAAGACACTTATCCCTATTTCTTCTCAAGGGTAGTTATGTATTTCTCTTATAAGAATGACTCAGGAGACCGAGAGAAAGTTAGCTAGATTGATGTTTTGTTGTTAGATCTCAAAAGTCCGTAATACTCTGTTTCTGAAGTATTTTTCCTTTAATGAAAGAAGTCCAAATTCATTGCATGATCTGAGGCAATCTTGAGGAGATTTGTATGCTAATCTGATGGTAGAGGGCCCCTATTGCCCGAGAAGCTCTATGCATATTGTTTAGATAAGTAACTTTAGCTCTGTTTCATTCCTAATTTAAGCAATTTTCTGGACTTTATGTTTTATGCTCACTCACATCGGATGTTACAGCCAGTCTTGTTCTTATGAATTATTCCAAAATATCACTAACACTAAATGAGATATAGCTGTATTATTTTAGAGATTAGTTGCATTTTAGTTCAGTTGTAATACTCCGGAGGTTAATTTCACTCTAGTTCAGTTCTGTTCACTGTATTTCAAGTTTGATTGATTGCATTCTAGTTCGGTTCTGTTTAATGTATTTTAAGTTTCATTAGCTAGTTGTATTCTCGTTCTGTCAAACTAGACTTAAAGGCCTTCATTATTTACAAACTACTCTTTTTATTAATCTCTTCCAACACATCATCATATGGACAAGAATTAGTGATATCAGTTTGAGGTCTTGACTGTTCTGCAATTTATCATAATTTTACAAATAGCCTTTTTCCAAAACTATTCCAAAAGATTTCTAACTCTTGAATGAGGTTTAATAGTGACATTTTGAGTTTCAGAATGGATTAATTTTAGTGTCATAAGTTAATTTAGAGTAGGGTTCCTTAATATGTTACAGATAATCTTTTCCAAATGTGTTCCAACAAATTTCTAACTATGGATGAGATTTTCTCTGTAATATTGTAGGTTGTTGTTTACTTATAAGAACCTCATTGCATTAAGCTTATCCTTTTCTCAAGCTATTCCAACATACTTCTAATGAATGAATTGGACTGAGTTCATGTTATGGGTTATTTTTTCTTGTCAAGTTTTGCATTCTCTGTTCTTAGGTGCCATACATAGTTTAGAATAGCTTTTGCTCTGTTTTAGTGTGACCAATAACTTCTCTTTGTTAAACACTTAGTTCTTTTCCCTCTTAGCATAAAAACACAAAACCAAAAACACTAGAAAAACACTAAACACAACGAAGTAGGAAGCAGATACCTAGGCACATATAGTGCACTTCACTTCAACAGTTTACTAGCCCTGGTTGACAATTTATGACATCAATTTAGGAACACTAAGTTGAGCAGACACTCCCCTCCTCTCCGATTGTTCCAGGTGTGAACCCCATTTTTAGTGGGGATGTCAATGAGCTGAAAATCATCTATTAAGCCTTGGAAAGCATCAGAGTCTAAGTCCATGCATCTCAGACCCTCCCTCTTCTCCTCCAGATTCAAAATCATATTGAAGTCCCCCGCTAGAATATTCATTCGGTTATTGAATGATTGCAGGCATAGTTTCAGATGGTTGATCCATGCCAGTCTCTCTTTTACCGAGTGGGGACCATAAACATTTGTGATAAAGATTTTCTCTTTAGTACCGATGACCTGAAGGATGGTTGTCAGGGCATGCTTGGAAGCAAAAGAGTTAATAAAATGAAGCCTGGAATCCTTCCAAGAGGTGGCAATGTTGTTCCATGTTGTACAATTCATGATAAATTAATTGGAGAGAAAGAGAGAGCCTTTACCTTGCCAGCGTTGATGAGGGTAAATCCTAGTTCTGTTAGGTGTTGTTCTTCTGTTTTTCTTCCCTTTCTCTTTTGTTGCGCTTTGGTGATGTGAGTGTTGGCCTTGAGATTCACTTTGAGTCCTCCGCTTGGATGTTTCCCACTTTTGCTTTGAATCTCTCTTTGATTTAAGAAGGTCTGTTGCATATGGAAAGCTTCTTCAATGTTTTTGAGCTGGTCCTCTAGTATGTCTTCAAATCCTTGGCAGACCATTCCCTTGATAGTTTTTGCAGATCCATTTCGTCCAGTGTTTCTTCCAAGGCCGTGTCCTCCGAGGTAGGTAGGTCTTGTGAACAATCCATTTCCGAGACCTCAAAAATGTTTTGTTCCTGTGAAGGAATATTATTGTTGTTGTCCATATCCGTGACCATATCTTTTTCCTTTTCCAAATTCTGCTCTATTGTTTTGCTTGGTTTTCCATTTTCCATAGATGTGGAAGAAAGGATTTCATATCTATTGTGGGTGGTTTTTTTGGGAGCATCCTTTCCCACTGGCTGCCTCCTTTGTTGCTTGTTTTTGTGGTTAACTTTGGTGAAACCCTTGTCCTCAGGGGCTTTCGAGGGGTCCTCTTTTAGGGGTGGTGTATTCTGAGGGCAGTCTCAAAATAGATGACCATGCTCATGGAATTTTCTGCACCGGAAAGGGATGTGCTCATAATCCACCAGTTGGAGCCATATTTCATCTCTGAAATTTAGACTAATGGCTTCAGGCAAAGCTCCCGAAACATCTATATAGGCACATATTCTTGCGTAAGAGATGTAATGGCCATTGCGTGTGCCTTCTGACATTTTTATATATTCCCCTAGGCCACTACCTATAGCTTGAAGCACCATTGGAGCCCAATAGTCTGTTGGAAGCGAGTAAAGTCTGATCCAGACCGGGACTCTTGTGAAGTATTCTTTTTCAGGCATGAAGTTTTCCTTCCAAAAAGTCATATAGAGGCCAGCAGAGTTGAAAAAGTAAGGCCCCCCCTCAAATGCGATCCTTGTCCTCCAACTGGGTGAAAACCACTGTGAAGAAGCCCTTCGAACCGAGTTGCAATTCAAGGGGTCTTTTGGGTTCCACTTAGCTTGTATCCATCCTTTCAGAGCTTTTTCCGAGGGCCAGATCCCCATTAGCTTACATATAACCGCATATTCTTTTATATAGTCCCTATATACCTCTATGTTCGGTTCTTGTATTATGATCTCTGGTATTTTAGCAGTCTTTGGGTGACAGACTTTTGTGGTCTGTACTTTGTCCTGATCAGAAATGTTGACCCCCAAGTTGGGGTCCTCCGGACGGTTTGTCGTGAGTGGGGTTCCTACTAAGGATCTCGTTTTCTGAGGAGCTTCTTTGTCAAGGCATTTGAGCCCAGCAGCATCATTGTTGGAAGGAGCCTGCACACTGTGAATCATAGCTTGATCCGGTTTGAGACCCGCGGAGGAGGCAGTAAGGCGGGTGAAGAAAGAGGAGCCAAGTGCGCGGGAGGGGCCCAATACCTGCTCTTTGAGGGAAGGATCATTTTATACAGCCGAAGACTCCATGGCAGGCCCACTCAGAGAGCAACCTGTGGAGAGCAGAGGGAAGCCAACTACAAGGCAGAGCCCGTAGAAGCCCTCAGCGCCGCCAGTGAAGTTAGGGCAAGAGGAAAGCCGAGTTGCAGACCAGGTATCCAATCTAAAATTGGAGGTAGTCTCCATATTATTTTTCATGTTAATATAGATATGTTTTTATTATGATATTATTTTTCTTTTATTATTATATTATTTTTCTTGTTAATATAGATATGTTTTTATTCTAATATTATTTTCTTGTTAATACAGATATATTTTTATTATTTTTTTTTTCTAAGTAAGATTTAATCTATTAATATACAAAAATATTACATGGAGGCCGAAGCCTCAGAAATTCTGGCCCGAGAGATGGGCATTCTAGCACAGCCATGAAAGTTTGACAGAATAGCAACACACAGTGCCTGTAGACTGAAACAACTATGATGGACATAAAGACTTCTAAGCACAGAGAAGTCGCCCTGGATGGGGAAACTGGCCTGAGAGTCAAAACAGAGTATTAACCTATAGCATTCAGCTACTGAGATGTAAACATAGTTATACAAAATGATCTGCCGCCCACTAGGGGAAAACCGGCATTCAAAACAGCAACAAGGGTAGAACCAACATAACCAAGCCACCATGCGCGAGCCAGAGCCGAGTCTGGCACAGAGAGCAGACCAAAACCGAACAGAGAAAGGAGAGGCCATTAATTACCAAAAGAGGAGTGAGGCGATTCAACCACTGGGCATGCCAGAGCGTCCTCGTCCTGCATAGCAGCATTGACATTCGAAGCAGGCTGATTGGAAGTGTACATCCTACCAACGTCGCCCAGAGCAGTGGAGCCGCCTCCCTTGAGAGCTTCAGCATTTGAATCCACGAACAGGTCTTGTAAGGAATCACCATCAACCGACTTCTGCTTCGGACCAGAGTGAGGAGGAGAACCGGCCTTATCCGAGGTAAGGTGCTCCGAAGGAGAATCAGCCAACTTGGCAGTCGAATCAGGCAGTTCTTCATGGAATTCAATTGTGATAGAAGCCCTGACAGTGGGCATGTTGAGAAGGCAGGGGAAACGAAAATGGGTTGTGTGTTTCTGACCCGGAAGCAAACTGGAGAGATTTCTGGCCAGCAAATCAAACCTACGCCCCATCAGAGAGCTCCTACCACTACGAGTATTAGGATAACGGCCTCTCAAGGCATCAGAAGGTGGTGAGGATGAGCTAGGCGAGGAAGGAGATGGTCGGCGAGAAGTACCCCCACGACAGAGGCCCCTCCTGCTTCTCATCCTGTGTCTCAGACGAGGCATAGAAATCAGAAGCAAGGGCTTGAAACTGAACGAAAAGGAGAGACTCAGGCCGAGACTGGAAAGATGGCTGGTGTCGATCTCCGCATGGAGAAAGAGAGGGCAAAAGCCAAAGAGATGAAAGCCAAAGGAAAGCACAGGGGTATTCGTATCACATCGAAAGCTAGGAGAATACAAACCAGAATGGAAGCGTCCCGAAGAAGCCATGTTGAAATAGCTGGAGCGTGAAACTGGAGGAATGTGCCACTTAATTGCTCCGGACCAGTCGAAGTTAATGCAATTGATGTCACTGTGGGTGCCAAGGAGATTGACGGCAAATGAACTCCACGCGCCCGCCAACCGTCCAAGTCCCCCATTAAACTTGTAGATCACCCGCATCCGAGTTGATATATTTTTATTATTATATGGTAATCTCCATATTATTTTTCATGCTAATATAGATATGTTTTTATTATAATATTATTTTTCTTGTTAATATAGATATGTTTTTATTATAATATTATTTTTCATGTTAATATAGATATGTTTTTATTATTATATTATTTTTCTTTTATTATTATATTATTTTTCTTGTTAATATAGATATGTTTTTATTATAATATTATTTTTCTTGTTAATATAGATATGTTTTTATTTTCTTAAATATATTTTTATTATTATATTATTTTTTAGATATGTTTTTATTTTCTTAAATATATTTTTATTATTATATTATTTTTCTTGTTAATATAAATATGTTTTTAACCTAATTATTATATTATTTTTCTTGTTAATATAAATATGTTTTTATTTTCTTGTTTAAGAAAATTTAGTTGTGTACCAAGAAAACGTACACTTGTTCTTTTAAATAACTTTTAACCACACCACAGTGCATATGCACACATTCCTCTCTACTCATATTATGTTAACACATGTGGAGAAATTTTTTTATACTCATAAGATTACACGAACGATAGTAATGTGGTATATTAAAATATGAAGTCTCTGGAACTTTGTTTTCGATATGGTTTATGGAAACAATGTATACGCCATAACCTTCTTGGTATCTACGTGTAAATTTGTGGCTCCTCCATGACGTATGACTTTAAAATACACAGTATTCCATTGTCTGCTAATCTTCATAGCACTTGAATTTTTATATGTCCATGGAATTCGAGTCTCTAACTGTAGCGAGGTAATTTTTTTCAGCATGAAAAATACATTTGGTGTGTATAGTGTACGAGGGCACCTAACAATCCTCATAAAAATATTCTAATAACATATTTAACAGTAAATAAAACTATCAGTCTTTTACATATGTTGGTATATCCTGTGTCAAAAAATCAGAATAGTGTTCTTCACATGTTTATGTCTTCCACAAAAAAGCTTAGGTCCAAATCTGAAACCTGTTTCCTCCATAATGCATATACACAAAAAAACAAAAATGACAATGAGTGACGCTTTTTCTTGCCTATTCTGCTAGATTTGTTAAAATATTTAATTTAAATTAACCTTCCCAACGGGTCCAGCGTTGTTTAAGTTAAAAAACCCATATTCCATTTCACCAAATCTGTCAATTAAACCTCTTTTGGATAATCGATCAGCTTCTTGGTTCTTCTCCCTATACACACGATTGAAAATGATGTGGTTAAATGAACTTTTTCTTGGTTCTTTTCCCTGTACACATGACTGAAAATGATGTGGTTAAATGAACTCTTTAAAGTATATATCCGCTCCAGCCAGTGGTTTAGATATATTGGATTCAGATTTGTTCCTTTGTTCAAATGGTCGATGATCACTTTCGAGTCCCCATAAACCCACAGCTCTTTCAAATATAGATTTGAAGCAAACCAAAGCAATCCCCATAATGCAATAAGTTTCGCCCTAGTGTTGGTGCCTCTTCCCTCATTCCAGAATATTTTGTAATGGCAATCTGGTGCCACCATTAGCCATGCTCCGCAGCCACAGTTCTGGTTTTGAGAGGCCCCATCAAAGAACCCTGTTGGGTAATGGATTTCAAAAGGCCGAAGTCTCATATTTACATCAGGAGGGGCTTATGTTTCTTCTTCAGTGAATTCATCAATTCCACTGAGCTATAGATCTTCATACAAATTTCCTGTGAAGTGCGTTTTTTACCTTCAAATATCTTTCTATTCCTACAGATCTAGATATTCCAATGAAACAGAAAAGAGATAGTTCTCCATATTTTACCTCTCCCGAACCATCATCTAACACAGTCTTTTGTTGAAGTGTAACATAAAAGAGGCAATTTTAAAATGACACACAAGTAACTTAATGTTTCTTTGGCAAAAATACACTTATAAAAAAGATGTGAATTATCTTCCTCATTTTCCCCACATAAAATGCAAATGCTGGCCCCTGCCATCTTTTTTTTTTTTTGGTAGGTTTCCCCACGTCAGATTTATAACTCGTAGCGAGGTAATTATACGAGTTTTTATGAGTTGTTTAAAAACTATTTCCTCATATTCTACAAAATTTTACTTTGTTCACTATCTTATAATCTTACGGTGCATTCTTTGTTCCCGATGGCTAGATTTTCTAGAATTCTTCCAGCAAGTGTTTTGCACAAATATTTAGGCTACTAAGTATAAAGGTTTTGCACAAATATTTAGGCTGCTAAGTATAAGGGTTTTGATAGTTGATTTTCTTTCCTAATGCTAAGTAGGGATTGTATTTCCGAATATAAATAATTACGCCGGAGGCGTTTTCCATTGCGGGCTTAGGGTGAGCAAACACTGTTCACCCCATCCAATGAGAGACACTTTTGCATAGCGCATGGAGCCAGTTAAATTTTTACATGTGGCAGCTCCTGAACCAATAAAATTGGTCGATCTGGTCCAGTTAGGTTTTTACATGTGGCAGCTCGATCTGGGGACCAGGTGTTGATTCCAAATTTCAAACTCTCAAATTTAGATTTGCAGAATGAAGCAGAATGAAATCTACATGGAAAATCAGTGCCGATATTATTTCCTGCAAACATCGTTTTTCAACTCCAGACACAGAACGATTTAATGCAATCATTTAATGTGCATTGAACACAACGATATTGGCGACTTGCAGCTTGCAGAATATTGCAAACTTGCAGCTTGCATTGAAGACTAGGTGATTGCCGACTTGCAGCTTGCAGAATATTGCCGACTTGCAGCGTTCAACCGACTTGGATGTGCTACTTAAATAGACTTCCATCTAACAAACATAGTGCCTACTTCCGACTTCCAGCTCCACCTTGACTTCCAGCTCCAGCCTGAAGAAGAACTTGTCCGACTTTCAGCTCCAGCTTGAAGAAGACAAATTGCTGGTAAGCTTCGAATAATTGTTAGGTCATATTTGTGTTTAACTTCTATAGAATGTTTTTCAAAACGTAAGTCCAGAATGTGAAATAGCTACAGGATTAGAAAGAATTAAGAAAAAAACATCTGTGTTGTGAAAATTTGTGAATATATGAGGAACAAAACTGTTGAAACAGAAATTCAAAGTCGTTCATGTAAATTCGTTGTAAAATGATCCTTTTAGAGAACTAACTTGCATTAAACTGAAGTGGAGAACCGAAAGTTCTTACAGAATGAGAAAAGAGGGATATTTGCTCAAGAAATTTCAATGATGAAAGGATATAAGTGCTGAATATTTTGAATCGCTGCATAATTCAATGATGAAAGCATATTCATGCTGAATATTTTGAAATTGCTGCAAAATTCAAAGAAAACATATTCATGGTGGGGTATTTAGAGTCCCAAAGCTAAAATTACATAAATTTATGCATAAAAGGCCTAGATACAGCGACAGCCAGGGTTGCTTGCTCCAACTTAGTCACCTAGCTTAAAACCAAGATACCCAATAGATCAAATGTACCAACTCATTAATACAAACATCAGCATGAAATAGCCAGTCACCACCTTGGCATCAAGCAACTCCAACCATCTGACCCTCCAGATGTGTTAAATCTTTGTCAGTTACTTAATAGCTCAGTTCATAAACATCTGAGCTTGAAAAATGTGAAGTCGTTGAGGTTAATTACTCACTGACTTGCTTCAGACTCTTAAAAGAATTATTTTCAGAATAGAATGAAACTAATTTATTAAAATAGAATCAAAGTATTGTACTTAATTAGATAGGGATTTTATCATTTTCCTGTCTGTAGTCTGCACAGTTAAATTTAACATTAAAGTTAACATACAGGTCTGGCCAGATCAACCAGTCTCTACTCATTACATAAGAACATCTTATCAATGAAGCTTTTTTGCAGATGTCATTCTACAAACAACAGCCAGTTGACAAAAATAACATAGCTCTGTGTAGGGTTCTGACTCCTGACCACCAATATTGCAGCCAGTTTTCGTCTTGATTTTCAACTTAGTATCTCTTACCTGCAGACCAAGATGTGAAAAACACGAAGGAAAAAAAATTTGGCCGAAGCTTCGTTTATAGTTATAGAATTCTGTCTTTTTTTTTCATTTCCTTTTTAGCACTCAAGAAAACAAGATGCAAGTCTTTGGACATAGTGAAAATAGAACCCAATCCCTCTGATCTACGCTTCATATTTACCCAACAAAGCTGAGAAATGTTCGGGCACATATTGATTTGAGACTAGTGTCTCTTACCTACAGACCAAAATGTGAAAGAATAGGAGAGGAAAGAAAAGTCAGTTGAAATCTTCATTTGTTACAGAATTCTGTCTTCTTTTTCAATTTCCCCTTTCCACGCACTAAAGAAAACCCGGTTGTCTTTTTGCTCTCTCCTATTAATTAACTTTCTTGGAAATTCTGAGCATTGAACCCAATCGCTCTGATCTATGCCCCATATTTACCAACAACTGCAGAACTTCAGAAGAGTTAATGGTAGTCATGACCCAATCTACTCTCAAAATTTCTACAGGATTAATTGCAATTTGCAGCAGATTGGATTTCTAATTTCCTCTACCTTGCTGAAGGAAATTGTTGGAAAGCAGGCTTTGGAACGTAAATGCTTGAGGAAACCCAGACATTTGGTTTGAATAATCCACTCCCAGACTATGTGAATTTCCATCCTCTGAGAAGCCAATATTTTTAATACCTATCTGACTATGAACAGCATCATTAGTTGATTCCAGTACTGTGCCATTTGCTCCTGAGACAATTGAAGGGGTGTCACTATTACTGTGAATGGATCCAACAACTTTCGTACCCGTCAGAATCCCTGAAACATTAGCACAGGCATTTGCAAAGCCTGATACTGAATTAGCCCTCATTTGGTTATGTGGAGCCAGGAACTAGGCAACCATATTTCGTTCACTGAAGCGAAATGGTGTCGAATAGTTCGTTGTTTACGTGTTTAGTGTTTGCTTAAGAGAGCCAGAGGCACGTGGGCCTCATGCAAAGCGCAAACATGCATGAAGTCCACCGTTAAGTCAGTCTGTGCATTATATCATAAGAAACACATGTAATTACACGCGATGGAATCGGACTTATTAAAATCTATTTATAGTTTCTGTAAAAATAACTATATTGACATGTGCATAGCATTACATATACCCACTTGCTTGAGTTTTGACTGGCAATGACTTCTTTCACTTCAAGCGTTCATTGAAATTTATGTTCTCATCTGAAAGATCGATGGCAATGCTTCCCATGATAATGCTTCTATACGCTTGATCAAAAGATCAATAAAATATTATTTTCCTATAGATTATAATCTTATCTCCTTTTTTAGTTTACGTGCAAAGCCTTTTTGTTCTATTCTATTAGTGGAAAAGTCTTTACAAAACATCCATGACTGTATAGTTGGTTTTGCAGGGCACTGCAGTATAAAAAATTATCACTCTATGAAAAATCTTGTTTTGAGATAATCTAGTTAGCAACATAATCCAAATATTTGTAGACCACCCCTTTTTTAATAACATATGTTTTCTTTGAACATTAATATTATCAAGGCATGTACATGTAGGCCATTTTTACAGAAGGGTGGGTCACATTAGTGGCACCCGCAAGCTAAGGAATCATCTACTACTGGGAGGAGGATAATTAAACTATCCATCGGCTTATATTGTCTGTACCATTTCCGAATTACTTTCCGCCTGATTTGATCATTTCGAATATGGTTTAAAATAACTCTTCATCACGTGTTCAATTAAGTCGATCAGTTCAAAGACTCTGTGCTTCGCTTCTGCTGTTCGCTATAATGTTTTTTATGTTGGGTAGTAATTTAGTTCACATTGAATGGACGAGTTTTGTTTATTTTTGGTATTCTTGATTCAGCTTTTACATGTTCATTAAAGACGACTATTTAAATCTTTTTTGGTTTTCTGAAATTTCCCTTTCATAATAATAACTTCATTTATTTATTTATTTTTTTGGGTTCTAGTTTGAATGCTTCTGGTCAACACAAGCAACGCCATCATTGAAGCAGATATATCACATATATATCCCTTTCTAGAAGTGCACCCTTTGGTTAAGTAGCCATGGTTTGGGGGTATACCTCTTTTGCCAAATTCCCTAGGATTTGCACCTAGCCCCCATTACATTAAACGGCTCACTTGTGGTGACACATTGACCTACTTGAGGGGATTTGAACCTCCGTGGAAGGAGTGACACCCCCCCACCCTACCAACGACCCAAGATCCCATTGACATAATTTGTAATAACAATATGGAACTTTAGTATTACTTAACTTTATCATTTACATACTCGTTAGTGTTTCTGGTCTGTAAGTTGCATTGGATGCTAATGAACAATTTGTTACAATAGATTTAAATGTTATCCCTGCAAATACAATGATGCTATATTATGCTGTGCAGTAATTTTACTCATGCATAAGTTTTTAACAGATTTCTTTTAGGCTAAAATACTGCTTCTTTGAAACTCTATTCATAAAAAAAATATGGTCAACATTTCATACAAAAATGGGTGGGCTGCATAGCATCATCCATAGCATATGTGCTTCGCTTCTACTGTTTGACTATGATACTAAACAGAAATCAAGATAATCGGTTTAGAAAATTAAAATTAAATTATTAACAATGGAGACATATTGAAAATTTATCTAAAATCAACATGATTAGTTCATAAAACTAAATTATTAACAATGGAGATATATTCACAATTTCTCTTGATAAATATTATTTGCAAATAATGTTAATGTTGTACAAATTTATTTAACCTAATTAGTTTCAATACATCTTAGAAAATTTAGACGCCATAATCTATGATTTATTATCTTCAACTATATCATTGGAGTATTTAGTTAAATTTCAATTAAGAAACACAAATATTAATTTTCAACCACCAACCACTAATTTTGAACATGAATTTTGCATTATTTGTATTTTAGACAACTTTTCTTCTTTTATAGAAATGAAATTTGTGATCATTAAGACATGAAAGGTATTAAATTCTTGTTATTTATAGAAGGCATAAATATTTTAATCATTCCAAGGACTATGTATTTATCATTGTATAAGATTTTTCGTTATATTGCGGCATTCAAGGCACAATGGATTTATGCTTTAAGGTAACCACCTAAAAAATTTAATAGAAAGTTTTTATGAATGTTGTCAATTCTTGTTTTTTTGCTTCAACTCTCTTAAATTGCAAATTTAGAAGTTTTTGTTCCCTTATGTACACATCCTCTTCTTCAGTTTCTTTACCTTCATATTTATATTTGCTAGCAACACCTCGTTTTACAAAACTAGTTGCATCGTCATGGAAACATCCTTGACCCGCAATGGCCTCTCGTCGCTCCTTGCTGGTGGTATTGACCTACAACCAACCCTACAGATCATTGCAATCGAACAGATACCTTCTGCTCGAGCTACAACGCCTCGCTACCGTGTATCGTTGTCCGATGGTGCTCACAAGCATGTTGTTCTACTTCCTTCTTCACATACAGAGTTTGCACAAAATGAGGAGTTGCGAATAGGCTCGATAATTTGCCTCAGGAAAAGCTCATGCACGTATGCACATCATTCCATGTAAGCTACGTAGATGTCACCTCTCCGCTTCCTCCCCTTTAATGATTCTCCTCTTACGTCCCTTGTTTATCTCAATTCTCTTTCCTAACATTTTACTTGCCCTCTTTGCTAATAATTATCTCATTCTTGCAGGTCACTTTGTCTCATCGATCTTGACATACTGCAACGTGATGCACCATTGGTTGGTGACCCAACCCCTATTATTCTCTCCACTGAACAGATGAACCAAGCCACCTCAGCCTCCTCTTCTTCGTCTCCCTTTTCCTCGCCACCCTCTCTTGACATTCAGTCCTTGTCCTCCGAAAACTCCACCCTATCATCTACAACTGTTCTCCCTTTTAAAGCACTCTCCCCTACCCGAAAATCTTGGTCCATCCAAGGCAGAGTCCTTTCAAGGACACCCCTTCGTGAATTTAGCAATGCACGGGGCACTGGAAAATCACTGGGGTTTGACCTTGTCGATCGTAACAGCGATCAAATCCATGTCTCTACCTTCAATGAATTTGCAAAATCCCTTCATGGTCTCATTAAAATTGGCCACATTTACAATGTTTCAAATGGGACCATAAAGATCCCCAACCCTTCATATAACCATCTCAAACGACCATTCGAAATCCTCCTCTTCTCTTCATCAACAGTGTCACAGGTCTTCGCTGATGACCTTACAATTCCTTCCCATACCTATCAATTTGTGCCCATAAGTTCCCTCAAACATTCACCTCCTAATTCAATCGTTGATGTCATAGGTATTGTCACCTCCCTCTCTCCTTCGTCTATCATTCGCAAACGCGATGGCTCTGAGACTCCCAAGAAAACTATCACTCTTTGTGATATGTCTGGGAGCAGCATTGATGTCACTTTGTGGGGCGAACACTGCCATGCTGAAGGTCGTGCACTCTCTGAAATTCGCATGGCTCGTGAGATTTCTGTACTTGCAATTAAAGGGGGTAGGATTGTCGAGTTCAACGGCCAAACTATCAGCACAATCCCAACTACTTCACTGCTTATAAATCCAGATGTCCCTGAAGCACAACAACTGAAAGAATGGTATGATGGAGAAGGAAATAAAGCACCCTCACCGTCGCTCAGCCGCAAATACAAAAGTACAAACAAGAGGCCTTTAAGTTCGAAAACAATTTCCGACATTTTGGCAATGCAGCCTGACGAAAATATTCCATGGATTTTGCTTCATGCTACTGCTATCTCTATTAACATGGATGATTTCTACTTCCTCGCATGTCCCCTTATCAATGATGGGATCCAATGCATGAGAAAGGCTCTACGACAAAATGACAACACCTACCGATGCTCGAAATGTGAAGGCTCGTTCAATGAGTGCGACTATCGCTACATTCTTCGACTCCAATTGCAAGACCACACTGGCCACCTCAACAATGTTGTTGCTTTCGACGAAGCCGCAACTGCCCTTCTTGGCATCTCCGCAAAGGACCTCTGCCTCCTCTCAATTGATCCTGAAAGTGTTATCGACATATACAACAAAATCAAAGGACACCATTTCCTCTTCACACTATCTTTAAAGAGGGATAGATTCAACGGTGTTGAACGAATACGCCCAACTCTTATGCACGCAGAAGAACTTGCGTACGTTGAGGCATCAACTACCCTTCTAAGGGCCCTGCAATCAAGTCCTCCCCCCGCCAACCCATTCTAATACAAACTCTAACCATTTCTTTCTTGCTCTGACTCATCTCTCCCCCACCTCTCATTCAATACATACTTTCCCCATAATAGCTTCCTCCTAACATGTCCACCATCCGCTACACATTTTCATTTCCTTCCCATTGTTCCCCTTTCAGCTTCTTAAACCTTGATTGCCATTCCTCATCCATTTTCCAGACATGTTTTGTAATCGTAAGTATATATTTCCATTGCCCTTCTACTTTCTACTACTTCTTCTAAACACTTCATCGCCCACTCCTTTCTTCATGACGTTTTGTATATATGTCATTCCATTATGCTTTAATGGATCTTTGTAATATATGAACATTTAGTCACATAGTTTTGCCTTTCCTCCTTCATTGTTTGATCTTCTTTGGAACACACACAGTTTCTAAATGTACAGATGAATATGCTATGCTTACTATAAAAAATAATACATAAATTGCTTCTTCTCTTTTTGTAAAATACAAAATATGTCTTCACTTTACTCTAGCCAATACATGCAACATGTGGTTGATTTCAAAATAAATTCTTTCTCAATTTGAAATATGCAACACACATTTCCAACCAACCCATACTAAATACATTTTCGCTTTAATAATCACTCACAATATACTTCATGCATTTGACATACGTTTCCTTACTTGCAACAGCTATGCCAACCCCACTAGAAAACAATGTGGAAAGGGAACAACAACGACGCTACTACGCCCTTAATAAAGACATCATCAATGCACGTCGTCGCCTCCTCTCTTCAAATCGTCGAACAAACCTTCGCTCTCAGGCCAACAATACTCCTATTGCTTCACAAAATTCTGTCCTCCCCATACATCCCACCCAAACTTCCCAACTTCCCCTTCCATCTCCGCTTCCTAGCCGACCCTTTCCAAGCACTTCAACTCCTTCAAATCTTCCCTACCCTTTACATATTCCACCCCATGTTCCTCCCTTTCCACCTGCCCAACAATTTCTCCCCATCCTTCTGCAACATGCACATTTTCGGTTTCGTCAAAGGATCGATGCACGTTGTCCCATCCAAGTTTGCTCAATTTGTCATGAAGCTTACCCATCCATGAAAACAAAAACAAGTCATGGAATAATTTGTTGTACCCGTTGTGTTGCCGAATGATCAACGCATCGTTTCTCCTATACAAATAACATGGACCCAGGTATCCAACCACATGTCCTATCCTTCCTAACTCAAGTTGAAGAGATGCTCATTGCTCGTGTCAATCCCGTTCTTCAGGTCGCCCATGCACGTGGTAGCCAATTGAAATATTCCAGTCATACTATTATTTTTCCACAAGATATCACAAATATTGTCACCTCTCTTCCTCGCATGTTGTCAGAACTAGACATCCTTGTGGTAAACAAAACTAGCTATGATGAAAAAAACTATGAATTTTTTGTTAGTCGAACACATGTCCATGCAGCTTTGCAATTCAAACTACAAAATGACCCATACTACAAAGATGTCCATATTAACCAACTTGCCCTCAATGCTTTGCCTATTCCACCTACCAACATTTCCAACATGCTACACCATATCAACACAGCTTCCATCGCACTCCATGAAGCCATTCCAGAAATTCCTAATCTTGAACTTCCCCACTCATGCTCGTCTGACCTCCACCCATCCTCCTTTGTTTCAACTCTACCAAACTGTCATTCTGAACTTGATGAAATACGTGCCTACATAGATTCCTCCAATTCAAAAACCACCCATTCACTTCAATGGCCGACCATTGGCCTTTCCCCAATCAATGAATACAACACAGAGGGCCTATTCTCCATGGCCTTCCCCACCCTCTTCCCCACAGGATCTCCCATGATTAACCAACCAAGAATTGCAAAAGTGGACATGCAAGAATACGCTATGCATCTAATGCGCTACAATGACAATTGTTTTGCACAACATCCTCGCTTCCGATATTACTTGTACAACCTTATCATGCGTCATCGCAGCCAAGCAACTGCCTCTGTCTTCATTAAAAGGGACCTTTCAAACACCCTACTAGCAACAGTGGCCGACCTTCGCCACCTACTCCAACAAACACCCCCTTCCACCATTCCAGACCAAATTATGTGTTTCGGGTCATCCTTGCGTGGAACCCGTTCTTTCTGGACCAGGGCTAGAGGAGAACTAACAGACATGATCACTCAAATTGGTACCCCTACAATATTCTTCACACTAACTGCAGCTGATACAAAATGGCCTGACTTGCATAATTTGATGCCTTCCAACCCTCCATCCAATTCAAATGAGCACACTCGATGGAGAATTCAAAACATTGTTAGAAACCCGCATCGTGCATCTCAATATATCCATTGCAGATTCACAATATTCCTAGAAGAGGTGCTACTTAAAGGATTCCTTGTAAAGGATTACTGGTGTAGGTATGCATACTATTCCTTCCTTCTCTTATCTTTCATTCCTTTCACTTCCACACATCCAATCTTACTATCTGTCCCCTTCCTTTATAAGGTATGAATGGCAACATCGCGGCTCCGCACATATCCATGGGTTTATGTGGCTTCCAAATGCACTTGCTATGGAAAATCTGGATTGGACCAATGCCACAGATGTTCGCGCGGCTACAAGATATTTTGATAAGTACTGCACTGCTTGGAATCCTCATCCGGTTCACAGTCGAGCTCCTGTAATAAATCATTCATCTCTACAAGATCCATGCCTCCTTAGCACACATGAAATATTTGCAGGCAATTAGTTAGAAGACTATGAAAAAGTCCTCAATTTTGTTCAAAGGCACACATATTGCCACTCTTCTACATGTTTACGCAAAAGAAATAACACATCAACTTGCCGTTACGGAGCCCCATGGGAGGTTCGCAACACGTCATCTCTTCACATTGATGGTTCTAGAAAAAAGGTATACTCCCCTGTTAGAAATGATGACAAACTCAACGTGCACAATGCTCAACTACTTGCAATATGGAGGGCCAACATTTATTTTCAACCAGTTCTATCACGCCATGCTGTGTTGAACTACATTTCGAAGTATGCAGCAAAATCAGAGGCAAAGTCTGAAAGCTACTACCAAATGTTCTCACGCCTCTCACAATGCTCCCCCCCAGATGCTCCTACTATCACTATCGTCCGCCAAGTCCTCACCGAAATTGTTGTTGATCGAGACATCGGTGCACAAGAAACATGACACATGCTACAAAAACTCCCACTAACAAAGTGTAGTCGTTCTTTTGTCTCCCTCAATGTAAAAAAAAAAGTCTTCAAACGTGTATTGCATGATTTAGATGGTCATCCTCCATCAACACCTTTCATTGCCTTCTACATGCAAAGACCAGCTGCACTTGAAAGTTTGTCTCTTATTGAAGTTGCACGCTCCTGGTCCTTCTCCACCCGCTGAAAAACATCACCATGGAAACAAATATTCCCTCCCATGGTTGTCCGCGTTCTTCCTCGTTACACCTCCATTCCATTGAAAGAATCACCATCCTATGTAGACTTATGCTGGAGCAAACTCCTTTTATACTTCCCTTTCCGTAGCCTCCCTAATGATATTGGCATATCCGATGCAAGAATTGTTGCACACTGGGAAGAAATTAGACACACATATCAACCTTGGCATGTTTATCGCAAACCATCCACCCCGGACCTTTCCGACTCTACCTGTTCATCCCCAAACAACCCTCCCCATGATCCCACACTTGACATGCATGAATGGCAATTTCTCTCTCAACTCCACCCAGGTAACAACCTCCTCCTCGATGAGCTTGAAATGCTTGGCCATCGTGAGTTTGACAAAAACCATAATTGGGGCCACTCTACAATCCCTCCACACTTACAAGAAACCGTGATCCACTTCATCGACTCCACCCGCTCCTCCACAAGATCCCACCAACTCCTAACTCCATTTGCACATTCCCTTTCCTCCTTGTCCCCAAGCCAAACCACTGCATTCAATATCATCTTCTCGCACTTCCGCAACAACATTGCCAAAAAAACACTACACATGATAATCCAAGGCACTGCTGGTACCGGCAAGTCGTTCCTAATTGAGTTCTTAAAAAATGCATTCCTTGAAAGCTCCACCATGCAAAAATGCCCCCTGCTACTACTTGCTCCTACCGGTGTTGCAGCATTCCACATTAATGCTTTGACGATCCACTCTGATCTTCGCATCCCTATATCCTGTATGGAGCCTTTAGAGGGTCAATCCCTCCTAAACCTTCAAGAACAACTTCAGCATATTCATTACATTCTAATTGACGAAATGAGCTTCATTGGTCCTAAATTGCTTTCTCAAATTGATGATCGCTTGCGTGAGGCATTCCCATCAAATAGAAACAGCCCATTTGGTGGACATTCTACAACTACCACCTGTAAAAGACACGCCAATGGAAATTCTCGTGGCACAGCACTTTGGAAAAGCTTCACTACTGTGGTTACGCTTGCAACAGTTTTTCGGCAACAAGGAACAAGTCCTACACAAATTTCCTTCCGCGAACTCCTCTCCAACCTTCGCAATGCAACACCCACTATTGCTGATTGGAATCTTCTTATGACACGTTCAAAAACAAATCTTCCTGAAGCCGAAGTCCAATCATTCTCCACTTCAATGCATCTTTATTCAACAAATGACATTGTTGACTTGCACAATAAATCAATGTTAAAATTATTAAATCAGCCAGTTGCACATTGTTATGCTGCCGAAAAGAGGCAACTAGAAACTAGTCAACCAAAAAATGATCAATTTATCAAAGAAAATACTCCTTTGCATTGACCAATGTGTTATTCTCAGAAGCAATCTGTGGGTTGGCGCTGGTCTTATTAACGATTTTCTCGGAATTGTTCGTGAAATCGTATATACACCAGGTTGTACACCACCAGAACTACCATCCTTTGTTGTAGTTTCCTTCCCTCACTACACTGGTCCACCATGGGATCCTTCGAATCCTACATTTGTGCCAATCCCCCCCATCACAAGGGGTTCGCGCACACAAATCCCTCTCGGAATGGCATGGGGCTTAACAATCCATAAATCACAAGGCATGACACTAGATAAAGCAACAATCAACATCGGCAACATTGACCGGCAAGGGCTCACTTTCACAACTATTTCAAGAGTTCGCTCGCTGAATGATCTCTACATCTCCCCTGCCTTCTCCTACTCACGCTATTCACGTATGCAGGACAACCCTTACATCATGCGCAGGAAACAAGAAGAGGCACACCTTGCATCCAAATCTATTATTCACACTCCTTGAAAAACTCCTATTATTGGTACCTTCTATTCACTTGCATTCCACTTTTACTTCTTTCTTCTTGTTCCTCATAATAAGACCTTGCAAATTTCCTACTTCATTTACATCTTCACTTTCCAATATCATTTCAACTCATATTTGTTCCTACTATTTGTTTCTTATTATGCTTTTCATTATTAGTGTCAAATTTTTACATGTTCACTTATATGCTTTTCCTTCCCTTGCAGCAACTATGGATCGCAGGTACCTTTCTCAGCTCAACAAATTCTATGAAGAAATCACTCAACAGGAGAATGCACTCCTCATTCTACAACAACGCTTCTTAGTTCCACCTACTCTACCACTATTCCGTTTGCGCCCAACATTGCAACTACTCCATAAGATCAAAATATTCATTCGTCGCCTCATTCATGTGCATGAAAGAGATGCACAAAGGCAACTTCGAGCATACTATCTTAGTCGCGTCCCGGGTTTGGACGTCAATTGGTGCTGTCGCCGTCGGGCAACCCCCTGTATTTACGACTAGATTGCAACCAAACACCTTTCATGCATGATCATTCTACTATGCTAACACTTGTTCCTCCTTTCTGTTCCAAAGCAATTTTCTTCTATATTTAACAATATCACTCTTACTGTTTTTGCTTGTACCATGATGTAAAACTACCTACTACTTCGAGTGTTAATAACATGTAAAACCTTTTTACCATTACATTACTTCAAATCAAGTCAATGATGCCTTCGCAAAAATCTATACGATGCACAAGAATACCCCCTCAATGTGCTATGCTATCACTTTCTCCTCCTTTTTCTTCCAAATCGATTCTTTTCTAGATTTAACAATACCACTCTCACTCATTTTTCTTCTACCACTATGTTAAACTGCCTACTACTAAGACTTTCAAAAACATCTACAGCCTCTTTACAACATTCATAATAACGGTGTTTCAATGAATATGTGAAAGTGTCTATGGTATCATCAATTGATGTCCACGGTAATAAAATTAAGGTATGTTGTGATCTCATATTAATGATCTAATGACATGATAAGACTTGGGGTTTTAACTCTAAGGTTTGGTCAATGCTTATTAAACTAAAGTTCGTCGTGAGCCTTTCGGGAGGGCATATACTTGTTATTGCTTGGGGTTATGGTCTAACAAGTTCAAACATCAAAATATAATGAGACGATATTGCCTTTTAATACAATTTACAGGCAGAGGATTTCTATTAATATTTGAGCGCTTTATAAAAGAGGGAGATAGCCTCGGTGAATTATTCAAAGGATATTCACAACCAAACCTATTCTTCATTTTCAATTATTTTGCTTCTAATTTAAATTACATTCGTGAAAATATCACTAACTTACTTCTACTATTATTAACACATAATGATTTAACATAATAACCACAAAATCATTAAATGTAACTCATCGAGATGAAATTAGCTACCTCCTCTCCACCTCCAACTTGAGCAAACAACATCTTTTATTTTCATAGTTTTAAATCTAAATATTCATGTAATCAATCAATGGCAGATTTTACCCCTCATACATTCACATTCATCATGTTCCCTAACATGTACCACAAAATTGATTCCTTAATTTCATACCGGAGGACAATGAAGCCAATTATCTTAATTCCATTACCCTTCACTGGTAAATGAAATTACTCTTGGGAAGGGTCCTAAAGAATAAGCACAAGAACCACAGTGATATCATCTCCTTTCAGAATGAAATTTAGCAACCCCAACACCACCAACGGACTTGTCTTGTCAGTCTAGATTCTTGTTTGGCCCACGTAGAGGGTCACCTTCAGTGTGGCCTAAAGCCTCCAGTCTAGCAGGTGCACGCACGTAAGATCCGACCCCAGTCACTTCATTAGATACTTGATGTTTCATTCAACCTCTTGATTTATGCCTTCTAATTTCAATCGAATAGTTTATTTCAACAATTATATATTTAACAGTAACAGATATTTGCATTTTGATAAACCTAGACGTCAACAATTCTAATTTCCCTAATGACACACTGTGACAAAACTCAATCTAAACATAAACATATATATTAAAATTATTGATTTAACTATATTATATATTAAAAAACATAAACATATATATTAAAGAAAAATTGTATGTTATATTTTTAAATTAAAATTTCTATTAATTTTTTTATCAAAATATTAAAATTTCTATTAATTTTTTTTTTAATATTCATTTACATCATCGTAAGTTAAGAGAGGCCCTTGAAATTGAAAAAAAACTTGTAAATCTCAATAGAGATGACGGTTGGAATATAAGCAGGTGTTGGATCCCTGCTTTATATTCTTAATTTTCCTTTTTTATTTTTATTTACTTTTATTTTATTTTTTATTTTATATATATTTTATTTGATTTTAGTTTTTTTAATTTTTTATTATTTATATTTATTATTTATATTTTATTTATTTATTTGTTTATTTTATTTTTATTTATTTATTTATTTTTTAAAATTTTTTTTTATAAGATAGATAAATAAAGAATTATAATAAAATAAATATATAATTATAATAAAATAATATTTGTAACATTAATAATTAATTAACGATATTAATAAAATAAAAAAGATTTATATATATAAATTAAACTATTAAATAGATCTAACCGTTATTAATTTCAATAGTTAAACTAGCCATTAGGTTGTATTAAATAAACAATTAAATTAATAGAACTAACCGTTATTAATTTCAAAGTCAAATTAGCTGTTATTCTAATGGTTTACTTTGACATTTTTACATCTATTTCAACGACCAGATCTGATCTCTCACCTAGCCCTGATGATGAACCACACTAGTTGGTTAGAAGCGCGTCGACTTTGTTTATTGTAATGTGATTATTACTGAAAGATTTCTTCGTAATTTATCAAAATATTGTTAAAAATAAATAAATATATTATTTATTTTTTAATATTATATATATTTTTAACATATGCTTTCCAATTGAGTTTATTTAAAATTTAATAAAATTTGACAGAAATTTTCTAACATCATGAACAATCGAATAACATGATGTGCGAAACAAAATATTGACAAAATTGACTTAAATATTTCCACATGTAACATGCCACATTTAAAAAAATATCATAAATTTGATAAGCCACGTAATTTATTTAAAAAAAAAACATAAATTTAATATGTGCATGTGGCATTTAAAAAAGTGGTCGCGGTTTAACCTGCACGCACTTAAAATAAAGAGTATCGATATTCCAAAGTTGACTATAAAAGGATATACATGAAAAAATTATAATGTCAAAAATGAAAATGAAATAAAGGATGATGTGGGAGACCAAGGTTGATAGTGTCATCGTCCTTATCCTTATCTTTTGGTTGGTTTATGTCCCTATTATGGTTCTCCCAACTTCTGATTTTTATGTTTGGTTTATGCACGGAAAAGTACATAGTATCAATGCAATTTGAGGGTAATAGGGTAATGGAATGTGTATGGTGGATGCTGACACTGGACATACTTCAACTTTGAAGTTTATCTTATAGTAGGTGGATTCTCTTTTCAAAAACTAATTCGATAGAGATGTGATAAACATTTTAAATAGGATTAAAGTTTTATTATGGTTTAAAGTTAATTTATTTTTAGTGTGAAGTGAAATGATTTTTATAAAATTTCTTTAAAAAGCTTTAACTTTTTTTCATTGGATTTGAATCATTTTAAAGAGTTTAATGTATGATTTCACTAATACCCAAATATCATGTAGAATAATTTAAATTAAATTAATTTGAATAGTGTTAATTTACATTTAAAAAAAAACACCATAGCCATGTAATAAAGGTTTTTGTTTTTTAGACTGTATTAATTTAGAGTCAAAAAGTTATAATCATCTATTGTTATTGTTATTGGTTTGATACCGGGAACCATACCAGTAATATATCATAAGTTTTTTTTCACATAGTATATTTATTTTTATTTACTATATAATTCATTGTATTATAAAATAGCTATCTTGATTTATATGTTAGATATTACATCTCTGGAATTTTATTATAGTTAACTAAAAATTCATAGTAAATATATTAATATAGAAAACTAAGTAAGGAAAGAAAACACTATCTAGCATAGCTAGTTGATGGGAAAGTCCACCTGGATCATTTTAAGTTGGCCAAGATCATCATGAGAATCGATGAATATTATATTAGTAAATCAGTCTACCAGGATATTAATTTTCTAGTCCATCTTCCCAATTTGCCTTTGTATCTTGTCCAATTGGGTTTGATTCTCCTATGGTACATCTTCCTTATCCTAAATGAACCTACCAATAAATACACATCAACCACTTGTAGGTATTAGTTTTTTCATGATCAAGTACAACCAATTTTGGGGACCTAATCCCTAACTTGGTTCATTTGATCAACAACTGTAGTGATGTAGCATTTTATGTGTTTAACAACATCTTCAACTACTTCAATTTCACTTTGAATGTTGGCAGAGGTTCATGCATGATATTTGCTTGCTGCATCCTTTATCTCCCTTTGAGCTCGATTGATAGGGAGGGCTCAGTTTTGCATTGAATTTTTTGTCCCCCTCCTCTACTGCTAGCTACACCATGGATTTTGTGGTGCCTACCTCTAGCCATGGAGATAAATTCTTCGTCAAACAGTGGCCACCTACTAGTGTGTAGAGAGGGAGGATGGTTAAGGAGTGCAGAGAGAGGACAAGGAATGAAGAAGCATAAAGAAGGAACAATCATGGTTATAAGAGCACAATTGTGGAAAGAACTATGGGAACCTGGAGCCTAGACAACTCCCAAAGCGAACTAACGAAAATGAGATAGGATCCTAGCTATTGAAAGACAAAATACTAGAGGTTGGCGGATAAGATGAGAAAGAATACTTATCTGCCAAGCTAAACAACCTAATAAAAACTAGAGTCGATAGATTTAACAAGATCCTAAGGGCTCTAATCCTATTGCACTAGTTATAAGGTGATGAAGATATAACAAACATATCATCGATATAAAAAAAGGAACTCTTATGAGAACCAAGTAGAATCTTCAAACTTTAAAACTAAACCTTCATACCATAAACCAAACCCTCTCGAAATTGAGACATGAATGAAAGAGATCTCACCCTTGTGTTTCCTTTCGCCATGAAAAATTCTAAGGATTTTGTAGGCCAGTTAGAGAAAAGATCAACCCTGCCTATTTTATCCTAAACGACATAATCATTGTTGGCATCGACGCCATACTTAAATAATTCACCATTATAGAAGCATTCCTACTCATGATGGCAGTGGATCATCTATCTTTGAGAGTCATGATCACTGCCTTTGGAGGCCATACAAATCTCATTTTAGACCAAGCCTTCCACAATTTGCAATGTACTGATATGACTATGTTCATGCTACAAATATGAGAGAACCACCACTTTATCCACCTGTCAACTACATGTGTGTGTCTTGGTACTTGTTCAATTCCCACCTGACATGGGGGTAACCATGCAATAAAAGTTATGATTAACTTTGTTAGTTAATATTTCTTATTTTTATTTGTTGGGGGACACACTTAGAAAGTGACAAAATTTGCCATAATTTTAATTGCTAACTAGTAGTGAGGATAACCATCGGTGATTATTATCTACAAATACAAGTTAACTCATCACTATTTTTCGAGGAAAAACATACTACTTGAAATAACTCATTGGCGATCTATGAGGCAACATATTTTCATCTTTTCCTTGCATGGGCTGAGAAGTGATGGTACATGTGGGGAATGATTGGCTAGCCATCCTACCCAAAAATAAAGGGATGGGAAGTGCCAACCCCCCACCTTGATCCCCATATAATTAACTTGTTCATCAATTGCCATGCTAAGATATAATTGCACTATGTTTCCATCATCTCAGTCTAGTTATTTCCATGCACAGGAAGGTAATGGTGATCATACACCCACAAAATTGATCCGGATTGGATCATTAGATTTTTTGTCATCCATATTGATGCATTCAGAGTGGAAAAAATGGAGGAATCAACTCACATGACCGTTTTTACCGGTGGGACTCAGTTTGGCAAAACAGGGTCTGAAACCTTCTGTGAGCATTTTGAAGCTTCAAATGACGTTTTTGGGGTAAAAATTTTCCAGTTTGGTGTAGAACCTTTTCATTTTATTCTACACACAAATATATTTCAAATGGAACAAGAAGTGCGTCAATCAGAGCTTGTATGCAAAAGTTATGCTTCTTAGAAGTTGGCCTTCATGTTTTCACACCCATCATTGAAGAGGATGTCGTGTCAACCCCAATTATTCATGGAAAATGGGCTATCCATGTGATTATGATGTAAAAGACTCTAGAAGAGTCTATATTGTAAATCTGGTTAAGAGTTGAGGTATTCAAACCTAACCACTAGCGGCCTATCAGGCTATGTTATAACCGAGCCACTAGGAGGAAAAGAGATTCCATTATTTTGAGTGCATTTGTTCCACAACTAAGCAAAAATATCCAAGAGGGATAGGAGGTAGAGCACATAGAGAGGATTTGTGCATTGTAGCATCCCACGGCCATAGGCCATATTTCTTTGTACTCGCAGCCATATTTCCAGACAGAGAAAGAGAGTAGAGTGACCTCACCTTCCAGCTGGGTTTTTCTCCCTAAATGGTTTCCCAGAGAAAATATTGTGTCTTATGTGTGTGTGAGATTTTATTTGTTTATTCTCTATTTTCTGCATAATTTTCATTTGTGTGCATGCACTATTTGTAGTAAAATCCACAGATCTAGAAATAATAAAACTGTGATAGTGTAAAATTCCATATTTTAAATATAACATTGTCAAATATGTTGTGACGAGTTATCCATTGGAATATCCACAATAGTTTACAGATCATATTGGTATAATTTCATGATTCTTTAGGTATTTTGTGGAGATTTGCAGGGGATCTAGATCGGCGGGGCTGAAAATCGTAAAACCCTAATCATGGCCAACAAATTTGTGAATGATCCTTGTGATTCTACTGAGGTGAGGTTTTCATGATTGGAATTGTTACCCACCACTTGTGGGTGGTGTATATAGGAGGAATTTTTTCTCCTAGATAGTCCTTAGCCGACAGTTAGCAGCCCCTTGCAGCCATGAGAGAGCTGGATGTGCCATTTTGTCTGCCACCTGAGCCAGCCATGTGGTCCCTCAACCACTTGTCTTGAATGTATGTTTGAAGGTGGGCCTCCTGACCCCAAAGGTATGGCTTGTCATTGGTATAGTTGAGTAATTTTCCTTACTTTTTATGGGAACTTTTGGGCATGGATTGGTGAGCAGATTCGGTGGAAAGAGTGGGTTAGGCTTGTATTCTTGTCTCCTCTGCCTGATTTCATGGTTACCCTTGTACCCTAGTCCCGTGGGATCTACTTTATTGACTGTTTCTCTTTTGGGTCGACACTACATGGAAATCCTGATTTTGGTTGTGTGGTCCTGCTTCCCGATACCACCTACATCAATCCCCTTCCCCTCATTTTAGCCCCATTCATCTATTTTCCCATATGGGTCCACATGTCTGCACTGGGTCCACATAAGATTAACATCCCCCTCCCCTTGTCCACACCTTGGGTCGGGCTTGGAACAATTCCCCAGAGGTTGATGCAGATAAAAAGAAAAGAAAAAGCATAATTTGGCCACTCTCAACAAGAAATGTACCACAAAATGAAAAATATGGTCGGGACATACAAATTTAACACGTGGGCAAAATCCAAGCATGAGCTCTACCACTTATCCATGGAAATCACCCTGGTTCCCATGGGCCCTACATGATCCCACTCTATCATTAAGGAAGCCATGATTGTACCAACCCTTAGTGGGAAATGAACTGCCCCACCTTGAGGGGATATTCACTGCTACATATTATACATCATTCTCTCATCCCTTGGAGCCCCAAGCAATTATGAAGAAAAAAACAATAAAAGGAAAAATGCATATGAATAAGGGTGGAAAAACAAAGGTCGGGGTAACTCATGTAGCACGATTTTCTCCCTCCTACACTCATATATCCAAATGTGGTCTTCCCCTTATTATAACTACCCTTGCACCTTGACATGTGGTCTGGATGATTCCTGTAATCCCCACTCCATTCCACTATTATATCATTTTCCACCTACCAATTGAGGGATGTACCACAAACATGTCACCCCCTCTAAAAGTTGAAACCACCTAATAGGGTCCTTGGCTAACCCCCTATTGAGTTGGAGAAACTTGTACATACCAAAGCCCACTATGGAAGGGCATGCCACCATGAAGTGCCCCATTGATTCCATGACTTGTAAGCTATTTTACTTGATTATTCTAATGATTTGTTGTATTGGAGGGAAAGGGGATGCATTGGATTTTATGCAGGATTATAGGTGGATTACCATTTGGGGCTTGGTCTCCCTATACGAGGTCCTAGCCCTGCAAATTGTTGCATTAAATTATCACCAGTAAATTATCGACCAGGGAAACTCGTGAGCTTGTGATGGTGCCAGCAATATATATGCAGGAGTAGGCAACTAACTCTATGTCTAACTAAATTGTTTATGATTCAATATAATATGCAAGGGAAGAGGCTCCTAACTTAGGAGGTCCTGGTTGTCCTTCCCTACGGTATCATAGAGAAATCATTCATAAAACCAGAAACTTGAAATAAAGACAAGGCTATTCAAAAGCTGAAAGTAATATATTCTATAACTCTAACTCAATTAGTTTAAAAAGAGGAATAATATTGAAATGGTTCTTGACTCAAGAAATCCACTTTCACCTCAATTACCACTGAATGAATCAGAGATTAAAACCAAGAACTTAAGATGGATAAATTATTAATGAAAGAAGCTCTTAACTTAAGAGACATGTAAAGTATTCCATTACTTCAAGACTATGCCAATATCAAAAATCTCAACAAGAAACTACTTACCTGAAACAAAATCACACACAAATCCTTAAACATCTAAGCAATGAAATGAAACAAAATCTAATATGAGGAAATAAAATGTTTCTCTCATCCTTTTAGAGTGAGCTCAATTCTCTTAAGAACAAGACAAATTATTCCATATATACAGTGGGAAACTTATATATCTAAAACTACATAAATTCCATAAATTCATATTCTACATTAACACAATTTACATCTAAAACTACACATAATGGAAATATATGAAAAATGAAGCTTTATTCTATTCCATCATCAATTGGATACAATGCTCTAGAGTCCTCCTTGGAATGGAGGTACTCCTATTTATACAATGAGAAGAGTAACAAACTCATAATGATCATCCACTAATATCTCTAACCATCTAGACACATAACCCTATCCTCCATGATTTCCTCCATGAGGTCCAAGATCTCCTCCATGAGGTCTATGATCTCCTAAAATTCGAATTTGAACATAGAGTGCCACATAAGGGTGTCTAAGAAGCTTTTTTTGTACCTACACATGTCAATAAACTCATTCTAATTGTTAGCTATAATTATAAGCATATTATTTTCTAAATTTTAACCACAAATCCATTTTAAAATGTTAAGAATTAATAAACTTTGGAAAAACATAGTTATGACCCAATAATGAAGTGAATGTAATGATATGGAGGTGGAATGGAGGTGACATGAAGGTAAAATGTGAAGATATTGATGAATAATGGAGTGAAAATAGGGACTATTTTGAGGCCCAACATACCCCCAAACTGAAGGTATTGCATGTCCTCATGCAATCTATTACATTACTTTTTGGTACTTGAGCTTTGGCTTAAACTCTGCATGAGATCATTTACTTAACTTTTGCAAAGCGTTATTTTGATGAACTAAAACTTGGTTGGTTCTTGTGTTTCAACCATATTTTGTTTGTTGCATTCATTGTATGATCTTTGCATAATGATAATGTGCTTTTTATGGCAGAGTATTTTTGTTGGAATGAATCATGGTTGGTTCTTGTGTAACAACCATGATTCTATTGGCATCCAATTAACTTTTAAATACTTTAGACAAAGCCATTTGTATGCTCATGTAATAGTAAATATATTTTGAAGGTAAGTGGGTTTAGAATATGATATATAACTGTGGATATGAATGTGACAAAGCATGTATGTAAATGTATCCTTCCCATTAAACGGATGGCTTTGGCAATGAAAGGAAAGGAAGTGAAGTTTTTTTCCAAAAATTATTATTCTAACATTTCAAGGAATTTAATGGTTAAAAGTTAGAAAATAGCATACCTTAACTTACCCTTCCAAAAATAGGTGAGAGTCGTGCATGTGTGACTGCAAAATGTTGTGAAAATGGTGGATGAAAGATGGATCTGTATTGTCGTATCAGCTGCGGGATCTGCTGCTACTAGATGAAAAATCTGAGGAGTCTGCTGAACATGGCTGAAAGTTGTATCTGCTGCTGGATGATGAATCCGATGAGTTTGCTGAATATGGCTGAAAATCTATAAGGCTTGGAAGGTATACAAAATATAGAAGTTACTTTTTCCTCCCAGCCTTATTTATTGACTTGTCCTCAAGTGAAATACAATGAATACCATGAATGGAAATACAATGAATGGAAATTGGCTTCATCTGCTGCAAAATATGGGTCTTGAAGTCTTCAACGCTCGATGGCACAAATCTTGCTATGTGATTAAATGTGTTGATGTCGAACATAGCAAGAAGTTGTTGACTTAGTGGCCGTTAATGAATGCCCCTAGTCAACACAAGAGCTCCCACCATTGATTCCAATGGGAGTCAGGATGCCTAACACATCTTTGTAGGTACGAATAAATTTGTCGTGGTCGAGTCACCTACAAGATCCAACGAACAAGGGATATTAATGTACTCCCATTGTTCATTGGCAAGAGTACTTGCCATTAAGGCATGCAAGCCTCTGGGTGTTTTTCAATGATACTTAGACTCTAGAACTTTGACTCAAGCAGGGTTTTATTGGCGGAAATGAAAAATGGTATGAAAAGGGAAATGGAAATGGAAAATGGTTTTTATTGATGAGTTAGGAAGCATGGTGAATGAAGAAGAACTCTTGCTATGAAAAATGGACATGGAAATGGTATGTACAATTGATGGGATTCAAAATCTTTTCAGAAAGGGAGGTGGAAGGTAATGGTTGTGGAGATGGATTTGTCTTGAGAATTTTTCATGAATTTAGTCTTTGGAAGACTAATTGTCGTCACAATGTAGTCTCCGTGATGATCGCTTTGTCGTCCTGTAACCTGTAAAAAAACTTGGCAGAAAGAAACATAAGTGTGTTCAAGAAGGAATGGCCAGTTCCTTCATGATTCTTACGCAAAAATTTTATACCAAATAAAACAAATTAAGGACAATCAAAGGTGTTGAAATTGACTTAATCATGACATTAAAATCAATCCATTCGTAAAAATAACCATGAAAAATAATACTCCATGTTTGTGTCAGATAACTCATGAAATGTGCTCGGCAAAAAGATTGGCATTAGAAAGCTCTGTTGTGTCCTGCAGATTAGTATGTCACATAAAAGCATTCAACAGAAAATATTATGAGTTTAATGCCAACTTGAAGCTATCGAAACAAGATAATCATCATCCATAGAATCCTCCAAATGTTTGATAAATCGATCCTCGAAATTTGTTTCCAAGTGTTCCATTATTTATTTTCAAATCTGCATGAATTTTGTGGAAATTTTTTTAATTTTTTTTTAAATTTTTGCACTTTGTACCAACTCTTGCACTTTCAATCAGTTCCTGTAATTTTCATGATTTTCTCAATTGCCAATATCCTTCAAATCTTCACCCTCTAAATCCTTCAAATCAACACACAACAATTTTTTATATTTTTTTTATTTTTTATTTTTTATTTTTTATTTTTTAAATGATGACAATCTTAACAAAATGATAATCTAAAACAATGTATTAAGAGAATCATATAATAACAAAACACAAATTATAACTATAACAACAAATTATAACTATATTAATTAATGCAATTATAAAATATATTAATATATTAATATAGTTAATATAATCAATATATTAATATATTAATACAATTTTTATAACAAACATTAATTAATAATTGAATAACATAATTAACAAATATATACAACAAAATATAACAAATTACAATTATATTAGCCTAACAAATATTAAATATATACAACAAAATTAAAAATATAAATAACAACAAAATACAATTATAATAACATATCAATATACTAATAGAATTAATATATCAATATATTAATTATAATAACAAATATTAAATATATACAACAAACTATAATAACAAACATAACAAATTATAATTATATTAATATATTAATATATTAATATAATTATAATAACAAACATTAACATAGATTATAACTAAAAATAAATAACTAAATCAAAACAAAATAAATACGATTTATAACAAAAACAAATTAAATCTAAAAATATAAAACAAACCAAAAGAAATGCAAAAAAAACGGATCTGGGCGCAATATGTTAAATTAGGATTGAAAGAACCTCAATTTTCTCCTAAACCGCTGCAAATTTCAGGAAATTTCTCACGAGTCACCTAATTACCCCCGTTTTGGAGAAAACCCATGTCTCAGTTTTTTTTAATTCATCTTAGTTTTCTCAGAAAATCCATTTTAAAATCGCGTGTTGAAACTGGTGCGATTTCGTGAAGCTTTTGGCAATAGAAATCAATCGCTGTGCGTGGAGTGAAATACAGTAGTCAAACTCCCTCCACCTCTATCGAATTATGCATGCAGTTATGGTTATGAATGCTGGCATCGAACTCCAAGCCTGCATGATATTGTGATGTGTATGCTTGACAGAAATTGTATGCTTTCTCCAGACTTATTCTTTTATTTGTGTACTGCTGTAGTATTAACAAAATTGATGGAATCATTTCGCACACGTGAATAGCAGACTTATTGGTAGCAGCAAACAAAAACAAACCCATGAAAAGGAGAAACATGTCCTCCGAATGTCATCATATCGATTTGAGGGACAAATGAATTTATAATCAAAGAACAACAGTCACAAAATGGTGTTATAGTGCGTTTTTATGCTCTCGGCCTTTTTTAAATGTTCATTTGGCTGTTTTGTTTTGTTTGTTTTTTTTTAAATGATTGGTTTATTGTGACATTTTTTTTTTTTTTTAATTTTTTTTTTTTTTTTTATTAAAAAAAAATAAAATAAATCTAACCTATTTAAAAAACTATTTTTTCAAAGAGAATTTTTTTTAAATAATAATATATATATAAGATATATATATCATTGTTATATGGGATTTTTTTTTTTTTTTTAAATTAAAATTTAAAAAAACTAAATGTTATCTAAAAAAATTTAAGATGATTTTTTTTATTCACAAAATTCTTTATTGTTGCATTGCAGATTAATTTTCCAGCAAGAGTTATTAAAATAAATCATTAGATTTTCTGATCTTCCTGATCGCACGAAGCGCAGGAAGAGAGCATACTCATCGCTTGATTTGTTTTTATTTATGCAGGGGGGGTGTTTTTGAAATGAAATTTAAAACTAGCTAAACATTAAAACATCAGAAAATTCAAACTTAAACTCCTTTGTGAAGATCCTGCTGTCACCAGGGTTCACAAATTATTTTGTCTAAAGAAAAATGCTAGTACTAAATTAAATTTCTAATGCCTAATCCCTTAGCACCATCCCCGGCAACGACGCCAAAATGTTGGGCAATTTATTTGAACAAATTGCTACATTAAATTATCGACCAGGGAAACTCGTGAGCTTGTGATGGTGCCAGCAATATATATGCAGGAGTAGGCAACTAACTCTATGTCTAACTAAATTGTTTATGATTCAATATAATATGCAAGGGAAGTTCTCAGATAAGCAGGCTCCTAACTTAGGAGGTCCTGGTTGTCCTTCCCTACAGTATTATAGAGAAATCATTCATAAAACCAGAAACTTGAAATAAAGACAAAGCTATTCAAAAGCTGAAAGTAATATATTCTATAACTCTAACTCAATTAGTTTAAAAAGAGGAATAATATTGAAATGGTTCTTGACTCAAGAAATCCACTTTCACCTCAATTACCAATTAATGAATCAGAGATTAAAACCAAGAACTTAAGATGGATAAATTATTAATGAAAGAAGCTCTTAACTTAAGAGACATGTAAAGTATTCCATTATAATTCATTCATCTTAATATCAAAAATCTCAACAAGAAACTACTTGCACACAAACAAAATCACACACAAATCCTTAAACATCTAAGCAATGAAATGAAACAAAATCTAATATGAAATAAAATGTTTCTCTCATCCTTTTAGAGTGAGCTCAATTCTCTTAAGAACAAGACAAATTATTCCATATACTACATTACGGAAACTTATATCTAAAACTACATAAATTCCATAAATTCATATTCTACATTAACACAATTTACATCTAAAACTACATAATGGAAATATATGAAAAATGAAGCTTTATTCTATTCCATCATCAATTGGATACAATGCTCTAAGAGTCCTCCTTGGAATGGAGGAGGTACTCCTATTTATACAATGAGAGGAGTAACAAACTCATAATGATCATCCACTAATATCTCTAACCATCTAGACACATAACCCTATCCTCCATGATTTCCTCCATGATCTTTTCCATGAGGTTTATCTTCTTAACTTTGAATTTGATCATCCAAGGCCACATAAAGGTGTCTTGGAAGCTTCCTTTGAGCCTACACATGTCAACAAACTCATGCTAATTGTTAGGCATAAGTATAAGCATATTATTTTCTAAGTTTTAGCCATAAATTCACTTTAAAATGTTAAGAATTAATAAACTTTGGAAAAACATAGTTATGACCCAATAATGAAGTGAATGTAATGATATGGAGGTGGAATGGAGGTGACATGAAGGTAAAATGTGAAGATATTGATGAATAATGGAGTGAAAATAGGGACTATTTTGAGGCCCAACAATTACAAATAAAGAGCAGTGAAGAATTCTTTACTATAGTAATCAAAATGTTT